>JAYKKM010000335.1:0-600000 GCA_035772405.1 Chrysogorgia sp. JL179-B06
AAAAACTTGGCAAAAGTGGCCAAATTTGGCCAAAAAGTAAAGGGGTAACCTTAACTTTTTGGCGATTTTCCGACCCATTTTTATGCTTGTCATAAATAAGCTTAAAATATGAAAATATTGCCTACCTAAATAATGCCTTAGGTATTAATATTAGCGGAAACAGACCGTAAATTTTTAGATAATTTTTTGGACATTCACAAAACTTGGCAAAAAGTGGCCAAATTGGCCAAAAAGTAAAGGGTGTTAACCTTAACTTTTTTGACGATTTTCGATCCATTTTTAACTTGTCAAAATAAGCTTAAAATATGAAATAATAGCCTAAATAATGCCTTAGGTATTAATATGAGCAGAAACTAGCGTAAATTTAGTCATTTTTTTGGACATTCCAAAACTTTGGCAAAAGTGGGCCAAATTTGGCCAAAAAGTAAAGGGGTTAACCTTAACTTTTTGACGATTTTCGACCATTTTTAACTTGTCAAAATAAGTCTTAAAATATGAAAATATAGCCTAAATAATGCCTTAGGTATTAATATGAGCAGAAAACTAGCGTAAATTTAGTCATTTTTGGACATTCAAAAACTTGGCAATAGTGGCCAAATTTGGCCAAAAAGTAAAGGGGTTAACCTTAACTTTTTTTGACGATTTTCGACCATTTTTAACTTGTCAAAATAAGCTTTAATTATGAAAATATAGCCTAAATAATGCCTTAGGTATTAATATGAGCAGCAACTAGCGTAAATTTAGTCATTTTTGGAACTTTCAAAAACTTGGCAAAAGTGGCCAAATTTGGCCAAAAAGTAAAGGGGTTAACCTTAACTTTTTGACGATTTTCGACCATTTTTTTAACTTGTCAAAATAAGCTTAAAATATGAAAATATAGCCTAAATAATGCCTTAGGTATTAATATGAGCAGAAACTAGCGTAAATTTAGTCATTTTTGGACATTCAAAAATTTGGCAAAAGTGGCCAAATTTGGCCAAAAAGTAAAGGGGTTAACCTTAACTTTTTGACGATTTTCGACCATTTTTAACTTGTCAAAATAAGCTTAAAATATGAAAATATAGCCTAAATAATGCCTTAGGTATTAATATGAGCAGAAACTAGCGTTATTTTAGTCATTTTTTGGACATTCAAAAACTTGGCAAAAGTGGCCAAATTTGGCCAAAAAGTAAAGGGGTTAACCTTAACTTTTTGACGATTTTCGACCATTTTTAACTTGTCAAAATAAGCTTAAAATATGAAAATATAGCCTAAATAATGCCTTAGGTATTAATATGAGCAGAAACTAGCGTAAATTTAGTCATTTTTGGACATTCAAAAAACTTGGCAAAAGTTGGCCAAATTTGGCCAAAAAGTAAAGGGGTTAACCTTAACTTTTTGACGATTTTCGACCATTTTTAACTTGTCAAAATAAGCTTAAAATATGAAAATATAGCCTAAATAATGCCTTAGGTATTAATATGAGCAGAAACTAGCGTAAATTTAGTCATTTTTGGACATTCAAAAAACTTGGCAAAAGTGGCCAAATTTGGCCAAAAAGTAAAGGGGTTAACCTTAACTTTTTGACGATTTTCGACCATTTTTAACTTGTCAAAATAAGCTTAAAATATGAAAATATAGCCTAAATAATGCCTTAGGTATTAATATGAGCAGAAACTAGCGTAAATTTAGTCATTTTTGGACATTCAAAAAACTTGGCAAAAAGTGGCCAAATTTGGCCAAAAAGTAAAGGGGTTAACTTAACTTTTTGACGGTTTTCGACCATTTTTAACTTGTCAAAATAAGCTTAAAATATGAAAATATAGCCTAAATAATACCTTAGGTATTAATATGAGCAGAAACTAGCGTAAATTTAGTCATTTTTGGACATTCAAAAATTGGGCAAATAGTGGCCAAATTTGGCCAAAAAGTAAAGGGGTTAACCTTAACTTTTTGACGATTTTCGACCATTTTTAACTTGTCAAAATAAGCTTAAAATATGAAAATATAGCCTAAATAATGCCTTAGGTATTAATATGAGCAGAAACTAGCGTAAATTTAGTCATTTTTGGACATTCAAAAACTTGGCAAAAGTGGCCAAATTTGGCCAAAAATGTTAAAGGGGTTAACCTTAACTTTTTGACGATTTTCGACCATTTTAACTTGTCAAAATAAGCTTAAAATATGAAAATATAGCCTAAATAATGCCTTAGGTATTAATATGAGCAGAAACTAGCGTAAATTTAGTCATTTTTGAACATTCAAAATTTGGCAAAAGTGGCCGAATTTGGCCCAAAAGTAAAGGGGTTAACCTTAACTTTTTGACGATTTTCGACCATTTTTAACTTGTCAAAATAAGCTTAAATATGAAAATATAGCCTAAATAATGCCTTAGGTATTAATATGAGCAGAAACTAGCGTAAATTTAGTCATTTTTGGACATCCAAAAACTTGGCACAAGTGGCCAAATTTGGCCAAAAAGTAAAGGGGTTAACCTTAACTTTTTGACGATTTTCGACCATTTTTAACTTGTCAAAATAAGCTTAAAATATGAAAATATAGCCTAAATAATGCCTTAGGTATTAATATGAGCAGAAACTAGCGTAAATTTAGTCATTTTTTGACATTCAAAAAATTTGGTAAAAGTGGCCAAATTTGGCCAAAAAGTAAAGGGGGTTAACCTTAACTTTTTGACGATTTTCGACCATTTTTAACTTGTCAAAATAAGCTTAAAATATGAAAATATAGCCTAAATAATGCCTTAGGTATTAATATGAGCAGAAACTAGCGTAAATTTAGTCATTTTTGGACATTCAAAAACTTGGCAAAAGTGGCCAAATTTGGCCAAAAAGTAAAGGGGTTAACCTTAACTTTTTGACGATTTCCGACCATTTTTAACTTGTCAAAATAAGCTTAAAATATGAAAATATAGCCTAAATAATGCCTTAGGTATTAAATATGAGCAGAAACTAGCGTAAATTTAGTCATTTTTGGACATCTCAAAAACTTGGCAAAAGTGGCCAAATTTGGCCAAAAAGTAAAGGGGTTAACCTTAACTTTTTGCCGATTTTCGTCCATTTTTAACTTGTCAAAATAAGCTTAAAATATGAAAATATAGCCTAAATAATGCCTTAGGTATTAATTTTAGCAGAAGACTAGCGTAAATTTAGTCATTTTTGGACATTCAAAAACTTGGCAAAAGTGGCCAAATTTGGCCAAAAAGTAAAGGGGTTAACCTTAACTTTTTGGACGATTTTCGACCATTTTTAACTTGTCAAAATAAGCTTAAAATATGAAAATATAGCCTAAATAATGCCTTAGGTATTAATATGAGCAGAAACTAGCGTAATTTTAGTCATTTTTGGACATTGAAAAACTTGGCAAAAGTGGCCAAATTTGGCCAAAAAGTAAAGGGGTTAACCTTAACTTTTTGACGATTTTCGACCATTTTTAACTTGTCAAAATAAGCTTAAAATATGAAAATATAGCCTAAATAATGCCTTAGGTATTAATATGAGCAGAAACTAGCGTAAATTTAGTCATTTTTGAACATCCAAAAATTTGGCAAAAGTGGCGCAATTTGGCCAAAAGTAAAGGGGTTAACCTTAACTTTTTGACGATTTTCGACCATTTTTAACTTGTCAAAATAAGCTTAAAATATGAAAATATAGCCTAAATAATGCTTAGGTATTAATATCAGCAGAAACTAGCGTAAATTTAGTCATTTTTGGACATTGAAAAACTTGGCAAAAGTGGCCAAATTTGGCCAAAAAGTAAAGGGGTTAACCTTAACTTTTTGACGATTTTCGACCATTTTTAACTTGTCAAAATAAGCTTAAAATATGAAAATATAGCCTAAATAATGCCTTAGGTATTAATATAAGCAGAAACTAGCGTAAATTTAGTCATTTTTGGACATTCAAAAACTTGGCAAAAGTGGCCAAATTTGGCCAAAAAGTAAAGGGGTTAACCTTAACTTTTTGACGATTTTCGACCATTTTTAACTTGCAAAAATAAGCTTAAAATATGAAAATATAGCCTAAATAAAGCCTTAGGTATTAATATGAGCAGAAACTAGCGTAAATTTAGTCATTTTTGGACATTCAAAAAAATTTGGCAAAAGTGGCCAAATTTGGCCAAAAAGTAAAGGGGTTAACCTTAACTTTTTGACGATTTTCGACCATTTTTAACTTGTCAAAATAAGCTTAAAATATGAAAATATAGCCTAAATAATGCCTTAGGTATTAATATGAGCAGAAACTAGCGTAAATTTAGTCATTTTTGGACATTGAAAAACTGGCAAAAGTGGGCCAAATTTGGCCAAAAAGTAAAGGGGTTAACCTTAACTTTTTGACGATTTTCGACCATTTTAACTTGTCAAAATAAGCTTTAAAATATGAAAATATAGCCTAAATAATGCCTTAGGTATTAATATGAGCAGAAACTAGCGTAAATTTAGTCATTTTTGGACATTCAAAAACTTGGCAAAAGTGGCCAAATTTGGCCAAAAAGTAAAGGGGTTAACCTTAACTTTTTGACGATTTTCGACCATTTTTAACTTGTCAAAATAAGCTTAAAATATGAAAATATAGCCTAAATAATGCCTTAGGTATTAATATAAGCAGAAACTTGCGTAAATTTAGTCATTTTTGGACATTCAAAAACTTGGCAAAAGTCGCCAAATTTGGCCAAAAAGTAAAGGGGTTAACCTTAACTTTTTGACGATTTTCGACCATTTTTAACTTGTCAAAATAAGCTTAAAATATGAAAATATAGCCTAAATAATGCCTTAGGTATTAATATGAGCAGAAACTAGCGTAAATTTAGTCATTTTTTGGACATTCAAAAAATTTGGCAAAAGTGGCCAAATTTGGCCAAAAAGTAAAGGGGTTAAACCTTAACTTTTTGACGATTTTCGGACCATTTTTAACTTGTCAAAATAAGCTTAAAATATGAAAATATAGCCTAAATAATGCCTTAGGTATTAATATCAGCAGAAACTAGCGTAAATTTAGTCATTTTTGGACATTGAAAAACTTGGCAAAAGTGGCCAAATTTGGCCAAAAAGTAAAGGGGGTTAACCTTAACTTTTTGACGATTTTCGACCATTTTTAACTTGTCAAAATAAGCTTAAAATATGAAAATATAGCCTAAATAATGCCTTAGGTATTAATTATAAGCAGAAACTAGCGTAAATTTAGTCATTTTTGGACATCCAAAAACTTGGCAAAAGTGGCCAAATTTGGCCAAAAAGTAAAGGGTTAACCTTAACTTTTTGACGATTTTCGACCATTTTTAACTTGCTTAAAATAAGCTTAAAATATGAAAATATAGCCTAAATAATGCCTTAGGTATTAATATGAGCAGAAACTAGCGTAAATTTAGTCATTTTTGGACATTCAAAAACTTGGCAAAAGTGGCCAAAAAGTAAAGGGGTTAACCTTAACTTTTTGACGATTTTCGACCATTTTTAACTTGTCAAAATAAGCTTAAAATATGAAAATATAGCCTAAATAATGCCTTAGGTATTAATATGTGCAGAAGAAACTAGCGTAAATTTAGTCATTTTTGGACATTCAAAAACTTGGCAAAAGTGGCCAAATTTGGCCAAAAAGTAAAGGGGTTAACCTTAACTTTTTGACGATTTTCGACCATTTTTAACTTGTCAAAATAAGCTTAAAATATGAAAATATAGCCTAAATAATGCCTTAGGTATTAATATGAGCAGAAACTAGCGTAAATTTAGTCATTTTTGGACATTCAAAAACTTGGCAAAAATGGCCAAATTTGGCCAAAAAGTAAAGGGGTTAACCTTAACTTTTTGACGATTTTCGACCATTTTTAACTTGTCAAAATAGCTTAAAATATGAAAATATAGCCTAAATAATGCCTTAGGTATTAATATGAGCAGAAACTAGCGTAAATTTAGTCATTTTTGGACATTCCAAAAATTTGGCAAAAGTGGCCAAATTTGGCCAAAAAGTAAAGGGGTTAACCTTAACTTTTTTGACGATTTTCGACCATTTTTAACTTGTCAAAATAAGCTTTAAAATATGAAAATATAGCCTAAATAATGCCTTAGGTATTAATATGAGCAGAAACTAGCGTAAATTTAGTCATTTTTGGACATTCAAAAACTTGGCAAAAGTGGCCAAATTTGGCCAAAAAGTAAAGGGGTTAACCTTAACTTTTTGACGATTTTCGACCATTTTTAACTTGTCAAAATAAGCTTAAAATATGAAAATATAGCCTAAATAATGCCTTAGGTATTAATATGAGCAGAAACTAGCGTAAATTTAGTCATTTTTGGACATCCAAAAATTTGGCAAAAGTGGCCAAATTTGGCCAAAAAGTAAAGGGGTTAACCTTAACTTTTTGACGATTTTCGACCATTTTTAACTTGCCAAAATAAGCTTAAAATATGAAAATATAGCCTAAATAATGCCTTAGGTATTAATATAAGCAGAAACTAGCGTAAATTTAGTCATTTTTGGACATTCAAAACTTGACAAAAGTGGCCAAATTTGGCCAAAAAGTAAAGGGGTTAACCTTAACTTTTTGACGATTTTCGACCATTTTTAACTTGTCAAAATAAGCTTAAAATATGAAAATATAGCCTAAATAATGCCTTAGGTATTAATATGAGCAGAAACTAGCGTAAATTTAGTCATTTTTTGACATCCAAAAATTTGGCAAAAGTGGCCAAATTTGGCCAAAAAGTAAAGGGGTTAACCTTAACTTTTTGACGATTTTCGACCATTTTTAACTTGTCAAAATAAGCTTAAAATATGAAAATATAGCCTAAATAATGCCTTAGGTATTAATATTAGCAGAAACTAGCGTAAATTTAGTCATTTTTGGACATTCAAAAACTTGGCAAAAGTGGCCAAATTTGGCCAAAAAGTTAAGGGGTTAACCTTAACTTTTTGACGATTTTCGACCATTTTTAACTTGTCAAAATAAGCTTAAAATATGAAAATATAGCCTAAATAATGCCTTAGGTATTAATATGAGCAGAAACTAGCGTAAATTTAGTCATTTTTGGACATTCAAAAACTTGGCAAAAGTGGCCAAATTTGGCCAAAAAGTAAAGGGGTTAACCTTAACTTTTTGACGATTTTCGACCATTTTTAACTTGTCAAAATAAGCTTAAAATATGAAAATATAGCCTAAATAATGCCTTAGGTATTAATATGAGCAGAAACTAGCGTAAATTTAGTCATTTTTGGACATTCAAAAACTTGGGAAAAGTGGCCAAATTTGGCCAAAAAGTAAAGGGGTTAACCTTAACTTTTTGACGATTTTCGACCATTTTTAACTTGTCAAAATAAGCTTAAAATATGAAAATATAGCCTAAATAATGCCTTAGGTATTAATATTAGCAGAAACTAGCGTAAATTTATTCATTTTTGGACATTCAAAAACTTGGCAAAAGTGGCCAAATTTGGCCAAAAAGTAAAGGGGTTAACCTTAACTTTTTGACGATTTTCGACCATTTTTAACTTGTCAAAATAAGCTTAAAATATGAAAATATAGCCTAAATAATGCCTTAGGTATTAATATGAGCAGAAACTAGCGTAAATTTAGTCATTTTTGGACATTCAAAAACTTGGCAAAAGTGGCCAAATTTGGCCAAAAAGTAAAGGGGTTAACCTTAACTTTTTGACGATTTTCGACCATTTTTAACTTGTCAAAATAAGCTTAAAATATGAAAATATAGCCTAAATAATGCCTTAGGTATTAATATGAGCAGAAACTAGCGTAAATTTAGTCATTTTTGGACATTCAAAAACTTGGCAAAAGTGGCCAAATTTGGCCAAAAAGTAAAGGGGTTAACCTTAACTTTTTGACGATTTTCGACCATTTTTAACTTGTCAAAATAAGCTTAAAATATGAAAATATAGCCTAAATAATGCCTTAGGTATTAATATGAGCAGAAACTAGCGTAAATTTAGTCATTTTTGGACATTCAAAAAACTTGGCAAAAGTGGCCAAATTTGGCCAAAAAGTAAAGGGGTTAACCTTAACTTTTTGACGATTTTCGACCATTTTTAACTTGTCAAAATAAGCTTAAAATATGAAAATATAGCCTAAATAATGCCTTAGGTATTAATATGAGCAGAAACTAGCGTAAATTTAGTCATTTTTGGACATTCAAAAACTTGGCAAAAGTGGCCAAATTTGGCCAAAAAGTAAAGGGGTTAACCTTAACTTTTTGACGATTTTCGACCATTTTTAACTTGTCAAAATAAGCTTAAAATATGAAAATATAGCCTAAATAATGCCTTAGGTATTAATATAAGCAGAAACTAGCGTAAATTTAGTCATTTTTTGACATTCAAAAACTTGGCAAAAGTGGCCAAATTTGGCCAAAAAGTAAAGGGGTTAACCTTAACTTTTTGACGATTTTCGACCATTTTTAACTTGTCAAAATAAGCTTAAAATATGAAAATATAGCCTAAATAATGCCTTAGGTATTAATATGAGCAGAAACTAGCGTAAATTTAGTCATTTTTGGACATTCAAAAACTTGGCAAAAGTGGCCAAATTTGGCCAAAAAGTAAAGGGGTTAACCTTAACTTTTTGACGATTTTCGACCATTTTTAACTTGTCAAAATAAGCTTAAAATATGAAAATATAGCCTAAATAATGCCTTAGGTATTAATATGAGCAGAAACTAGCGTAAATTTAGTCATTTTTGGACATTCCAAAATTTGGCAAAAGTGGCCAAATTTGGCCAAAAAGTAAAGGGGTTAACCTTAACTTTTTGACGATTTTCGACCATTTTTAACTTGTCAAAATAAGCTTAAAATATGAAAATATAGCCTAAATAATGCCTTAGGTATTAATATGAGCAGAAACTAGCGTAAATTTAGTCATTTTTGGACATTCCAAAAACTTGGCAAAAGTGGCCAAATTTGGCCAA
Source organism: Chrysogorgia sp. JL179-B06 (assembly GCA_035772405.1). Taxonomy (NCBI): domain Eukaryota; kingdom Metazoa; phylum Cnidaria; class Anthozoa; order Scleralcyonacea; family Chrysogorgiidae; genus Chrysogorgia; species Chrysogorgia sp. JL179-B06. The sequence goes on from JAYKKM010000335.1 coordinate 8,906, forward strand.
AAAGTAAAGGGGTTAACCTTAACTTTTTGACGATTTTCGACCATTTTTAACTTGTCAAAATAAGCTTAAAATATGAAAATATAGCCTAAATAATGCCTTAGGTATTAATATGAGCAGAAACTAGCGTAAATTTAGTCATTTTTTGACATCCAAAAATTTGGCAAAAGTGGCCAAATTTGGCCAAAAAGTAAAGGGGTTAACCTTAACTTTTTGACGATTTTCGATCATTTTTTTTTAACTTGTCAAAATAAGCTTAAAATATGAAAATATAGCCTAAATAATGCCTTAGGTATTAATATGAGCAGAAACTAGCGTAAATTTAGTCATTTTTGGACATTCAAAAACTTGGCAAAAGTGGCCAAATTTGGCCAAAAAGTAAAGGGGTTAACCTTAACTTTTTGACGATTTTCGACCATTTTTAACTTGTCAAAATAAGCTTAAAATATGAAAATATAGCCTAAATAATGCCTTAGGTATTAATATGAGCAGAAACTAGCGTAAATTTAGTCATTTTTGGACATTCAAAAACTTGGCAAAAGTGGCCAAATTTGGCCAAAAAGTAAAGGGGTTAACCTTAACTTTTTGACGATTTTCGACCATTTTTAACTTGTCAAAATAAGCTTAAAATATGAAAATATAGCCTAAATAATGCCTTAGGTATTAATATGAGCAGAAACTAGCGTAAATTTAGTCATTTTTGGACATTCATAAAACTTGGGAAAAGTGGCCAAATTTGGCCAAAAAGTAAAGGGGTTAACCTTAACTTTTTGACGATTTTCGACCATTTTTAACTTGTCAAAATAAGCTTAAAATATGAAAATATAGCCTAAATAATGCCTTAGGTATTTAATATGAGCAGAAACTAGCGTAAATTTAGTCATTTTTGGACATTCAAAAACTTGGCAAAAGTGGCCAAATTTGGCCCAAAAGTAAAGGGGTTAACCTTAACTTTTTGACGATTTTCGACCATTTTTAACTTGTCAAAATAAGCTTAAAATATGAAAATATAGCCTAAATAATGCCTTAGGTATTAATATGAGCAGAAAACTAGCGTAAATTTAGTCATTTTTGGACATTCAAAAACTTGGCAAAAGTGGCCAAATTTGGCCAAAAAGTAAAGGGGTTAACCTTAACTTTTTGACGATTTTCGACCATTTTTAACTTGTCAAAATAAGCTTAAAATATGAAAATATAGCCTAAATAATGCCTTAGGTATTAATATGAGCAGAAACTAGCGTAAATTTAGTCATTTTTGGACATTCAAAAACTTGGCAAAAGTGGCCAAATTTGGCCAAAAAGTAAAGGGGTTAACCTTAACTTTTTGACGATTTTCGACCATTTTTAACTTGTCAAAATAAGCTTAAAATATGAAAATATAGCCTAAATAATGCCTTAGGTATTAATATGAGCAGAAACTAGCGTAAATTTAGTCATTTTTGGACATTCAAAAACTTGGCAAAAGTGGCCAAATTTGGCCAAAAAGTAAAGGGGTTAACCTTAACTTTTTGACGATTTTCGATCATTTTTTTTTAACTTGTCAAAATAAGCTTAAAATATGAAAATATAGCCTAAATAATGCCTTAGGTATTAATATAAGCAGAAACTAGCGTAAATTTAGTCATTTTTGGACATTCAAAAACTTGGCAAAAGTGGCCAAATTTGGCCAAAAAGTAAAGGGGTTAACCTTAACTTTTTGACGATTTTCGACCATTTTTAACTTGTCAAAATAAGCTTAAAATATGAAAATATAGCCTAAATAATGCCTTAGGTATTAATATGAGCAGAAACTAGCGTAAATTTAGTCATTTTTGGACATTCAAAAACTTGGCAAAAGTGGCCAAATTTGGCCAAAAGTAAAGGGGTTAACCTTAACTTTTTGACGATTTTCGACCATTTTTAACTTGTCAAAATAAGCTTAAAATATGAAAATATAGCCTAAATAATGCCTTAGGTATTAATATGAGCAGAAACTAGCGTAAATTTAGTCATTTTTTGACATCCAAAAATTTGGCAAAAGTGGCCAAATTTGGCCAAAAAGTAAAGGGGTTAACCTTAACTTTTTGACGATTTTCGACCATTTTTAACTTGTCAAATAAGCTTAAAATATGAAAATATAGCCTAAATAATGCCTTAGGTATTAATATGAGCAGAAACTAGCGTAAATTTAGTCATTTTTGGACATTCAAAAACTTGGCAAAAGTGGCCAAAATTTGGCCAAAAAGTAAAGGGGTTAACCTTAACTTTTTGACGATTTTCGACCATTTTTAACTTGTCAAAATAAGCTTAAAATATGAAAATATAGCCTAAATAATGCCTTAGGTATTAATATGAGCAGAAACTAGCGTAAATTTAGTCATTTTTGGACATTCAAAAAACTTGGCAAAAGTGGCCAAATTTGGCCAAAAAGTAAAGGGGTTAACCTTAACTTTTTGACGATTTTCGACCATTTTTAACTTGTCAAAATAAGCTTAAAATATGAAAATATAGCCTAAATAATGCCTTAGGTATTAATATGAGCAGAAACTAGCGTAAATTTAGTCATTTTTGGACATTCTAAAACTTGGCAAAAGTGGCCAAATTTGGCCAAAAAGTAAAGGGGTTAACCTTAACTTTTTGACGATTTTCGACCATTTTTAACTTGTCAAAATAAGCTTAAAATATGAAAATATAGCCTAAATAATGCCTTAGGTATTAATATGAGCAGAAACTAGCGTAAATTTAGTCATTTTTTGGACATTCAAAAACTTGGCAAAAGTGGCCAAATTTGGCCAAAAAGTAAAGGGGTTAACCTTAACTTTTTGACGATTTTCGACCATTTTTAACTTGTCAAAATAAGCTTAAAATATGAAAATATAGCCTAAATAATGCCTTAGGTATTAATATGAGCAGAAACTAGCGTAAATTTAGTCATTTTTGGACATTCAAAAAACTTGGCAAAAGTGGCCAAATTTGGCCAAAAAGTAAAGGGGTTAACCTTAACTTTTTGACGATTTTCGACCATTTTTAACTTGTCAAAATAAGCTTAAAATATGAAAATATAGCCTAAATAATGCCTTAGGTATTAATATGAGCAGAAACTAGCGTAAATTTAGTCATTTTTGGACATTCAAAAACTTGGCAAAAGTGGCCAAATTTGGCCAAAAAGTAAAGGGGTTAACCTTAACTTTTTGACGATTTTCGACATTTTTAACTTGTCAAAATAAGCTTAAAATATGAAAATATAGCCTAAATAATGCCTTAGGTATTAATATGAGCAGAAACTAGCGTTAAATTTAGTCATTTTTGGACATTCAAAAACTTGGCAAAAGTGGCCAAATTTGGCCAAAAAGTAAAGGGGTTAACCTTAACTTTTTGACGATTTTCGACCATTTTTAACTTGTCAAAATAAGCTTAAAATATGAAAATATAGCCTAAATAATGCCTTAGGTATTAATATGAGCAGAAACTAGCGTAAATTTAGTCATTTTTGGACATTCAAAAACTTGGCAAAAGTGGCCAAATTTGGCCAAAAAGTAAAGGGGTTAACCTTAACTTTTTGACGATTTTCGACCATTTTTAACTTGCAAAAATAAGCTTAAAATATGAAAATATAGCCTAAATAATGCCTTAGGTATTAATATGAGCAGAAACTAGCGTAAATTTAGTCATTTTTGGACATTCAAAAACTTGGCAAAAGTGGCCAAATTTGGCCAAAAAGTAAAGGGGTTAACCTTAACTTTTTGACGATTTTCGACCATTTTTAACTTGTCAAAATAAGCTTAAAATATGAAAATATAGCCTAAATAATGCCTTAGGTATTAATATGAGCAGAAACTAGCGTAAATTTAGTCATTTTTGGACATTCAAAAACTTGGCAAAAGTGGCCAAATTTGGCCAAAAAGTAAAGGGGTTAACCTTAACTTTTTGACGATTTTCGACCATTTTTAACTTGTCAAAATAAGCTTAAAATATGAAAATATAGCCTAAATAATGCCTTAGGTATTAATATGAGCAGAAACTAGCGTAAATTTAGTCATTTTTGGACATTCAAAAACTTGGCAAAAGTGGCCAAATTTGGCCAAAAAGTAAAGGGGTTAACCTTAACTTTTTGACGATTTTCGACCATTTTTAACTTGTCAAAATAAGCTTAAAATATGAAAATATAGCCTAAATAATGCCTTAGGTATTAATATGAGCAGAAACTAGCGTAAATTTAGTCATTTTTTACATACAAAAATTTGGCAAAAGTGGCCAAATTTGGCCAAAAAGTAAAGGGGTTAACCTTAACTTTTTGACGATTTTCGACCATTTTTAACTTGTCAAAATAAGCTTAAAATATGAAAATATAGCCTAAATAATGCCTTAGGTATTAATATGAGCAGAAACTAGCGTAAATTTAGTCATTTTTGGACATTCAAAAACTTGGCAAAAGTGGCCAAATTTGGCCAAAAAGTAAAGGGGTTAACCTTAACTTTTTGACGATTTTCGACCATTTTTAACTTGTCAAAATAAGCTTAAAATATGAAAATATAGCCTAAATAATGCCTTAGGTATTAATATTAGCAGAAACTAGCGTAAATTTAGTCATTTTTGGACATTCAAAAACTTGGCAAAAGTGGCCAAATTTGGCCAAAAAGTAAAGGGGTTAACCTTAACTTTTTGACGATTTTCGACCATTTTTAACTTGTCAAAATAAGCTTAAAATATGAAAATATAGCCTAAATAATGCCTTAGGTATTAATATGAGCAGAAACTAGCGTAAATTTAGTCATTTTTTGACATTCAAAAATTTGGCAAAAGTGGCCAAATTTGGCCAAAAAGTAAAGGGGTTAACCTTAACTTTTTGACGATTTTCGACCATTTTTAACTTGTCAAAATAAGCTTAAAATATGAAAATATAGCCTAAATAATGCCTTAGGTATTAATATGAGCAGAAACTAGCGTAAATTTAGTCATTTTTGGACATTCAAAAACTTGGCAAAAGTGGCCAAATTTGGCCAAAAAGTAAAGGGGTTAACCTTAACTTTTTGACGATTTTCGACCATTTTTAACTTGTCAAAATAAGCTTAAAATATGAAAATATAGCCTAAATAATGCCTTTAGGTATTAATATTGAGCAGAAACTAGCGTAAATTTAGTCATTTTTGGACATTCAAAAACTTGGCAAAAGTGGCCAAATTTGGCCAAAAAGTAAAGGGGTTAACCTTAACTTTTTGACGATTTTCGACCATTTTTAACTTGTCAAAATAAGCTTAAAATATGAAAATATAGCCTAAATAATGCCTTAGGTATTAATATGAGCAGAAACTAGCGTAAATTTAGTCATTTTTGGGACATTCAAAAACTTGGCAAAAGTGGCCAAATTTGGCCAAAAAGTAAAGGGGTTAACCTTAACTTTTTGACGATTTTCGACCATTTTTAACTTGTCAAAATAAGCTTAAAATATGAAAATATAGCCTAAATAATGCCTTAGGTATTAATATGAGCAGAAACTAGCGTAAATTTAGTCATTTTTTGGACATTCAAAAACTTGGCAAAAGTGGCCAAATTTGGCCAAAAAGTAAAGGGTTAACCTTAACTTTTTGACGATTTTCGACCATTTTTAACTTGTCAAAATAAGCTTAAAATATGAAAATATAGCCTAAATAATGCCTTAGGTATTAATATGAGCAGAACTAGCGTAAATTTAGTCATTTTTGGACATTCAAAAACTTGGCAAAAATGGCCAAATTTGGCCAAAAAGTAAAGGGGTTAACCTTAACTTTTTGACGATTTTCGACCATTTTTGACTTCTCAAAATAAGCTTAAAATATGAAAATATAGAAATAATGCCTTAGGTATTAAAATGAGCAGAAACTAGCGTAAATTTAGTCATTTTTGGACATTCAAAAATTTGGCAAAAGTGGCCAAATTTGGCCAAAAAGTAAAGGGGTTAACCTTAACTTTTTGACGATTTTCGACCATTTTTTAACTTGTCAAAATAAGCTTAAAATATGAAAATATAGCCTAAATAATGCCTTAGGTATTAATATGAGCAGAAACTAGCGTAAATTTAGTCATTTTTGGACATTCAAAACTTTGCAAAAGTGGCCAAATTTGGCCAAAAAGTAAAGGGGTTAACCTTAACTTTTTGACGATTTTCGACCATTTTTAACTTGTCAAAATAAGCTTAAAATATGAAAATATAGCCTAAATAATGCCTTAGGTATTAATATGAGCAGAAACTAGCGTAAATTTAGTCATTTTTGGACATTCCAAAACTTGGCAAAAATGGCCAAATTTGGCCAAAAAGTAAAGGGGTTAACCTTAACTTTTTGACGATTTTCGACCATTTTTTAACTTGTCAAAATAAGCTTAAAATATGAAAATATAGCCTAAATAATGCCTTAGGTATTAATATGAGCAGAAACTAGCGTAAATTTAGTCATTTTTGGACATTCAAAAACTTGGCAAAAGTGGCCAAATTTGGCCAAAAAGTAAAGGGGTTAACCTTAACTTTTTGACGATTTTCGACCATTTTTAACTTGTCAAAATAAGCTTAAAATATGAAAATATAGCCTAAATAATGCCTTAGGTATTAATATGAGCAGAAACTAGCGTAAATTTAGTCATTTTTGGACATTCAAAAAATTGGCAAAAGTGGCCAAATTTGGCCAAAAAGTAAAGGGGTTAACCTTAACTTTTTGACGATTTTCGACCATTTTTAACTTGTCAAAATAAGCTTAAAATATGAAAATATAGCCTAAATAATGCCTTAGGTATTAATATGAGCAGAAACTAGCGTAAATTTAGTCATTTTTGGACATTCAAAAAACTTGGCAAAAGTGGCCAAATTTGGCCAAAAAGTAAAGGGGTTAACCTTAACTTTTTGACGATTTTCGACCATTTTTAACTTGTCAAAATAAGCTTAAAATATGAAAATATAGCCTAAATAATGCCTTAGGTATTAATATGAGCAGAAACTAGCGTAAATTTAGTCATTTTTGGACATTCAAAAAATTGGCAAAAGTGGCCAAATTTGGCCAAAAAGTAAAGGGGTTAACCTTAACTTTTTGACGATTTTCGACCATTTTTAACTTGTCAAAATAAGCTTAAAATATGAAAATATAGCCTAAATAATGCCTTAGGTATTAATATGAGCAGAAACTAGCGTAAATTTAGTCATTTTTGGACATTCAAAAACTTGGCAAAAGTGGCCAAATTTGGCCAAAAAGTAAAGGGGTTAACCTTAACTTTTTGACGATTTTCGACCATTTTTAACTTGTCAAAATAAGCTTAAAATATGAAAATATAGCCTAAATAATGCCTTAGGTATTAATATTAGCAGAAACTAGCGTAAATTTAGTCATTTTTTGGACATTCAAAAACTTGGCAAAAGTGGCCAAATTTGGCCAAAAAGTAAAGGGGTTAACCTTAACTTTTTGACGATTTTCGACCATTTTTAACTTGCAAAAATAAGCTTAAAATATGAAAATATAGCCTAAATAATGCCTTAGGTATTAATATGAGCAGAAACTAGCGTAAATTTAGTCATTTTTGACATTCAAAAACTTGGCAAAAGTGGCCAAATTTGGCCAAAAAGTAAAGGGGTTAACCTTAACTTTTTGACGATTTTCGACCATTTTTAACTTGTCAAAATAAGCTTAAAATATGAAAATATAGCCTAAATAATGCCTTAGGTATTAATATAAGCAGAAACTAGCGTAAATTTAGTCATTTTTGGACATTCAAAAACTTGGCAAAAGTGGCCAAATTTGGCCAAAAAGTAAAGGGGTTAACCTTAACTTTTTGACGATTTTCGACCATTTTTAACTTGTCAAAATAAGCTTAAAATATGAAAATATAGCCTAAATAATGCCTTAGGTATTAATATGAGCAGAAACTAGCGTAAATTTAGTCATTTTTGGACATTCAAAAACTTGGCAAATGTGGCCAAAAAGTAAAGGGGTTAACCTTAACTTTTTGACGATTTTCGACCATTTTTAACTTGTCAAAATAAGCTTAAAATATGAAAATATAGCCTAAATAATGCCTTAGGTATTAATATGAGCAGAAACTAGCGTAAATTTAGTCATTTTTGGACATTCAAAAACTTGGCAAAAGTGGCCAAATTTGGCCAAAAAGTAAAGGGGTTAACCTTAACTTTTTGACGATTTTCGACCATTTTTAACTTGTCAAAATAAGCTTAAAATATGAAAATATAGCCTAAATAATGCCTTAGGTATTAATATGAGCAGAAACTAGCGTAAATTTAGTCATTTTTGGACATTCAAAAACTTGGCAAAAGTGGCCAAATTTGGCCAAAAAGTAAAGGGGTTAACCTTAACTTTTTGACGATTTTCGACCATTTTTAACTTGTCAAAATAAGCTTAAAATATGAAAATATAGCCTAAATAATGCCTTAGGTATTAATATGAGCAGAAACTAGCGTAAAGTTAGTCATTTTTGGACATTCAAAAACTTTGGCAAAAGTGGCCAAATTTGGCCAAAAAGTAAAGGGGTTAACCTTAACTTTTTGACGATTTTCGACCATTTTTAACTTGTCAAAATAAGCTTAAAATATGAAAATATAGCCTAAATAATGCCTTAGGTATTAATATGAGCAGGAACTAGCGTAAATTTAGTCATTTTTGGACATTCAAAAACTTGGCAAAAGTGGCCAAATTTGGCCAAAAAGTAAAGGGGTTAACCTTAACTTTTTGACGATTTTCGACCATTTTTAACTTGTCAAAATAAGTTAAAAATAAGAAAATATAGCCTAAATAATGCCTTAGGTATTAATATGAGCAGAAACTAGCGTAAATTTAGTCATTTTTGGACATTCAAAAACTTGGCAAAAGTGGCCAAATTTGGCCAAAAAGTAAAGGGGTTAACCTTAACTTTTTGACGATTTTCGACCATTTTTAACTTGTCAAAATAAGCTTAAAATATGAAAATATAGCCTAAATAATGCCTTAGGTATTAATATGAGCAGAAACTAGCGTAAATTTAGTCATTTTTGGACATTCAAAAACTTGGCAAAAGTGGCCAAATTTGGCCAAAAAGTAAAGGGGTTAACCTTAACTTTTTGACGATTTTCGACCATTTTTAACTTGTCAAAATAAGCTTAAAATATGAAAATATAGCCTAAATAATGCCTTAGGTATTAATATGAGCAGAAACTAGCGTAAATTTAGTCATTTTTGGACATTCAAAAACTTGGCAAAAGTGGCCAAATTTGGCCAAAAAGTAAAGGGGTTAACCTTAACTTTTTGACGATTTTCGACCATTTTTAACTTGTCAAAATAAGCTTAAAATATGAAAATATAGCCTAAATAATGCCTTAGGTATTAATATGAGCAGAAACTAGCGTAAATTTAGTCATTTTTGGACATTCAAAAACTTGGCAAAAGTGGCCAAATTTGGCCAAAAAGTAAAGGGGTTAACCTTAACTTTTTGACGATTTTCGACCATTTTTAACTTGTCAAAATAAGCTTAAAATATGAAAATATAGCCTAAATAATGCCTTAGGTATTAATATGAGCAGAAACTAGCGTAAATTTAGTCATTTTTGGACATTCAAAAACTTGGCAAAAGTGGCCAAATTTGGCCAAAAAGTAAAGGGGTTAACCTTAACTTTTTGACGATTTTCGACCATTTTTAACTTGTCAAAATAAGCTTAAAATATGAAAATATAGCCTAAATAATGCCTTAGGTATTAATATGAGCAGAAACTAGCGTAAATTTAGTCATTTTTGGACATTCAAAAACTTGGCAAAAGTGGCCAAATTTGGCCAAAAAGTAAAGGGGTTAACCTTAACTTTTTGACGATTTTCGACCATTTTTAACTTGTCAAAATAAGCTTAAAATATGAAAATATAGCCTAAATAATGCCTTAGGTATTAATATGAGCAGAAACTAGCGTAAATTTAGTCATTTTTGGACATTCAAAAACTTGGCAAAAGTGGCCAAATTTGGCCAAAAAGTAAAGGGGTTAACCTTAACTTTTTGACGATTTTCGACCATTTTTAACTTGTCAAAATAAGCTTAAAATATGAAAATATAGCCTAAATAATGCCTTAGGTATTAATATGAGCAGAAACTAGCGTTAAATTTAGTCATTTTTTGGACATTCAAAAACTTGGCAAAAGTGGCCAAATTTGGCCAAAAAGTAAAGGGGTTAACCTTAACTTTTTGACGATTTTCGACCATTTTTAACTTGTCAAAATAAGCTTAAAATATGAAAATATAGCCTAAATAATGCCTTAGGTATTAATATTAGCAGAAACTAGCGTAAATTTAGTCATTTTTGGACATTGAAAAACTTGGCAAAAGTGGCCAAATTTGGCCAAAAAGTAAAGGGGTTAACCTTAACTTTTTGACGATTTTCGACCATTTTTAACTTGTCAAAATAAGCTTAAAATATGAAAATATAGCCTAAATAATGCCTTAGGTATTAATATGAGCAGAAACTAGCGTAAATTTAGTCATTTTTTGACATTCAAAAACTTGGCAAAAGTGGCCAAATTTGGCCAAAAAGTAAAGGGGTTAACCTTAACTTTTTGACGATTTTCGACCATTTTTAACTTGTCAAAATAAGCTTAAAATATGAAAAGATAGCCTAAATAATGCCTTAGGTATTAATATGAGCAGAAACTAGCGTAAATTTAGTCATTTTTTGACATTCAAAAATTTGGCAAAAGTGGCCAAATTTGGCCAAAAAGTAAAGGGGTTAACCTTAACTTTTTGACGATTTTCGACCATTTTTAACTTGTCAAAATAAGCTTAAAATATGAAAATATAGCCTAAATAATGCCTTAGGTATTAATATTAGCAGAAACTAGCGTAAATTTAGTCATTTTTGGACATTCAAAAACTTGGCAAAAGTGGCCAAATTTGGCCAAAAAGTAAAGGGGATAACCTTAACTTTTTGACGATTTTCGACCATTTTTAACTTGTCAAAATAAGCTTAAAATATGAAAAGATAGCCTAAATAATGCCTTAGGTATTAATATGAGCAGAAACTAGCGTAAATTTAGTCATTTTTGGACATTCAAAAACTTGGGAAAAGTGGCCAAATTTGGCCAAAAAGTAAAGGGGTTAACCTTAACTTTTTGACGATTTTCGACCATTTTTAACTTGTCAAAATAAGCTTAAAATATGAAAATATAGCCTAAATAATGCCTTAGGTATTAATATTAGCAGAAACTAGCGTAAATTTAGTCATTTTTGGACATTCAAAAACTTGGCAAAAGTGGCCAAATTTGGCCAAAAAGTAAAGGGGTTAACCTTAACTTTTTGACGATTTTCGACCATTTTTAACTTGTCAAAATAAGCTTAAAATATGAAAATATAGCCTAAATAATGCCTTAGGTATTAATATGAGCAGAAACTAGCGTAAATTTAGTCATTTTTGGACATTCAAAATGTTTGCAAAAGTGGCCAAATTTGGCCAAAAAGTAAAGGGGTTAACCTTAACTTTTTGACGATTTTCGACCATTTTTTACTTGTCAAAATAAGCTTAAAATATGAAAATATAGCCTAAATAATGCCTTAGGTATTAATATGAGCTGAAACTAGCGTAAATTTAGTCATGTTTGGACATTCAAAAATTGGTAAAAGTGGCCAAATTTGGCCAAAAAGTAAAGGGGGTTAACCTTAACTTTTTGACGATTTTCGACCATTTTTAACTTGTCAAAATAAGCTTAAAATATGAAAATATAGCCTAAATAATGCCTTAGGTATTAATATGAGCAGAAACTAGCGTAAATTTAGTCATTTTTGGACATTCAAAAACTTGGCAAAAGTGGCCAAAAAGTAAAGGGGTTAACCTTAACTTTTTGACGATTTTCGACCATTTTTAACTTGTCAAAATAAGCTTAAAATATGAAAATATAGCCTAAATAATGCCTTAGGTATTAATATGAGCAGAAACTAGCCTAAATTTAGTCATTTTTGGACATCCAAAAATGTGGCAAAAATGGCTAAATTTGGCCAAAAAGTAAAGCCGTTAACCTTAACTTTTTGACAATTTTTGACCATTTTTAACTTGCCAAAATAAGCTTAAAATATGAAAATATAGCCTAAATAATGCCTTAGGTATTAATATGAGCAGAAACTAGCGTAAATTTAGTCATTTTTGGACATTCAAAACTTGGCAAAAGTGGCCAAATTTGGCCAAAAAGTAAAGGGGTTAACCATAACTTTTTGACGATTTTCGACCATTTTTAACTTGTCAAAATAAGCTTAAAATATGAAAATATAGCCTAAATAATGCCTTAGGTATTAATATGAGCAGAAACTACCGTAAATTTAGTCATTTTTTGACATCCAAAAATTGGCAAAAGTGGCCAAATTTGGCCAAAAAGTAAAGGGGTTAACCTTAACTTTTTGACGATTTTCGACCATTTTTTACTTGTCAAAATAAGCTTAAAATATGAAAATATAGCCTAAATAATGCCTTAGGTATTAATATGAGCAGAACTAGCGTAAATTTAGTCATTTTTTGACATCCAAAAAATTTGGCAAAAGTGGCCAAATTTGGCCAAAAAGTAAAGGGGTTAACCTTAACTTTTTGACGATTTTCGACCATTTTTAACTTGTCAAAATAAGCTTAAAATATGAAAATATAGCCTAAATAATGCCTTAGGTATTAATATGAGCAGAAACTAGCGTAAATTTAGTCATTTTTTGACATCCAAAAATTTCGCAAAAGTGGCCAAATTTGGCCAAAAAGTAAAGGGGTTAACCTTAACTTTTTGACGATTTTCGACCATTTTTAACTTGTCAAAATAAGCTTAAAATATGAAAATATAGCCTAAATAATGCCTTAGGTATTAATATTAGCAGAAACTAGCGTAAATTTAGTCATTTTTGGACATTCAAAAACTTGGCAAAAGTGGCCAAATTTGGCCAAAAAGTAAAGGGGTTAACCTTAACTTTTTGACGATTTTCGATCATTTTTAACTTGTCAAAATAAGCTTAAAATATGAAAATATAGCCTAAATAATGCCTTAGGTATTAATATTAGCAGAAACTAGCGTAAATTTAGTCATTTTTGGACATTCAAAAACTTGGCAAAAGTGGCCAAATTTGGCCAAAAAGTAAAGGGGTTAACCTTAACTTTTTGACGATTTTCGACCATTTTTAACTTGCCAAAATAAGCTGAAAATATGAAAATATAGCCTAAATAATGCCTTAGGTATTAATATGAGCAGAAACTAGCGTAAATTTAGTCATTTTTGGACATTCAAAAACTTGGGAAAAGTGGCCAAATTTGGCCAAAAAGTAAAGGGGTTAACCTTAACTTTTTGACGATTTTCGACCATTTTTTAACTTGTCAAAAATAAGCTTAAAATATGAAAATATAGCCTAAATAATGCCTTAGGTATTAATATTAGCAGAAACTAGCGTAAATTTAGTCATTTTTGGACATTCAAAAACTTGGCAAAAGTGGCCAAATTTGGCCAAAAAGTAAAGGGGTTAACCTTAACTTTTTGACGATTTTCGACCATTTTTAACTTGTCAAAATAAGCTTAAAATATGAAAATATAGCCTAAATAATGCCTTAGGTATTAATATTAGCAGAAACTAGCGCAAATTTAGTCATTTTTGGACATTCAAAAACTTGGCTCAAAAGTGGCCAAATTTGGCCAAAAAGTAAAGGGGTTAACCTTAACTTTTTGACGATTTTCGACCATTTTTAACTTGTCAAAATAAGCTTAAAATATGAAAATATAGCCTAAATAATGCCTTAGGTATTAATATGAGCAGAAACTAGCGTAAATTTAGTCATTTTTTGACATCCAAAAATTTGGCAAAAGTGGCCAAATTTGGCCAAAAAGTAAAGGGGTTAACCTTAACTTTTTGACGATTTTCGACCATTTTTAACTTGCCAAAATAAGCTTAAAATATGAAAATATAGCCTAAATAATGCCTTAGGTATTAATATGAGCAGAAACTAGCGTAAATTTAGTCATTTTTGGACATTCAAAAACTTGGCAAAAGTGGCCAAATTTGGCCAAAAAGTAAAGGGGTTAACCTTAACTTTTTGACGATTTTCGACCATTTTTAACTTGTCAAAATAAGCTTAAAATATGAAAATATAGCCTAAATAATGCCTTAGGTATTAATATTAGCAGAAACTAGCGTTAAATTTAGTCATTTTTGGACATTCAAAAACTTGGCAAAAGTGGCCAAATTTGGCCAAAAAGTAAAGGGGTTAACCTTAACTTTTTGACGATTTTCGACCATTTTTTAACTTGTCAAAATAAGCTTAAAATATGAAAATATAGCCTAAATAATGCCTTAGGTATTAATATAAGCAGAAACTAGCGTTAATTTAGTCATTTTTGGACATTCAAAAACTTTGCAAAAGTGGCCAAATTTGGCCAAAAAGTAAAGGGGTTAACCTTAACTTTTTGACGATTTTCGACCATTTTTAACTTGTCAAAATAAGCTTTAAAATATGAAAATATAGCCTAAATAATGCCTTAGGTATTAATATGAGCAGAAACTAGCGTAAATTTAGTCATTTTTGGACATTCAAAAAATTTGGCAAAAGTGGCCAAATTTGGCCAAAAAGTAAAGGGGTTAACCTTAACTTTTTGACGATTTTCGACCATTTTTAACTTGTCAAAATAAGCTTTAAAATATGAAAATATAGCCTAAATAATGCCTTAGGTATTAATATGAGCAGAAACTAGCGTAAATTTAGTCATTTTTGGACATTCAAAAACTTGGCAAAAGTGGCCAAATTTGGCCAAAAAGTAAAGGGGTTAACCTTAACTTTTTGACGATTTTCGACCATTTTTAACTTGTCAAAATAAGCTTAAAATATGAAAATATAGCCTAAATAATGCCTTAGGTATTAATATGAGCAGAAACTAGCGTAAATTTAGTCATTTTTGGACATTCAAAAACTTGGCAAAAGTGGCCAAATTTGGCCAAAAAGTAAAGGGGTTAACCTTAACTTTTTGACGATTTTCGACCATTTTTAACTTGTCAAAATAAGCTTAAAATATGAAAATATAGCCTAAATAATGCCTTAGGTATTAATATGAGCAGAAACTAGCGTAAATTTAGTCATTTTTGGACATTCAAAAACTTGGCAAAAGTGGCCAAATTTGGCCAAAAAGTAAAGGGGTTAACCTTAACTTTTTGACGATTTTCGACCATTTTTAACTTGTCAAAATAAGCTTAAAATATGAAAATATAGCCTAAATAATGCCTTAGGTATTAATATGAGCAGAAACTGGCGTAAATTTAGTCATTTTTGGACATCCAAAAACTTGGCAAAAGTGGCCAAATTTGGCCAAAAAGTAAAGGGGTTAACCTTAACTTTTTGACGATTTTCGACCATTTTTAACTTGTCAAAATAAGCTGAAAATATGAAAATATAGCCTAAATAATGCCTCAGGTATTAATATGAGCAGAAACTAGCGTAAATTTAGTCATTTTTGGACATTCAAAAACTTGGCAAAAGTGGCCAAATTTGGCCAAAAAGTAAAGGGGTTAACCTTAACTTTTTGACGATTTTCGACCATTTTTAACTTGTCAAAATAAGCTTAAAATATGAAAATATAGCCTAAATAATGCCTTAGGTATTAATATGAGCAGAAAACTAGCGTAAATTTAGTCATTTTTGGACATTCAAAAACTTGGCAAAAGTGGCCAAATTTGGCCAAAAAGTAAAGGGGTTAACCTTAACTTTTTTGACGATTTTCGACCATTTTTAACTTGTCAAAATAAGCTTTAAAATATGAAAATATAGCCTAAATAATGCCTTAGGTATTAATATGAGCAGAAAACTAGCGTAAATTTAGTCATTTTTGGACATTCAAAAACTTGGCAAAAGTGGCCAAATTTGGCCAAAAAGTAAAGGGGTTAACCTTAACTTTTTGACGATTTTCGACCATTTTTAACTTGTCAAAATAAGCTTAAAATATGAAAATATAGCCTAAATAATG
Source organism: Chrysogorgia sp. JL179-B06 (assembly GCA_035772405.1). Lineage (NCBI taxonomy): Eukaryota > Metazoa > Cnidaria > Anthozoa > Scleralcyonacea > Chrysogorgiidae > Chrysogorgia > Chrysogorgia sp. JL179-B06. The sequence goes on from JAYKKM010000335.1 coordinate 24,832, forward strand.
CCTTAGGTATTAATATGAGCAGAAACTAGCGTAAATTTAGTCATTTTTGGACATCCAAAAAACTTGGCAAAAGTGGCCAAATTTGGCCAAAAAGTAAAGGGGTTAACCTTAACTTTTTGACGATTTTCGACCATTTTTAACTTGTCAAAATAAGCTTAAAATATGAAAATATAGCCTAAATAATGCCTTAGGTATTAATATGAGCAGAAACTAGCGTAAATTTAGTCATTTTTGGACATTCCAAAAATTGGCAAAAGTGGCCAAATTTGGCCAAAAAGTAAAGGGGTTAACCTTAACTTTTTGACGATTTTCGACCATTTTTAACTTGTCAAAATAAGCTTAAAATATGAAAATATAGCCTAAATAATGCCTTAGGTATTAATATGAGCAGAAACTAGCGTAAATTTAGTCATTTTTGGACATTCAAAAACTTGGCAAAAGTGGCCAAATTTGGCCAAAAAGTAAAGGGGTTAACCTTAACTTTTTGACGATTTTCGACCATTTTTAAACTTGTCAAAATAAGCTTAAAATATGAAAATATAGCCTAAATAATGCCTTAGGTATTAATATGAGCAGAAACTAGCGTAAATTTAGTCATTTTTGGACATTCAAAAACTTGGCAAAAGTGGCCAAATTTGGCCAAAAAGTAAAGGGGTTAACCTTAACTTTTTGACGATTTTCGACCATTTTTAACTTGTCAAAATAAGCTTAAAATATGAAAATATAGCCTAAATAATGCCTTAGGTATTAATATGAGCAGAAACTAGCGTTAATTTAGTCATTTTTGGACATTCAAAAACTTGGCAAAAGTGGCCAAATTTGGCCAAAAAGTAAAGGGGTTAACCTTAACTTTTTGACGATTTTCGACCATTTTTAACTTGTCAAAATAAGCTTAAAATATGAAAATATAGCCTAAATAATGCCTTAGGTATTAATATGAGCAGAAACTAGCGTAAATTTAGTCATTTTTGGACATTCAAAAACTTGGCAAAAGTGGCCAAATTTGGCCAAAAAGTAAAGGGGTTAACCTTAACTTTTTGACGATTTTCGACCATTTTTAACTTGTCAAAATAAGCTTAAAATATGAAAATATAGCCTAAATAATGCCTTAGGTATTAATATGAGCAGAAACTAGCGTAAATTTAGTCATTTTTGGACATTCAAAAACTTGGCAAAAGTGGCCAAATTTGGCCAAAAAGTAAAGGGGTTAACCTTAACTTTTTGACGATTTTCGACCATTTTTAACTTGTCAAAATAAGCTTAAAATATGAAAATATAGCCTAAATAATGCCTTAGGTATTAATATGAGCAGAAAACTAGCGTAAATTTAGTCATTTTTGGACATTCAAAATTTGGCAAAAGTGGCCAAATTTGGCCAAAAGTAAAGGGGTTAACCTTAACTTTTTGACGATTTTCGACCATTTTTAACTTGTCAAAATAAGCTTAAAATATGAAAATATAGCCTAAATAATGCCTTAGGTATTAATATTAGCAGAAACTAGCGTAAATTTAGTCATTTTTGGACATTCAAAAACTTGGCAAAAGTGGCCAAATTTGGCCAAAAAGTAAAGGGGTTAACCTTAACTTTTTGACGATTTTCGACCATTTTTAACTTGTCAAAATAAGCTTAAAATATGAAAATATAGCCTAAATAATGCCTTAGGTATTAATATGCAGAAAACTAGCGTAAATTTAGTCATTTTTGGACATTCAAAAACTTGGCAAAAGTGGCCAAATTTGGCCAAAAAGTAAAGGGGTTAACCTTAACTTTTTGACGATTTTCGACCATTTTTAACTTGTCAAAATAAGCTTAAAATATGAAAATATAGCCTAAATAATGCCTTAGGTATTAATATAAGCAGAAACTAGCGTAAATTTAGTCATTTTTGGACATTCAAAAATTGGTAAAAGTGGCCAAATTTGGCCAAAAAGTAAAGGGGTTAACCTTAACTTTTTGACGATTATCCATTTTTAACTTGTCAAAATAAGCTTAAAATATGAAAATATAGGCTAAATAATGCCTTAGGTATTAATATGAGCAGAAACTAGCGTAAATTTAGTCATTTTTGGACATTCAAAAACTTGGCAAAAGTGGCCAAAAAGTAAAGGGGTTAACCTTAACTTTTTGACGATTTTCGACCATTTTTAACTTGTCAAAATAAGCTTAAAATATGAAAATATAGCCTAAATAATGCCTTAGGTATTAATATGAGCAGAAACTAGCGTAAATTTAGTCATTTTTGGACATCCAAAAATGTGGCAAAAATGGCCAAATTTGGCCAAAAAGTAAAGCCGTTAACCTTAACTTTTTGACGATTTTTGACCATTTTTAACTTGCCAAAATAAGCTTAAAATATGAAAATATAGCCTAAATAATGCCTTAGGTATTAATATGAGCAGAAACTACCGTAAATTTAGTCATTTTTTGACATCCAAAATGTTTGCAAAAATGGACAAATTTGGCCAAAAAGTAAAGGGGTTAACCTTAACTTTTTGACGATTTTCGACCATTTTTAACTTGTCAAAATAAGCTTAAAATATGAAAATATAGCCTAAATAATGCCTTAGGTATTAATATTAGCAGAAACTAGCGTAAATTTAGTCATTTTTGGACATTCAAAAACTTGGCAAAAGTGGCCAAATTTGGCCAAAAAGTAAAGGGGTTAACCTTAACTTTTTGACGATTTTCGACCATTTTTAACTTGTTAAAATAAGCTTAAAATATGAAAATATAGCCTAAATAATGCCTTAGGTATTAATATCAGCAGAAACTAGCGTAAATTTAGTCATTTTTGGACATTGAAAAACTTGGCAAAAGTGGCCAAATTTGGCCAAAAAGTGAAGGGGTTAACCTTAACTTTTTGACGATTTTCGACCATTTTTAACTTGTCAAAATAAGCTTAAAATATGAAAATATAGCCTAAATAATGCCTTAGGTATTAATATAAGCAGAAACTAGCGTAAATTTAGTCATTTTTGGACATTCAAAAACTTGGCAAAAGTCGCCAAATTTGGCCAAAAAGTAAAGGGGTTAACCTTAACTTTTTGACGATTTTCGACCATTTTTAACTTGCAAAAATAAGCTTAAAATATGAAAATATAGCCTAAATAAAGCCTTAGGTATTAATATGAGCAGAAACTAGCGTAAATTTAGTCATTTTTGGACATTCAAAAACTTGGCAAAAGTGGCCAAATTTGGCCAAAAAGTAAAGGGGTTAACCTTAACTTTTTGACGATTTTCGACCATTTTTAACTTGTCAAAATAAGCTTAAAATATGAAAATATAGCCTAAATAATGCCTTACGTATTAATATTAGCAGAAACTAGCGTAAATTTAGTCATTTTTGGACATTCAAAAACTTGGCAAAAGTGGCCAAATTTGGCCAAAAAGTAAAGGGGTTAACCTTAACTTTTTGACGATTTTCGACCATTTTTAAACTTGTCAAAATAAGCTTTAAAATATGAAAATATAGCCTAAATAATGCCTTAGGTATTAATATGAGCAGAAACTAGCGTAAATTTAGTCATTTTTGGACATTCAAAAACTTGGCAAAAGTGGCCAAATTTGGCCAAAAAGTAAAGGGGTTAACCTTAACTTTTTGACGATTTTCGACCATTTTTAACTTGTCAAAATAAGCTTAAAATATGAAAATATAGCCTAAATAATGCCTTAGGTATTAATATGAGCAGAAACTAGCGTAAATTTAGTCATTTTTGGACATTCAAAAACTTGGCAAAAGTGGCCAAATTTGGCCAAAAAGTAAAGGGGTTAACCTTAACTTTTTGACGATTTTCGACCATTTTTAACTTGTCAAAATAAGCTTAAAATATGAAAATATAGCCTAAATAATGCCTTAGGTATTAATATGAGCAGAAACTACCGTAAATTTAGTCATTTTTTGACATCCAAAATGTTTGCAAAAATTGACAAAAATTTTAGGGGTTCTAGCACTCGTGTAATATTTCTCATTACATGGTCTTGGGTACCTGTTCAGCACTTTTTACTGGCTTAGGCTACCTGTGTATTGACTTCTCAAAACAAGTAAACATTACCAAATTAGAAGACATTCATCTACGTTACGCACATGTGCGTAAAGCATGTCCAAAAAATTTGGCAAAAGTGGCCAAATTTGGCCAAAAAGTAAAGGGGTTAACCTTAACTTTTTGACGATTTTCGACCATTTTTAACTTGTCAAAATAAGCTTAAAATATGAAAATATAGCCTAAATAATGCCTTAGGTATTAATATCAGCAGAAACTAGCGTAAATTTAGTCATTTTTGGACATTGAAAAACTTGGCAAAAGTGGCCAAATTTGGCCAAAAAGTAAAGGGGTTAACCTTAACTTTTTGACGATTTTCGACCATTTTTAACTTGTCAAAATAAGCTTAAAATATGAAAATATAGCCTAAATAATGCCTTAGGTATTAATATAAGCAGAAACTAGCGTAAATTTAGTCATTTTTGGACATTCAAAAACTTGGCAAAAGTCGCCAAATTTGGCCAAAAAGTAAAGGGGTTAACCTTAACTTTTTGACGATTTTCGACCATTTTTAACTTGCAAAAATAAGCTTTAAATATGAAAATATAGCCTAAATAAAGCCTTAGGTATTAATATGAGCAGAAACTAGCGTAAATTTAGTCATTTTTGGACATTCAAAAACTTGGCAAAAGTGGCCAAATTTGGCCAAAAAGTAAAGGGGTTAACCTTAACTTTTTGACGATTTTCGACCATTTTTAACTTGTCAAAATAAGCTTAAAATATGAAAATATAGCCTAAATAATGCCTTACGTATTAATATTAGCAGAAACTAGCGTAAATTTAGTCATTTTTGGACATTCAAAAACTTGGCAAAAGTGGCCAAATTTGGCCAAAAAGTAAAGGGGTTAACCTTAACTTTTTGACGATTTTCGACCATTTTTAACTTGTCAAAATAAGCTTAAAATATGAAAATATAGCCTAAATAATGCCTTAGGTATTAATATGAGCAGAAACTAGCGTAAATTTAGTCATTTTTGGACATTCAAAAACTTGGCAAAAGTGGCCAAAAAGTAAAGGGGTTAACCTTAACTTTTTGACGATTTTCGACCATTTTTAACTTGTCAAAATAAGCTTAAAATATGAAAATATAGCCTAAATAATGCCTTAGGTATTAATATGAGCAGAAACTAGCGTAAATTTAGTCATTTTTGGACATTCAAAAACTTGGCAAAAGTGGCCAAATTTGGCCAAAAAGTAAAGGGGTTAACCTTAACTTTTTGACGATTTTCGACCATTTTTATCTTGCCAAAATAAGCTTAAAATATGATAATATAGCCTAAATAATGCCTTAGGTATTAATATGAGCAGAAACTATCCTAAATTTAGTCAGTTTTTGACATCCAAAGATTTGGCAAAAATGGACAAAAAGTATAGGGGTTCTAACACTCGTGTAATATTTCTGATTATATGGTCTTGGGCTACTGTTCAGCACTTTTTACTGGCTAGGCTATCTGTGTATTAACTTCTCAAAACAAGTAAACATTACCAAATTAGAATTTAGAAGACATTCATCTACGTTACGCACATGTGCGTAAAGTACGTTAAAAAGTCAAGTTGCTCGGGGTGCCATTAATGGTGATAAAGTAAGTGTAAGATTACATAAACGGTCAGATAGAAAAACGGTAAACTATAGATAAACGGTAAAGATTACAAACGGTAAAGATTACAAACGGTAAAGATTACAAACGGTAAAAATTTAAATCTTACACTTACTTTATGTTGGAATAAAACTCATCGAACTGTACTCGCTGTAGACACACGCACCATGATTTTGCTCCGAACAATCCACGTTATCCTTTTTGTTTGGTTGGTTCTTCGCTGGATTCGTCATAGTGAGGAGAACCTAGTGCAGGGCCTTGTTACGTACCAACTTCGACCACCTTATTTTTCTCAAGCATGACGTTTGATATTTGAGCATTGATATTTTAAGTAGTTTTAAGTCAGCACTTAAGACTTCAAATAGTTTTTTGTTCATAGTCATGGTAATATAAGAAACTAGCGTAAATTTAGTCATTTTTTGACATCCAAAAATTTGGAAAAAATGGACAAAAAGTAAAGAGGTTAACTTCTAACACTCGTGGCACAGGTACCCTAAGCTTGTAATATTTCTCATTATATGGTCTTGGGCTACTATGTATTGACTTCTCAAAACAAGTAAACATTACCAAATTAGAAGACATTCATCTACGTTGCGCACATGTGCGTAAAGCACGTTTAAAAGTCCAGGTGTGCGTGATGCACATGTGCGTGATGCACATGTGCGTAACACACAGTCAAAAGTCTAGGTGGAAATGAACGTTTATCATGAATACAGAAATATATATTTATTCTTTAACTATAAGTTATTGTTTCTATAATACTAAATATAAGTAGAGGTATTAGTACAAACATAAGTACGATCGGTACACAATATGTTATATTAATATAAGTTTAATACATATACACTTTATCTTCATCTTTTGCAGGTAGAGGTTGGTGATTAAGTGTTGAATCTTACTCAATATTTAAAATGCTACATACAAAGTGTAAAAAATTGAAATTGCTGTGTTAAAGTGTTTTGTATTTATTCCAACGAATTTTTTTTTTAGTTTTTTGCTAATTAAATCGGGTTAGATAGAGTTTCGATTTCTTGATTTCAGGCGAAGTTCGGATGGCCGAATGGTTAAGGCCAGTGTATACCAAGCTGGGACATGAGGGTTCAAACTCAGCCGAGGACTTCCTAAAAATTATTCAAATTGGTATTATGACTAATGAATAATGGATGAGATAATTGTGGGTTGACACCCAATGGAAAAATGGGGGTCAGAAAATGGAGGAGGGTGAGACTAAGTAGGAATAAAAAAAGGAGGGGGTGAGACTGGAGTGAATTAAAGTGAAGTAGATGAGAGTGGAGTGAATTAAAGTGAAGTGATGAGAGTAGAGTGTATTAAAGTGAAGTGATGAGAGTGAAGTGAATTAAAGTGAAGTGGCTGGAGTGCCCCCACGTTGAATTAAAGTGAAGTGATGAGATGAAGTGAATTAAGTGAAGTGATGAGAGTGCAGTGATTAAAGTGAATTGATGAGAGTGAGTGATTTTAAGTGAGAGTGATGAGAGTGGAGGTGAATGAGAGTGAAGGTGAATTAAAGTTGAAGAGAGTGAAGGTGAAATTAAAGTGAAGTGCTGAGAAGTGGGGTGTATAAAGTGAATCAGAGTGATGAGTGTTGATGTGAAATTAAAGTGAAGCGATGAGAGTGAAGTGAATTAAAGTGAAGTGATGAGAGTGGATGGAAGTGTATTAAAAGTGAATTGAGTGAGGAGTGGAGTGAATTAACGTTGAAGTGATGAGAGTGGGTGTGATTAAGTGAAGTGATGAAGAGTGGAGTGTATTAAGTGAAGTGATGAGAGTTGATTGTGACGAAATTAAAGTGTGAGCGATGAGAGTTAGGTGAATTTAAAGTGAAGTGATGAGAGTGGAGTGTATTAAAGGTGAAGTGATGAGAGTGGATGTTGAATAAAGTGAAGTGATTGAGTGCGAGTGAAATAAAGTGAGAGTGATGAGGAGTGGCTGTGAATTAAAAAAAAGGGGGGAAGAAAAAAGGTTGGGATTGAGAGTGAAGTGAATTAATGTGAAGCGATGAGAGTTGAAGTGAATTAAAGTGAAGCGATGAGAGTGAATTGTGAATTAAAGTGAAGTGATGAGAGTGGAGTGTATTAAGTGAAGTGATGAGAGTGGAGTGTAATAAAGTGAAAGTGATGAGAGTGAAGTGAATAAAAGGTTGAAGTTGATCGAAGTGAAGTGAATTGAAGTGAAGTGATGAGAGTTGAGTGAATTAAAGTGAAGTGATGGAGGAAGTGGAGTGAATTAAGTGATGTGATGAGAGTGGAGTGAATTAAAGTGAAGTGGATGAGAGTGGACTTGCAGAGTGGAGTGAATTAAAGTCCCCCCAAACTGAAGTGAGAGAGAACACCCCTGTGTGAATTAAAGTTAAGTGATGAGAGTGGAATTGGATGGATTAAAGTGAAGTGATGAGAGTGGGACGTGAATAAGTGAAGTGATGAGAAGTGGAGTGTATTAAAGTGAAGTGTTGAGAGTGAAGTGAATTAAGTGAAGTGATGAGAGTTGAGTGAATTAAGTGAAGCGATGAGAGTGAAAGTTGAATTAAAGTGAATTGATGAGAGTGGAGTGTATAAAGTGAGAGTGATGGGTGAATTAAGTGAAGTGTATGATGAGTGGAGTGAATTAAAGTCAAGTGAAGTGATTGAGAGGTGAAGTGATTAAAAGTGAAGTGATGAGGAGTGGAGTGAATTTTAAGTTGAATTGATGAGAGTTGAGTTGTATTAAAGTGAAAGTGTGAGGAGTGAATAGTGAATTAAAGTGAAGTGTATTAAAGTGAAGTGATGAGAGTGGAGTGAATTAAAGTGAAGTGATGAGAGTGGAGTGAATTAAAGTGAAGTGGATTAAAGAGAAGTAATGAGAGTGTAGTGTATTAAAGTGAAGTGATGAGAGTGGAGTGGAGATGAATTAAAGTGAGTATATGAGAGTGGAGTGATGTGAATTAAAGTGAACGATGATGACGATTGTATTAAAAGTTGAAGTGATGAGGAGTGGCAGTGTCTAAAGCGATGTGATGAGAGTGGTGTGAAGTATGAAAGTGATTTTGTGTGTTTTTTGTGCATGAGAGTGGAGTGGTTGAGTGTGGAGTGATGAGAGTGGAGTGATGAGAGTGGAGTGTACTGAGTTGTGGAGTGATGTGATGAGAGTGAAGGTGAATTAAAGTGAGTTGATGGTGATAAAGTGATTAGTAATGAAAGTGGACAGTGGATAAAGTGGAAGTGATGGAGTGAAGTGAATTAAAGTAGTGAAGTGTATGGAGAGTGAAGTGAATTAAAGTGAAGTGATTGAGAGTGAGGTTGAAGCAGTATGTTGAAGTGAATTCAGTGAATAGTGAATTGAGAGTGGACATGCTTTTCATAGTTCTTCGTAGTGAATAAAGTGAAGCGATGAGAGTGAAGTGAATTAAAGTGAAGTGATGGAGTTGAGTGGAATTAAAGTGAAGATGATGAGAGTGGATTGTGAATTAAAGTGAAGTGATGAGAGTAGTGGACGTGAATTATAAGTGAAGCGATGAGAGTGACGTGGATTAATAGTGAAGTGATGAGAGTTGAGTGAATTAAAGTGCAGTGTTGAGAGAGGAGTGAATTAAAGTGAAGTGATGAGAGTGGGGATAGTGAATTAAAGTGAAGTGATGATGAGTGTGTGACGCCTTTTGTTGAAGTGAAGCTGTTGAAGTTCTGCGTGTGTTGATCTGTAATCTGTCCTGAATGTTGTGAATGGAGAGTTGTCTTTTTGAAGTTGAAAAGTTGTTTGGTGTTTTTGAAGCTGATGTGAATGTGGAAGTGTATTAAAGTGAAGTGATGAGGTGAATTAAAGTTGAAGTGATGAGAGTGGAAGGAGTGAATTAAGTAAAGTGAAGTGATGATAGTGGAAGGTGAATTAAAGTGAAGTGATGTGAGTGGAGTAATTAAAGTGAATGATGAGAGAGGAGTGTGTGTATTAAAGTGAAGTGATGTAGAGTGAAGGTGAATTAAAGTGAAGTGTATTAAGTGAAGTGTGAGAGTGGAGTGACTTAAAGTGAAGTGATGAGAGTGGAAAGTGAATTAAAGGGAATAGTGGATTAAAGAGAAGTAATGAGAGTGTGTGTATTAAATTGAAGTGATGAGAGTGTGTGGATATGAATTAAAGTTGAAGTAATGAGAGTGGAGTGAAAGTGAATTAAATGTGAAGTGATGAGAGTGTTATTAAAGTGATTTAAGTGTAATGAGGTGGAGTGTCTTAATAAGTGATTCTGCGGTGTGATGAGAGTGGTGTGGGAGTGATAAAGTGATGTGATGAGAGTGGAGTGATGAGAGTGGAGTGATGAGGTGGAGTGACTTATGAGAGTGGAGTGATGTGTATGATGGTGAGTTGAATAAAGTGATAGTGATGAGTGGATTAAAGTGAAGTAATGAAAGTGGAGTGGATTTAAAGTGAAGTGTATGAGAGTGTAGGTGAATTAAAGTAGTGAAGTGATGAGAGTGAAGTGAATTAAAGTGATGTGATGAGAGTGAAGATGAATTACAGTGAAGTGATGGAGAGTGGATAGTGAATTAAAGTGAGCGATGAGAGTGAAGTGAATTAAAGTGAAGTGAAACTGATGAGAGTGAATGTGAATAAAGTGGAAGTGATGTGAGTGGTGTGAATTAAAGTGAAGTGTATGAGAGTGAAGTGAATTAAAGTGAAGTGTGAGAGTGGAGTGAATTAAAGTGAAGCGTATGAGAGTGAAGTGAATTAAGTGAAGTGAATGAGAGTTGATGTGAATTAAACGTGAAGTGGATGAGAGGGGAGTGAATTAAAGTGAAGTGATGATGGTGAGGTGAATTAAAGTGGAAAGCGATGGAGAGCTTTGAGAGTGAAGTGACTTAAGTGAGTAGGTGATGAGAGTGGAGTGAATTTAAAGTGAAGTGATGAGAGTGGAGTGAATTAAAGTGCGTGATGAGGAGTGGAGTGAATTAAAGTGAGTGATGAGAGTGGATGTGAATTAAAGTGAAGCGATGCGAGGTGAAGTGAATTAAAGTGAAGTGTGAGAGTGAAGTGAATTTAAAGTGAAGTGTTGAGAGTGAAGTGAATTAAATTGAAGGATGCGAGTGGATGTGAATTAAAGTGATGATGAGAGTGGAGTGTGAATTAAAGTGAAGCGATGAGATGTGAAGTGAATTAAAGTGGAAGTGATGAGAGTGGGAGTGGAAATTAAAGTGAAGGATGAGAGTGGAGTGAATTAAAAGTTGAAGTGATGCGTAGTGGAGTGATTAAAGTGAAGCGATGAGAGTGAAGTGAATTAAAGTAGAAGTCTTAGCTGATGGAGAGTTGAGTGAATTAAAGGTGAAGTGAAGAGAGTGGAGTGAATTAAAGTGAAGTGATGAGAAGAGGAGTGAATAAAGTGAAAGTGATGTGAGTGAACGTGAATTAAAGTTGGAAGTGATGAGAGTGGAGTGTATTAAAGTGAAGTGATGAGAGTGGATATTTTGAATTATAAGTGAAGTGATTGAGAGTGGACGTGAATAAAAGTGAGCCGATGAGAGTGAATGTAATTAAAGTGAAGTGATGAGAGTTGAAGTGAATTAAAGTGAGTGATGAGGTTGGATAGTGAATTAAAAGTGAAGTGATTAGAGTGGATGCATATATTTTGAGTGAATTAACGTGAAGTGATGAGAGTGCATGTGAATTAAAGTGAAGTGATGAGAGTGGAGTGTATTACAGTGAAGTGTGAGAGTGGAGGTGAATTATAGTGAAAGTGATGAGAGTGCAGTGAATTAAAGTGAAGTGTTGAGAGTTGAGGGAAGTGAATTAAAGTGAGCGATGAAGAGTTGAGAGAATAAGTGAAGCGTATGAGAGAGAAGTGAATTAAAGTGAAGTGATTGAGAGTGAGAGTGAATTTTTTGGGGAGTGAATTAAAGTGAAGTGATGAGAGTGGAGTGAATTAACGTGAAGGGATGAGAGTGAAGTGTATTAAAAGTGAGTGATGAGTGAATTAAGTGAAGTGATGTGAGTGGAGGTGACTTAACGGAAAGTGAAGTGTGAGAGTGAAGTGAATTAAAGTGAAGTGATGAGAGTTGGATTGTGAATTAAAGTGAATTGAATGAGAGTGGAGTGTTTAAAGTGAGTGATGAGAGTGAATTTGTGATTAAAGTGAAGTGGTATTAAAGTGAAAGTGTGAGAGTGGAGTGAATTAAAGTGAAGTGATGGAGAGTGGAGTTGCATTAAAGTGAAAGTGGATTTAAAGAGAAGTAATGAGAGTGTAGTGTATTAAAGTGAAGTGATGAGAGTGGAGTGGAATGAATTAAAGTGAAGTAATGAGAGGGAGTGAATCGTGTGCTGGTAAAAGTGAAATAAAGTGAACTTTCGATGAGATGTATTAAAGTGAAGTGATGAGGGTGGGAGTGTATTAAATGTGATGTTTGATGAGAGGTGGGTGTGGAGTGTATTAAAGTGATGTGATGAGAGTGGAGTGATGAGAGTGGAGTGATGAGAGTGGAGTGATGAGAGTGGAGTGATGAGAGTGGAGTGATGTGATGAGAGTGAAGTGAATTAAAGTGAAGTGATGAGTGGATTAAAGTGAAGTAATGAAAGTGGAGTGGATTAAAGTGAAGTGATGAGAGTGAAGTGAATTAAAGTAGTGAAGTGATGAGAGTGAAGTGAATTAAAGTGAAGTGATGAGAGTGAAGTGAATTACAGTGAAGTGATGAGAGTGGAGTGAATTAAAGTGAAGCGACGATGAGAGTGAAGTGAATTAAAGTGAAGTATGAGCGTTGAGTGAATTAAAGTGTAAGTGATGAGAGTGGAGTTGAATTAAAGTGAACGTGATTTAGTGAAGTGAATTTAAAGTGAAGTGATGGAGAGAGGAGTGAATTAAAGTGAGAGCGCTGAGAGTGAGTGAATAAAGTGAAGTGATGAGAGTTGAGTGAATTAAAGTGAAGTGATGAGAGTGGAGTGAATTAAAGTGAAGTGATGAGAGTGGAGTGAATTAAAAGTGAGCGATGAGAGTGAAGGTGAATTAAAGTGAGTGATTGAGAGTGGATGTGCATTAAAGTGAATGTGATGGCGTAGTGGATTTGTGAATTAAAGATGGAAAGTGATGAGAGTGGAGTGAATTAAAGTTGAGTGATGAGATGTGGAGTGATAACGTGAAGCGTTATGAGAGTGAAGTTGAATTAAGTGAAGTGCTGAGAGTGAAGTGAAAATTAATATAAAGTGAATGATGAGAGTGAAGTGAATTAATGTTGAGTGATGAGAGTGGAGTGAATTAAAGTGAAGTGATGAGGAGTGAGTGAATTAAAGTGAAGCGATGAGAGTGAAGTGAATTAAAGTGAAAGTGATGAGAGTGGAGTGAATTAAGTGAAGTGATGTGAGAGTGGAGTGAATTAAAAGTGAAGTGATGAGAGTGGAGTGAATTAAAAGTGAAGCGATGAGAGTGAAGTGAATTAAAGTGAAGTGGAGGAGAGTTGAGTGAATTAAATTGAGTGTATGAGGGAGTGGATGAGAATTAAAGTGAGTTGATGGAGAGTGAAGTGAATTAAAGTGAAGTGATGAGAGTGAAGTGAATTTATGAAGTGATGTGAGTGGAGGGGTATAAAGTGACGTGATGAGAGTGGAGTGATTAAAGTGAAGTGATGAGAGTGGATGATGAATTTAAAGTGAAGCGATGATGAGTGAATAGTGAATTAAAGTGAAGTGATGAGAGATGAGTGAATAAAGTGAAGTGATGAGAGTTTAGTTGACTTAAAGTGAAGTGATGAGGAGTGGACGTTGAATTAAAGTGAAGTGATGAGGAGTGAGTGAAATTAAAGTGAAGTGATGAGAGTGAGATGTTTAAGTGAAGTGATGATGAGAGGTGGACGAGAATTAAAGTGAAGTGATGAGAGTGCAGTGATTAAAGTGAAAGTGCTGAGAGTGAAGGAATTAAAGTGAAGCGATGTGAGATGAGTGAATTAGTGAAGCGGTCTGAGAGTGTGAAGTCGGTGTGTGTGGTGGATTGGGATGTGGGGATTAAAGTGAAGTGATGAGAGTGGAGTGTATTAAGTGAAGTGATGAGAGTGGACGTGTATTAAGTGAAGTGATGAGAGTGAGTGAATTAAAGTGAAGTGGATGAGAGTGAAGTGTATTGAAGTGAGAGTGTATGAGAGTTGAGAGAATTGAATTAAAGTGAGTGATGAGAGTGGTGTGAATTCAAGTGAAGTGATGAGAGTGGAGGTGAATTAAAGTGAAGTGATGAGGTGGACGTGAATTAAAGTGAAGTGATGGAGTGGTATGTGGATTAAAGTGAGTGATGAGGAGTGGAGAGGTGAATTAAAGTTGAAAGTGATGAGAGTGGAGGAATTAAAGTGAAGATACCTGCTGTGAAGTGAAGTGATTACGTGAAGTGATGAGAGTTGAGTAAAATTAAAGTGACGCGATGAGAGTGAAGTGAATTAAAGTGAAGGATGGAGAGTGAGTGTATTAAAAATGAAGTGAAGAGTGAATTAAAGTGAAAGTTGATGAGATTGGAAGTGAATTAAAGTAAGTGATATGAGTGAGGAGTGAATTACAGTGAATTGATGAGAGTGGAGTGTATTTAAAGTGAAATTGTATGAGCGTGAAGGCGTGATATATAAAGTGAAGTGTATTAAAGTGAAAGTGTTGAGGTGGATGTGAATTAAAGTGAAGTGATGAGAGTGGAGTGAATTAAAGTGAAGTGGATTAAAGAGAAGTAATGAGAGTGTAGTGTATTAAAGTGAAGTGATGAGAGTGGAGTGGAATGAATTAAAGTGAAGTAATGAGAGTGGAGTGAAGTGAATTAAAGTGAAGTGATGAGAGTGTATTAAAGTGAAGTGATGAGGGTGGAGTGTATTAAAGTGATGTGATGAGAGTGGTGTGGAGTGTATTAAAGTGATGTGATGAGAGTGGAGTGATGAGAGTGGAGTGATGAGAGTGGAGTGATGAGAGTGGAGTGATGAGAGTGGAGTGATGTGATGAGAGTGAAGTGAATTAAAGTGAAGTGATGAGTGGATTAAAGTGAAGTAATGAAAGTGGAGTGGATTAAAGTGAAGTGATGAGAGTGAAGTGAATTAAAGTAGTGAAGTGATGAGAGTGAAGTGAATTAAAGTGAAGTGATGAGAGTGAAGTGAATTACAGTGAAGTGATGAGAGTGGAGTGAATTAAAGTGAAGCGATGAGAGTGAAGTGAATTAAAGTGAAGTGATGAGAGTTGAGTGAATTAAGTGAGTGATGAGAGTGAAAGTGATTAAAGTGAAGTGTATGAGTAGTGGAGTGAATTAATGTGAAGCGTTGAGAGTGAAGTGAATTAAATTGAAGTGATGGAGAGTTGAGTGAATTAAAGTGAAGATGATGAGATGGAGTGAAATTAAAGTGCAAGTGATGAGGTGGAGTGTGAATTAAAGTGAAGCGATGAGAGTGCAAAGTGAATTAAAGTGAAGTGATGAGAGTGGGTGAATTAAAGTGAAGTGATGAGAGTGGGAGTGAATTAAGTGATGTGTGATGAGAGTGTGATGGATGGGCGAATTAAAGTGAGAGTGATGGAGAGTGGAGTGAATTAAAGTGAAGCGATTATGAGAGACGTGAAGTGAATAAAGTGAAGTGATGAAGATTGAAGTGAATTAAAGTGAAGTGATGAGAGTGAAGTGAATTAAGTGATGTGATGAGTGTGGAGTGAATGTAAAGTGAAGTGATGAGAGTGTGAGCATGGAATTAAAGTGAAGCGGATGGTAGAGTGAAGTTGAATTAAAGTGAAGTGATGAGAGTGGAGTGAATTAAAGTGAAGTGATGAGAGTGGAGTGAATTAAAGTGAAGTGATGAGAGTGGAGTGAATTAAAGTGAAGCGATGAGAGTGAAGTGAATTAAAGTGAAGTGATGAGAGTTGAGTGAATTAAAGTGAAGTGATGAGATGGTTGTTGGTTGAAGGTTAACTGTTTAAGTGAATTAATAGTGAAGTGATGAGAGTGGAGTGATTAAAGTGAGTGATGAGAGTGAAAGTGAATTAAAGTGAAGTGATGAGAGTGGAGTGTATTAAGTGAAGTGATGAGAGTGAAGTGAATTAAAGTGAAGTGATGAGAGTGGAGTGAATTAAAGTGAAGCGATGAGAGTGAAGTGAATTAAAGTGAAGTGATGAGAGTTGAGTGAATTAAAGTGAAGTGATGAGAGTGGAGTGAATTAAAGTGAAGTGATGAGAGTGGAGTGAATTAAAGTGAAGTGATGAGAGTGAAGTGAATTAAAGTGAAGTGATGAGAGTGGAGTGTATTAAAGTGAAGTGATGAGAGTGAGACGTTGAATTAAAGTGAAGTGATGAGGAGTGAAGTGAATTAAAGTGAAGTTGATGGAGGGGGTGGGTTTTTGGGAGTGAATTAAAGTGATGTGATGAGAGTGGAGTGAATTAAAGAGAAGTGATGAGAGTGAGTGAATTAGTGAAGTGTTGAGAGTGGAAGGTGAATTAAAGTGAAGCGATGAGAGTGAGTGAATTAAAAGGTGACTGTGATGAGAGTTGAGTGAATTTAAGTGAAGTGATGAGAGTGGATGTGAATTAAGTGAAGTGATGAGAGTGAGTGAATTAAAGTGAAGCGATGAGAGTGAAGTGAATTAAAGTGAAGTGATGAGAGTGGAGTGAATTAAAGTGAAGTGATGAGAGTGGAGTGAATTAAAGTGAAGTGATGAGAGTGGAGTGAATTAAAGTGAAGTGATGAGAGTGGAGTGAATTAAAGTGAAGCGATGAGAGTGAAGTGAATTAAAGTGAAGTGATGAGAGTGAAGTGAATTAAAGTGAAGTGATGAGAGTGAAGTGAATTAAAGTGAAGTGATGAGAGTGGAGTGAATTAAAGTGAAGTGATGAGAGTGGAGTGAATTAAAGTGAAGCGATGAGAGTGAAGTGAATTAAAGTGAAGTGATGAGAGTGGAGTGAATTAAAGTGAAGTGATGAGAGTGGAGTGAATTAAAGTGAAGTGATGAGAGTGGAGTGAATTAAAGTGAAGCGATGAGAGTGAAGTGAATTAAAGTGAAGTGATGAGAGTTGAGTGAATTAAAGTGAAGTGATGAGAGTGGAGTGAATTAAAGTGAAGTGATGAGAGTGGAGTGAATTAAAGTGAAGTGATGAGAGTGAAGTGAATTAAAGTGAAGTGATGAGAGTGGAGTGTATTAAAGTGAAGTGATGAGAGTGAGTGGAATTAAAGTGCAGTTTGATGAGAGTGGGAGTGAATTAAAGTGAAGCGATGGGTGAAGTGAATTAAATGTGAAGTGATGAGAGTTGACGCCGGTCAGTGAATTAAAGTGAAGTGATGAGAGTGAGAAATTAAAGTGGACGAAGTGATGAGAGTGGAGTGAATTAAAGTGAAGTGTTGGCGAGTGAAGTGAGATAAGTGTAGTGATGAGAGTGGGTTTATTTTAAAGTGAAGTGATGAGAGTGTAGAGTGAATTAAAGTGAAGTGATGAGAGTGCAGTGAATTAAAGTGAGTGATGAGAGAGAGTAAGTGATTAAAAGTGAAGCGATGAGAGTTCGAGTGAATTAAAGTGAAGCGATGAAGAGTGACGTGAATTAAAGTGAAGTGATGAGCGTGGAGTGTACTTAATTGAAGTGATGAGAGTGGAGTGTATTAAAGGAAGTGATGAGATGAATGTGAATTAAAGTGAAGTGATGAGAGTGAAGTGTATTGAAGTGAAGTGATGAGAGTTGAGTGAATTAAAGTGAAGTGCATGAGATTGGAGTGCATTAAAGTGACATGATGTGAGAGTGGAGTGAATTAAAGTGAAGTGATGAGAGTGGGGAGTTAGGGCATTTGCCTTATGTGCTAGTGAATAAAGTGAAGTGATGAGAGTGGAGTGGATTAAAGTGAAGTGATGAGAGTGGAGGTGAATTAAAGTGAAGTGATGAGAGTGGAGTGAATTAGTGAAGTGATGAGAGTGAAAGTGAATTAAAGTGAAGTGATGAGAGTTGAGTGAATTAATAGTGAAGCGATGAGAGTGAATGGTGAATTAAGTGAAAGTGATAGAGAGTGCGAGGTGTGGCTTAATAAATGACGAGATGAGTGAAATAAAGTGATGTGATAGAGGTCTTTATGGTAGTGACGTGAATTAACGTGAATAGTGATGCGGCGTGGAGTGAATTAAAGTGAATTGATGAGAGTGGAGTGTATTAAAGTGAAGTGATGAGAGTGAAGTGAATTAAAGTGAAGTGTATTAAAGTGAAGTGATGAGAGTGGAGTGAATTAAAGTGAAGTGATGAGAGTGGAGTGAATTAAAGTGAAGTGGATTAAAGAGAAGTAATGAGAGTGTAGTGTATTAAAGTGAAGTGATGAGAGTGGAGTGGAATGAATTAAAGTGAAGTAATGAGAGTGGAGTGAAGTGAATTAAAGTGAAGTGATGAGAGTGTATTAAAGTGAAGTGATGAGGGTGGAGTGTATTAAAGTGATGTGATGAGAGTGGTGTGGAGTGTATTAAAGTGATGTGATGAGAGTGGAGTGATGAGAGTGGAGTGATGAGAGTGGAGTGATGAGAGTGGAGTGATGAGAGTGGAGTGATGTGATGAGAGTGAAGTGAATTAAAGTGAAGTGATGAGTGGATTAAAGTGAAGTAATGAAAGTGGAGTGGATTAAAGTGAAGTGATGAGAGTGAAGTGAATTAAAGTGAAGTGATGAGAGTGAAGTGAATTACAGTGAAGTGATGAGAGTGAAGTGAATTGGGAAGGGAAGTAATGTTGAATAAGGATGAGTCGACAATAGGAAATTAATTGGTAGAAGCTGATAATCGGAAACTTTCAGGCTGATCGGTTATCGGTCCGATAAATACTATCGGGGTTTTATACTTGTGAATTTAATTTTCTTTTGTAAGAAAATAAAGTGTTGAATTTAATTAATTTGATAAAGTGCATCATGTTTAAGACGTCATATTTCTTGTTTGGTCGTATTTCATTTTTCATATTTCAACTTAAATTCCTTCTTGCTGATAACTGATGGTTAATGATCATCGGCTCATCCCTAAGTTGAGTGATTGTGAAGTGAGTGAGTGAAGTGTGGCCTGGCCTTGTGTGTAGCATAGTTTAGAGTACACACGTAAAAACGCACAGTCTGTTTCTGTCTGTTTCTACAGCCTAAAACATTGTTGAAATGGGCAGGCTTGAGCTGGCCAGCTTGAACAGGGTTGTCAACAGGCCTGTTCATGGATGTTGGAACAGTATTGTTCATGGCTGACAAACAGTATTGAACAACATTGTTCATACATGATACAACATGTTGTCAAAGCATGATGAAATAACAAGGTTGAACAGCGTTGTTACAACAGCCATGAACTTGGTTGTTCTATCAAGCTGGTTTTTGCATGTTCTAAAGGCCAATCTACACGATACGATTTGTCGTATACGATTGTCATCTTGGTGTATGTGATCAAACTGTTCACGCGTGTCAACATTCGTCATCGAATCATAAACAAGAATTACATTGTGTGCAAACAATTGCATACGCCAGACAGAACGACAATCGTATACAACAACGTATGCCAGAATGACAATCGTATACCATGAATCATATCGTGTATGGTCACAACTAGTTGAAACATGCTTGAACAGTGCTGTTATTTTAACAGTCATGTTCTATCATGTTGACAATGCTGTTACAGGCATGTTGAACCAACAACCTTGTTACAACCTGTGAGATTTTTACGTGTGTAGTAGAGATTGTAAAGTGTAGGTTTGCTGTATTGTAGTAAGGAAAGTTGTGGAATTTTTTCATTAGAAAAACGTTAATGTAGAATTATTTTCTCTCAATCCTACCTATTTTTGACAATTTCCTTCTTTACATACTCCAGTGAATCGAGAAAGAAATGTTCAATTTCAGTTCGCTATAAAAACAAACAAAATTTAAATAAACTTACTCAGATTAGAAACAAATTAATACCAGATCTATTAAATTATTTCCTTTTCGACGTGAAAAAGTTGATATAATCGCTAACCAAGAAATAAACCAAGGAAATAACCATGGTTTTAGCAAAGGAGAGCGCGGACCAGTGGCGGTAATCGGTAAACGCTTAGTGGTCACGAAACTGCAGTGTATGTGTGTAGTGTCAGGTTACAACCTCTATGCGCGGATCACTTCAGGATTGGCAAAAGACGAGGGCTTCTGATCAAGCTACAAGATCAGGTTAAGTATTAGGTTCAGGATTAGCGTTCAACCGGATCAGGTTCAGGATCAGGTTCAGGAAATCCAGGTTCAGGATCAGGTTCAGGATCAGGTTCAGGATCAGGTTTCAGGATCAGGTTCAGGATCAGGTTCAGGAACAGGTTCAGGATCAGGTTCAGGATCAAGTTCAGGATCAGGTTCAGGATCAGGTTCAGGATCAGGTTCAGGATCAGGTTCAGCGATCAAGGTTCAGGATCAGGTTCAGGATCAGGTTCAGGAAATCAGGTATGTCTAGGATCAGGTTACAGGATCAGGTTCTAGGATCAGGTTCAGGAATCATGGTTCAGGATCAGGTTCAGGAT
Source organism: Chrysogorgia sp. JL179-B06 (assembly GCA_035772405.1). Lineage (NCBI taxonomy): Eukaryota > Metazoa > Cnidaria > Anthozoa > Scleralcyonacea > Chrysogorgiidae > Chrysogorgia > Chrysogorgia sp. JL179-B06. The sequence continues at coordinate 44,903 of JAYKKM010000335.1, forward strand.
CAGGTTCAGGATCAGGTTCAGGATCAGGTTCAGGATCAGGTTCAGGATCAGGTTCAGGATCAGGTTCAGGGATCAGGTTCCAGGATCAGGTTCAGGATCAGGTTCGGGATCAGGTTTCTAGGATCAGCGTTCAGGATCAGGTTCAGGATCAGGTTCAGGATCAGGTTCAGGATCAGGTTCAGGATCAGGTTCAGGATCAGGTTTCAAGGATCAGGTTCAGGATCAGGTTCAGGATCAGGTTCAGGATTCAGTGTTCAGGAATCAGGTTCAGGATCAGGTTCAGGGATCAGGTTTCTGGATCAGGTTCAGGATCATGGTTCAGGATTCAGGTTCAGCGATCTGGTTCAGGATCAGCGTTCTGGATCAGGTTCAGGATCAGGTTCAGGATCAGGTTCCAGGATCAGGTTCAGGATCAGGATTCAGGATCAGGATGGTTCAGGATCAGGGTTCAGGGATCAGGTTCAGGTTTCAGGATCAGGATTCAGCGTCTCAGGATCAGGTTTCAGGTTTCAGGTTCAGGATCAGGTTCCAGGATTCAGGTTCAGGATCAGGATCAAGGTTCAGGATCAGGTTCAGGATCAGGTTTCAGGATCAGGTTCAGGATCAGGTTCAGGATCAGGTTCAGGATCAGGTTCAGGGATAAGGTTCAGGTATCAGGGTTCAGGATCAGGTTCAGGATCAGGTTCAGGATCAGGTTCAGGATCAGGTTCAGGATCAGGTTCAGGATCAGGTTCAGGCATCAGGTTCAGGATCAGGTTCAGGCGATCAGCGATTCAGGATCAGGTTCAGGATCAAGGTTCAGGGATCCAGTGTTCAGGATCCGGTTCAGGATTCAGGTTCAGGATTCAGGTTCAGGATCAGGTTCAGGATCAGGTTCAGGATCAGGTTCAGGATCAGAGTTCAGGATTCATGGTTCAGGAATCAGGTTCAGGATCAGGTTCAGGATCAGGTTTCAGGATCAGGTTCAGGATTTCAGGTTTCAGGATCAGGTTCAGGATCAGGTTCAGGATCAGGTTCAGGGATCAGGTTCAGGATCATGGTTCAGGGATAATCAGGGCTTCAGGATCAGGTTCAGGATCTAGGTTCAGGATCAGGTTCAGGATTCAGGTTCAGGATCAGGTTCAGGATCAGGTTCATGGATCAGGATCAGGTTCAGGTTCAGGATCAGGGTTCAGGATCAGTGTTCAGGATTCAGGTTCAGGATCAGGTTCAGGATAAGGTTCAGGAATCAGGTTCAGGATCAGTTTCAGGTTCAGGTTTCAGGACTCAGGGTTCAGGTTCAGGTTTCAAGGATCAGGTTCAGGATCAGGTTCAGGATCAGGTTCAGGATCAGGTTCAGGATCAGGTTCAGGATCAGGTTCAGGATCAGAGTTCAGGGATCAGGTTCAGGATCAGGTTCAGGATTCAGGTTCACGGATCAGGTTCAGGATACAGGTTTCAGGTATCAGGTTCAGGATCAGTGTTCAGGGATTCAGGTTTCAGGGTTCAGGATCAGGTTCAGGATCAGGTTCAGGATCAGGTTCAAGGATTAGGTTCAGGATTAGGTTCAGGATTAGGTTCAGGATTAGGTTCAGGATTAGGTTCAGCATTAAGGTTCAGGATTAGGTTCCCAGGGGGATTTAGGTTCAGGCATTTGGTTCCAGGATTTTAGGTTAAGGATTAGGTTCAGGATTAGGTTCAGGGATTTAGGTTCAGGAAGTAGCGTTCAGGATTCAGGTTCAGGATCAGGTTTCAGGATCATGGTCTTTCAGGATCAGGATTCAGGATTAGGTTCAGGACTTAGGGTTTCAGGATTAGGTTCAGGATTAGGTTCAGGATTTAGGTTCAGGATGTAGGTTCAGGGATTAGGTTCAGGGATCAGGTTCAGGATCAGTGTTCAGGATCAGGGTTTCAGGATTCAGGTTCAGGATTAGGTTCAGGATTTAGGATTCAGGATTAGGTTCAGGATTAGGTTCAGGATTGTAGGTTCAGGATTAGGTTCAGGATTAAGGTTCAGGATTAGGTTCAGGATTAGGTTTTCAGAGATTAGGTTCAGGATTAGGTTCAGGAATTAGGTTCAGGATTTAGGTTTCAGGATATTAGGTTCAGGATTAGGTTCAAGGATTAGGTTCAGGATTAGGTTCAGGATTAGGTTTCTAAGGATTAGGTTCAGGATTAGGTTCAGGATTAGAGTTCAGGATTGGATTCAGGATTAGGTTCAGGATTAGGTTCAGGATTAGGTTCAGGGATTAGGTTCAGGATTAGGTTCAGGATTAGGTTCAGGATTTAGGTTTCAGGATTTAGGTTCAGGATTAGGTTCAGGATTAGGTTCAGGATTAGGTTCAGGATTAGGTTCAGGATTAGGTTCAGGATTAGGGTTCAGGGATTAGGTTCAGAGATTAGGTTCAGGATTAGGTTTCAGGATTAGGTTTCAGGATTTAGGTTCAGGATTAGGTTCAGGATTATAGGTTCAGGATTAGGTTCAGGATTAGGTTCGTGATTAGGTTCAGGATTAGGTTCGGATTAGGTTCAGGATTAGGTGCAGGATTAGGTTCAGGATTAGGTTCAGGATTAGCGTCCAGGATTTAGGTTCAGGTTTAGGTTCAGGATTAGGATCAGGATTAGGTTCAGGAATTAGGTTCAGGATTAGGTTCAGGATTAGTTCAGGGATTAGGTTCAGGATTAGGTTCAGGATTAAGGTTCAGGATTAGGTTTCAGGATTAGGTTCAGGATTAGGCAGTTCAGGATAGGTAGGTTCAGGATTAGGTTCAGGATTAGGTTCAGGATTAGGTTCAGGATTAGGTTCAGGATTAGGTTCAAGGATTAAGGTTCAGGATTAGGTTCAGGATTAAGGTTCATGGATTAGGTTCAGGATTAGGTTCAGGATTAGGTTTCAGGATTAGGTTCAGGATTTAGGTTCAGGATTAGGTTCAGGATTAGGTTCAGGATTACGGTTCAGGATTAGGTTCAGGATTAGGTTCAGGATTAGGTTCAGGATTAGGTTCAGGATTTGGTTCAGGATTAGGTTCAGGATTTAGGTTCAGGGATTAGGTTCTAGGATTAGGTTCAGCGATTAGGGTTCAGGCATTAGGTATCAGGAGTTAGGTTCAGGATTAGGTTCAGGGATTAGGTTCAACCCCGGATTAGGTTCAGGGATATAGGTTCAGGATTAGGGTTCAGGATTAGGTTCAGGATTAGGCTTCAGGATTAGGTTCAGGATTAGGTTCAGGATTAGGTTCAAGGATTTGGTTCAGGATTAGGTTCAGGATTAGGTTCAGGATTAGGTTCAGGATTTGGTTCAGGAATTAGGTTCAGGATTAGGTTCAGGATTACGGTTCAGGATTAGGTTCAGGATTAGGTTCAGGATTAGGTTCAGGGATTAGGGTTCAGGATTAGGTTCAGGATTAGGTTCAGGATTAGTGTTCAGGATTAGGTTCAGGGATTAGGTTTCAGGATTAGGTTCAGGATTAGGTTCAGGATTTAGGTTCAGGATCTAGGTTCAGGATTAGGTTCAAGGATTAGGTTCAGGATTAGGTTCAGGGATTAGGCTTCAGGATTAGGTTCAGGATTAGGTTCAGGATTAGGTCTCAGGATTAGGTTCAGGATTAGGTTCAGAGATTAGGTTCAGGATCTAGGTTCAGGAATTAGGTTCAGGCATTAGTAGTTCAGGATTAGGTTCAGGTTATTAGGTTCAGGATTATGTTCAGGATTAGGTTCAGGATTTAGGTTCAGGATTTTAGGTTCAGGATTAGGTTAAGGATTTAGGTTTCAGGATTATTAGGCTTCAGGATTAGGTTTCAGGGATTAGGTTCAGGATTAGGTTCTGGATTAGGTTCAGGGATTAGGTTCAGGATTAGGTTCAGGATTAGGGTTCAGGATTAGGGTTCAGGATTAGGTTCAGGATTAGGTTCAGGATTCAGACAGTTCAGGATATAGGTTCAGGATTAGGTTCAGGATTAGGTTCAGGATTAGGTTCAGGATTAGGTTCAGGATTAGGTTTCAGGATTAGGTTCCAGGATTAGGTTCAGGATTTAGGTTCAGGATTAGGTTCAGGATTAGGTTCAGGATTAGGTTCAGGATTAGGTTCTGGATTAGGTTCAGGATTATTGGTTTCAGGATTTAGGTTCAGGGATTAGGTTCAGGGATTAGGTTTCAGGATTTGGTTCAGGATTAGGTTCAGGATTAGGTTCAGGATTAGGTTCAGGATTAGGTTCAGCGATTTAGGTTCAGGGATTAGGTTCAGGATTAGGTTCAGGATTAGGTTCAGGATTAGGTTCAGGATTAGGTTCAGGATTTAGGTTCAGGATCTACGGTTCAGGATTAGGTTCAGGATTAGGTTCAGGATTAGGTTCAGGAATTAGGGTTCAGGATTAGGTTCAGGATTAGGTTCAGGATTAGCGTTCAGGATTAGGTTTCAGGATTCAGGTTCAGGATTAGGTTCAGGATTAGGGTTCAGGATTAGGTTCAGGATTAGGATCAGGATTAAAGGATTCAGGATTAGGTTCAGGATATTTAGGTTAAGGATTAGGGTTCAGGATTAGGTTCAGGAATAGGTTCAGGATTAGGTTAAGGATTAGGTTCAGGATTAGGTCTCAGGATTAGGTTCAGGATTAGGTTCAGGATTAGGTTCAGGATTAGGTTCAGGCTTAGGTTCAGGGGGATTAGGTTCAGGGATTAAGGTTTCAGGATTAGGTTCAGGATTAGGTTCAGGATTAGGTTCAGGATTAGGTTCAGGATATAGGTTCAGGTATTGAGGTTCAGGATTAGGTTCAGGATTAGGTTCAGTCTTAGGTTCCAGGATTAGGATTCAGGATTAGGTTCAGGATTAGGTTCAGGATTTAGGTTCAGGATTAGGTTCAGGATTAGGTTCAGGATTTAAGGTTTCAGGATTAGGTTCAGGATTTAGGTTCAGGATCTAGGTTCAGGGAATTCAGGTTCAGGATTAGGTTCAAGGATTAGGTTCAGGATTAGGCTTCAGGATTAGGGTTCCAGTGATTAGGTTCAGGATTAGGTTCAGGATTAGGTTCAGGATTAGTGTTCAGGATTAGGCTTCAGGCAATTAATTTAGGTTCAGTTGATTAGGTTCAGGCATTAGGTTCAGGATTAGGTTCAGGATTAGGTTCAGGATTTAGGTGTCAGGATTAGGTTCAGGATTAGAGTCTCAGGATTCAGGTTTCAGGATTAGGTTCAGGATTTAGGTCTCAGGATTAGGGATTCAGGATTAGGTTCAGGATTAGGTTCAGGATTAGGTTCAGGATTAGGTTCAGGATTAGGTTCAGGGGGGGGGGGAAATTAGGGGTTCAGGATTAGGCTTCAGGATTAGGTTCAGGATTAGGTTTCAGGATTAGGTTCAGGTATTAGGTTCAGGATTAGGTTCAGGATTAGGTTCAGGATTAGGTTCAGGAGTTAGGTTCCAGGATTAGGTTCAGGGATTAGGTTCAGGATTAGGTTCAGGATTAGGTTCAGGATTAGGTTCAGGATTAGGTTCAGGATTAGGTTCTAGGATTAGGTATCAGGATTAGGGATCAGGATTAGGTTCAGGATTAGGTTCAGGATATTAGGTTCAGGATTAGGTTCTGGATTAGGTTTCAGGATTAGGTTCAGGATTAGGTTCAGGATTAGGTTCAGGATTAGGTTCAGGGATTAGGTTCAGGAATTAGAGTTCAGGATTAGGTTCCAGGATTAGGTTCAGGATTAGGTTCAGGATTATGTTCAGGAATTAAGGTTCAGGGATTAGGTTCAGGATTAGGTTCAGGGAAATTAGAGTTCAGGATTAGGTTACAGGATTAGGTTCAGGATTAGGTTTCAGGATTAAGGTTTCCAGGGATTAGGTTCAGGACTTAGGTTCAGGATTAGGTTCAGGATTAGGTTCAGGATTAGGTTCAGGATTAGGTTTCAGGATTAGGTTCAGGATTAGGTTTCAGGATCTAGGTTCAGGATTAGGTTCAGGATTAGGTTCAGGACTTTAGGTTCAGGATTTAGGTTCAGGGATTAGGTTCAGGATTACGGATTCAGGATTAGGTTCAGGATTAGGTTCAGGGATTAGTGTTCAGGATTAGGTTCAAGGATTAGTGTTCAGGAATTAGGTTCTGGATTAGGTTCAGGATTAGGTTCAGGATTAGGTTCAGGATTAGGTTCAGGATTAGGTTCAGGATTAGGTTCAGGATTAGGTTCAGGATTAGGTTCAGGATTTAGGTTCAGGATTAAGCGTTCAGGATTAGGTTCGGATTAGGTTTCAGGATTAGGTTCAGGATTAGGTTCAGAGATTAGGTTCAGGATTAGGTTCAGGATTAGGTTCAGGATAAGGTTCAGGATTAGGTTCAGGATTAGGTTCAGGGATTGGTTCAGGATTAGGTTCAGGGATTAGGTTCAGGATTAGGTTCAGGATTAGGTTCAGGATTAGGGTTCAGGATTAGGTTCAGGATTTCGAGGTTCAGGATTAGGTTCAGGATTAGGTTCAGGATTAGGTTCAGGATTAGGTTCAGGATTAGGTTCGAGGAGTTAGGTTCTCCGGATTAGGTTCAGGATTAGGTTCAGGATTAGTGTTCAGGATTAGGTTTCAGGATTAGGTTCAGGGATTAGGTTCAGGATCAGGTTTCAGGATTAGGTTCAGGATTAGGTTCAGGATTAGGTTCAGGATTAGGTTCAGGATTAGGTTCAGGATTAGGTGTCAGGATTAGGTTCAGGATTAGGTTTCAGGATTGAGGTTCAGGATTAGGTTCAGGATTAGGTTCAGGTATAAGGATTCAGGATTAGGTTCGGATTTAGGTTCAGGATTAGGTTCAGGAGTAGGTTCAGGATTAGGTTCAGGATTAGGTTCAGGATTAGGTTCAGGATTAGGTTCAGGATTAGGTTCAGGATTAGGTTCAGGATTAGGTTCAGGATTAGGTTCAGGATTAGGTTCAGGATTAGGTTCAGGATTAGGTTCAGGATTAGGTTCAGGATTAGGTTCAGGATTAGGTTCAGGATTAGGTTCAGGATTAGGTTCAGGATTAGGTTCAGGATTAGGTTCAGGATTAGGTTCAGGATTAGGTTCAGGATTAGGTTCAGGATTAGGTTCAGGATTAGGTTCAGGATTAGGTTCAGGATTAGGTTCAGGATTAGGTTCAGGATTAGGTTCAGGATTAGGTTCAGGATTAGGTTCAGGATTAGGTTCAGGATTAGGTTCAGGATTAGGTTCAGGATTAGGTTCAGGATTAGGTTCAGGATTAGGTTCAGGATTAGGTTCAGGATTAGGTTCAGGATTAGGTTCAGGATTAGGTTCAGGATTAGGTTCAGGATTAGGTTCAGGATTAGGTTCAGGATTAGGTTCAGGATTAGGTTCAGGATTAGGTTCAGGATTAGGTTCAGGATTAGGTTCAGGATTAGGTTCAGGATTAGGTTCAGGATTAGGTTCAGGATTAGGTTCAGGATTAGGTTCAGGATTAGGTTCAGGATTAGGTTCAGGATTAGGTTCAGGATTAGGTTCAGGATTAGGTTCAGGATTAGGTTCAGGATTAGGTTCAGGATTAGGTTCAGGATTAGGTTCAGGATTAGGTTCAGGATTAGGTTCAGGATTAGGTTCAGGATTAGGTTCAGGATTAGGTTCAGGATTAGGTTCAGGATTAGGTTCAGGATTAGGTTCAGGATTAGGTTCAGGATTAGGTTCAGGATTAGGTTCAGGATTAGGTTCAGGATTAGGTTCAGGATTAGGTTCAGGATTAGGTTCAGGATTAGGTTCAGGATTAGGTTCAGGATTAGGTTCAGGATTAGGTTCAGGATTAGGTTCAGGATTAGGTTCAGGATTAGGTTCAGGATTAGGTTCAGGATTAGGTTCAGGATTAGGTTCAGGATTAGGTTCAGGATTAGGTTCAGGATTAGGTTCAGGATTAGGTTCAGGATTAGGTTCAGGATTAGGTTCAGGATTAGGTTCAGGATTAGGTTCAGGATTAGGTTCAGGATTAGGTTCAGGATTAGGTTCAGGATTAGGTTCAGGATTAGGTTCAGGATTAGGTTCAGGATTAGGTTCAGGATTAGGTTCAGGATTAGGTTCAGGATTAGGTTCAGGATTAGGTTCAGGATTAGGTTCAGGATTAGGTTCAGGATTAGGTTCAGGATTAGGTTCAGGATTAGGTTCAGGATTAGGTTCAGGATTAGGTTCAGGATTAGGTTCAGGATTAGGTTCAGGATTAGGTTCAGGATTAGGTTCAGGATTAGGTTCAGGATTAGGTTCAGGATTAGGTTCAGGATTAGGTTCAGGATTAGGTTCAGGATTAGGTTCAGGATTAGGTTCAGGATTAGGTTCAGGATTAGGTTCAGGATTAGGTTCAGGATTAGGTTCAGGATTAGGTTCAGGATTAGGTTCAGGATTAGGTTCAGGATTAGGTTCAGGATTAGGTTCAGGATTAGGTTCAGGATTAGGTTCAGGATTAGGTTCAGGATTAGGTTCAGGATTAGGTTCAGGATTAGGTTCAGGATTAGGTTCAGGATTAGGTTCAGGATTAGGTTCAGGATTAGGTTCAGGATTAGGTTCAGGATTAGGTTCAGGATTAGGTTCAGGATTAGGTTCAGGATTAGGTTCAGGATTAGGTTCAGGATTAGGTTCAGGATTAGGTTCAGGATTAGGTTCAGGATTAGGTTCAGGATTAGGTTCAGGATTAGGTTCAGGATTAGGTTCAGGATTAGGTTCAGGATTAGGTTCAGGATTAGGTTCAGGATTAGGTTCAGGATTAGGTTCAGGATTAGGTTCAGGATTAGGTTCAGGATTAGGTTCAGGATTAGGTTCAGGATTAGGTTCAGGATTAGGTTCAGGATTAGGTTCAGGATTAGGTTCAGGATTAGGTTCAGGATTAGGTTCAGGATTAGGTTCAGGATTAGGTTCAGGATTAGGTTCAGGATTAGGTTCAGGATTAGGTTCAGGATTAGGTTCAGGATTAGGTTCAGGATTAGGTTCAGGATTAGGTTCAGGATTAGGTTCAGGATTAGGTTCAGGATTAGGTTCAGGATTAGGTTCAGGATTAGGTTCAGGATTAGGTTCAGGATTAGGTTCAGGATTAGGTTCAGGATTAGGTTCAGGATTAGGTTCAGGATTAGGTTCAGGATTAGGTTCAGGATTAGGTTCAGGATTAGGTTCAGGATTAGGTTCAGGATTAGGTTCAGGATTAGGTTCAGGATTAGGTTCAGGATTAGGTTCAGGATTAGGTTCAGGATTAGGTTCAGGATTAGGTTCAGGATTAGGTTCAGGATTAGGTTCAGGATTAGGTTCAGGATTAGGTTCAGGATTAGGTTCAGGATTAGGTTCAGGATTAGGTTCAGGATTAGGTTCAGGATTAGGTTCAGGATTAGGTTCAGGATTAGGTTCAGGATTAGGTTCAGGATTAGGTTCAGGATTAGGTTCAGGATTAGGTTCAGGATTAGGTTCAGGATTAGGTTCAGGATTAGGTTCAGGATTAGGTTCAGGATTAGGTTCAGGATTAGGTTCAGGATTAGGTTCAGGATTAGGTTCAGGATTAGGTTCAGGATTAGGTTCAGGATTAGGTTCAGGATTAGGTTCAGGATTAGGTTCAGGATTAGGTTCAGGATTAGGTTCAGGATTAGGTTCAGGATTAGGTTCAGGATTAGGTTCAGGATTAGGTTCAGGATTAGGTTCAGGATTAGGTTCAGGATTAGGTTCAGGATTAGGTTCAGGATTAGGTTCAGGATTAGGTTCAGGATTAGGTTCAGGATTAGGTTCAGGATTAGGTTCAGGATTAGGTTCAGGATTAGGTTCAGGATTAGGTTCAGGATTAGGTTCAGGATTAGGTTCAGGATTAGGTTCAGGATTAGGTTCAGGATTAGGTTCAGGATTAGGTTCAGGATTAGGTTCAGGATTAGGTTCAGGATTAGGTTCAGGATTAGGTTCAGGATTAGGTTCAGGATTAGGTTCAGGATTAGGTTCAGGATTAGGTTCAGGATTAGGTTCAGGATTAGGTTCAGGATTAGGTTCAGGATTAGGTTCAGGATTAGGTTCAGGATTAGGTTCAGGATTAGGTTCAGGATTAGGTTCAGGATTAGGTTCAGGATTAGGTTCAGGATTAGGTTCAGGATTAGGTTCAGGATTAGGTTCAGGATTAGGTTCAGGATTAGGTTCAGGATTAGGTTCAGGATTAGGTTCAGGATTAGGTTCAGGATTAGGTTCAGGATTAGGTTCAGGATTAGGTTCAGGATTAGGTTCAGGATTAGGTTCAGGATTAGGTTCAGGATTAGGTTCAGGATTAGGTTCAGGATTAGGTTCAGGATTAGGTTCAGGATTAGGTTCAGGATTAGGTTCAGGATTAGGTTCAGGATTAGGTTCAGGATTAGGTTCAGGATTAGGTTCAGGATTAGGTTCAGGATTAGGTTCAGGATTAGGTTCAGGATTAGGTTCAGGATTAGGTTCAGGATTAGGTTCAGGATTAGGTTCAGGATTAGGTTCAGGATTAGGTTCAGGATTAGGTTCAGGATTAGGTTCAGGATTAGGTTCAGGATTAGGTTCAGGATTAGGTTCAGGATTAGGTTCAGGATTAGGTTCAGGATTAGGTTCAGGATTAGGTTCAGGATTAGGTTCAGGATTAGGTTCAGGATTAGGTTCAGGATTAGGTTCAGGATTAGGTTCAGGATTAGGTTCAGGATTAGGTTCAGGATTAGGTTCAGGATTAGGTTCAGGATTAGGTTCAGGATTAGGTTCAGGATTAGGTTCAGGATTAGGTTCAGGATTAGGTTCAGGATTAGGTTCAGGATTAGGTTCAGGATTAGGTTCAGGATTAGGTTCAGGATTAGGTTCAGGATTAGGTTCAGGATTAGGTTCAGGATTAGGTTCAGGATTAGGTTCAGGATTAGGTTCAGGATTAGGTTCAGGATTAGGTTCAGGATTAGGTTCAGGATTAGGTTCAGGATTAGGTTCAGGATTAGGTTCAGGATTAGGTTCAGGATTAGGTTCAGGATTAGGTTCAGGATTAGGTTCAGGATTAGGTTCAGGATTAGGTTCAGGATTAGGTTCAGGATTAGGTTCAGGATTAGGTTCAGGATTAGGTTCAGGATTAGGTTCAGGATTAGGTTCAGGATTAGGTTCAGGATTAGGTTCAGGATTAGGTTCAGGATTAGGTTCAGGATTAGGTTCAGGATTAGGTTCAGGATTAGGTTCAGGATTAGGTTCAGGATTAGGTTCAGGATTAGGTTCAGGATTAGGTTCAGGATTAGGTTCAGGCTTAGGTTCCTGGATTAGGTTCTGGATTAGGTTTCAGGATTAGGTTCAGGATTAGGTTCAGGATTAGGTTCAGGATTAGGTTCAGGATTAGGGTTTTGCAGGATTAGGGTTCAGGATTAGGTTCAGGATCTTAGGTTCAGGATTAGGTTCAGGATTAGGTTTGTTTTGTTCCAAGGATTAAGGTTCAGGATTAGGTTCAGGATTAGGTTCAGGCTTAGGTTCAGGATTAGGTTCAGGATTAGGTTCAGGATTAGGTTCAGGATTAGGTTCAGGATTAGGTTCAGGATTAGGTTCAGGATTAGGTTCAGGATTAGGTTCAGGATTAGGTTCAGGATTAGGTTCAGGATTAGGTTCAGGATTAGGTTTCAGGATTAGGTTCAGGATTAGGTTCAGGATTAGGTTCAGGATTAGGTTCAGGATTAGGTTCAGGATTAGGTTCAGGATTAGGTTCAGGATTAGGTTCAGGATTAGGTTCAGGATTAGGTTCAGGATTAGGTTCAGGATTAGGTTCAGGATTAGGTTCAGGATTAGGTTCTGGATTAGGTTCAGGATTAGGTTCAGGATTAGGTTCAGGATTAGGTTCAGGATTAGGTTCAGGATTAGGTTCAGGATTAGGTTCAGGATTAGGTTCAGGATTAGGTTCAGGATTAGGTTCAGGATTAGGTTCAGGATTAGGTTCAGGATTAGGTTCAGGATTAGGTTCCGGATTAGGTTCAGGATTAGGTTCAGGATTAGGTTCAGGATTAGGTTCAGGATTAGGTTCAGGATTAGGTTCAGGATTAGGTTCAGGATTAGGTTCAGGATTAGGTTCAGGATTAGGTTCAGGATTAGGTTCAGGATTAGGTTCAGGATTAGGTTCAGGATTAGGTTCAGGATTAGGTTCAGGATTAGGTTCAGGATTTAGGTTCAGGATTAGGTTCAGGATTAGGTTCAGGATTAGGTTCAGGATTAGGTTCAGGATTAGGGTCAGGATTAGGTTCAGGATTAGGTTCAGGATTAGGTTCAGGATTAGGTTCAGGATTAGGTTCAGGATTAGGTTCAGGATTAGGTTCAGGATTAGGTTCAGGATTAGGTTCAGGATTAGGTTCAGGATTAGGTTCAGGATTAGGTTCAGGATTAGGTTCAGGATTAGGTTCAGGATTAGGTTCAGGATTAGGTTCAGGATTAGGTTCAGGATTAGGTTCAGGATTAGGTTCAGGATTAGGTTCAGGATTAGGTTCAGGATTAGGTTCAGGGATTAGGTTCAGGATTAGGTTCAGGATTAGGTTCAGGATTAGGTTCAGGATTAGGTTCAGGATTAGGTTCAGGATTAGGTTCAGGATTAGGTTCAGGATTAGGTTCAGGATTAGGTTCAGGATTAGGTTCAGGATTAGGTTCAGGATTAGGTTCAGGATTAGGTTCAGGATTAGGTTCAGGATTAGGTTCAGGATTAGGTTCAGGATTAGGTTCAGGATTAGGTTCAGGATTAGGTTCAGGATTAGGTTCAGGATTAGGTTCAGGATTAGGTTCAGGATTAGGTTCAGGATTAGGTTCAGGATTAGGTTCAGGATTAGGTTCAGGATTAGGTTCAGGATTAGGTTCAGGATTAGGTTCAGGATTAGGTTCAGGATTAGGTTCAGGATTAGGTTCAGGATTAGGTTCAGGATTAGGTTCAGGATTAGGTTCAGGATTAGGTTCAGGATTAGGTTCAGGATTAGGTTCAGGATTAGGTTCAGGATTAGGTTCAGGATTAGGTTCAGGATTAGGTTCAGGATTAGGTTCAGGATTAGGTTCAGGATTAGGGTCAGGATTAGGGTCAGGATTAGGTTCAGGATTAGGTTCAGGATTAGGGTCAGGATTAGGGTCAGGGGTTAGGGTCAGGGGTTAGGATTAGGTTCAGGATTAGGTTCAGGATTAGGTTCAGGATTAGGTTCAGGATTAGGTTCAGGATTAGGTTCAGGATTAGGTTCAGGATTAGGTTCAGGATTAGGTTCAGGATTAGGTTCAGGATTAGGTTCAGGATTAGGTTCAGGATTAGGTTCAGGATTAGGTTCAGGATTAGGTTCAGGATTAGGTTCAGGATTAGGTTCAGGATTAGGTTCAGGATTAGGTTCAGGATTAGGTTCAGGATTAGGTTCCGGATTAGGTTCAGGATTAGGTTCAGGATTAGGTTCAGGATTAGGTTCAGGATTAGGTTCAGGATTAGGTTCAGGATTAGGTTCAGGATTAGGTTCAGGATTAGGTTCAGGATTAGGTTCAGGATTAGGTTCAGGATTAGGTTCAGGATTAGGTTCAGGATTAGGTTCAGGATTAGGTTCAGGATTAGGTTCAGGATTAGGTTCAGGATTAGGTTCAGGATTAGGTTCAGGATTAGGTTCAGGTATTAGGTTCAGGTTTAGGTTCAGGATTAGGTTCAGGATTAGGTTCAGGATTAGGTTCAGGATTAGGTTCAGGATTAGGTTCAGGATTAGGTTCAGGATTAGGTTCAGGATTAGGTTCAGGATTAGGTTCAGGATTAGGTTTCAGGATTAGGTTCAGGATTAGGTTCAGGATTAGGTTCAGGATTAGGTTCAGGATTAGGTTCAGGATTAGGTTCAGGATTAGGTTCAGGATTAGGTTCAGGATTAGGTTCAGGATTAGGTTCAGGCTTAGGTTCAGGATTAGGTTCAGGATTAGGTTCAGGATTAGGTTCAGGATTAGGTTCAGGATTAGGTTCAGGATTAGGTTCAGGATTAGGTTCAGGATTAGGTTCAGGATTAGGTTCAGGATTAGGTTCAGGATTAGGTTCAGGATTAGGTTCAGGATTAGGTTCAGGATTAGGTTCAGGATTAGGTTCAGGATTAGGTTCAGGATTCGGTTCAGGATTAGGTTCAGGATTAGGTTCAGGATTAGGTTCAGGATTAGGTTCAGGATTAGGTTCAGGATTAGGTTCAGGATTAGGTTCAGGATTAGGTTCAGGATTAGGTTCAGGATTAGGTTCAGGATTAGGTTCAGGATTAGGTTCAGGATTAGGTTCAGGATTAGGTTCAGGATTAGGTTCAGGATTAGGTTCAGGATTAGGTTCAGGATTAGGTTCAGGATTAGGTTCAGGATTAGGTTCAGGATTAGGTTCAGGATTAGGTTCAGGATTAGGTTCAGGATTAGGTTCAGGATTAGGTTCAGGATTAGGTTCAGGATTAGGTTCAGGATTAGGTTCAGGATTAGGTTCAGGATTAGGTTCAGGATTAGGTTCAGGATTAGGTTCAGGATTAGGTTCAGGATTAGGTTCAGGATTAGGTTCAGGATTTAGGTTCAGGATTAGGTTCAGGATTAGGTTCAGGATTAGGTTCAGGATTAGGTTCAGGATTAGGTTCAGGATTAGGTTCAGGATTAGGTTCAGGATTAGGTTCAGGATTAGGTTCAGGATTAGGTTCAGGATTAGGTTCAGGATTAGGTTCAGGATTAGGTTCAGGATTAGGTTCAGGATTAGGTTCAGGATTAGGTTCAGGATTAGGTTCAGGATTAGGTTCAGGATTAGGTTCAGGATTAGGTTCAGGATTAGGTTCAGGATTAGGTTCAGGATTAGGTTCAGGATTAGGTTCAGGATTAGGTTCAGGATTAGGTTCAGGATTAGGTTCAGGATTAGGTTCAGGATTAGGTTCAGGATTAGGTTCAGGATTAGGTTCTGGATTAGGTTCAGGATTAGGTTCAGGATTAGGTTCAGGATTAGGTTCAGGATTAGGTTCAGGATTAGGTTCAGGATTAGGTTCAGGATTAGGTTCAGGATTAGGTTCAGGATTAGGTTCAGGATTAGGTTCAGGATTAGGTTCAGGATTAGGTTCAGGATTAGGTTCAGGATTAGGTTCAGGATTAGGTTCAGGATTAGGTTCAGGATTAGGTTCAGGATTAGGTTCAGGATTAGGTTCAGGATTAGGTTCAGGATTAGGTTCAGGATTAGGTTCAGGATTAGGTTCAGGATTAGGTTCAGGATTAGGTTCAGGATTAGGTTCAGGATTAGGTTCAGGATTAGGTTCAGGATTAGGTTCAGGATTAGGTTCAGGATTAGGTTCAGGATTAGGTTCAGTATTAGGTTCAGGATTAGGTTCAGGATTAGGTTCAGGATTAGGTTCAGGATTAGGTTCAGGATTAGGTTCAGGATTAGGTTCAGGATTAGGTTCAGGATTAGGTTCAGGATTAGGTTCAGGATTAGGTTCAGGATTAGGTTCAGGATTAGGTTCAGGATTAGGTTCAGGATTAGGTTCAGGATTAGGTTCAGGATTAGGTTCAGGATTAGGTTCAGGATTAGGTTCAGGATTAGGTTCAGGATTAGGTTCAGGATTAGGTTCAGGATTAGGTTCAGGATTAGGTTCAGGATTAGGTTCAGGATTAGGTTCAGGATTAGGTTCAGGATTAGGTTCAGGATTAGGTTCAGGATTAGGTTCAGGATTAGGTTCAGGATTAGGTTCAGGATTAGGTTCAGGATTAGGTTCAGGATTAGGTTCAGGATTAGGTTCAGGATTAGGTTCAGGATTAGGTTCAGGATTAGGTTCAGGATTAGGTTCAGGATTAGGTTCAGGATTAGGTTCAGGATTAGGTTCAGGATTAGGTTCAGGATTAGGTTCAGGATTAGGTTCAGGATTAGGTTCAGGATTAGGTTCAGGATTAGGTTCAGGATTAGGTTCAGGATTAGGTTCAGGATTAGGTTCAGGATTAGGTTCAGGATTAGGTTCAGGATTAGGTTCAGGATTAGGTTCAGGATTAGGTTCAGGATTAGGTTCAGGATTAGGTTCAGGATTAGGTTCAGGATTAGGTTCAGGATTAGGTTCAGGATTAGGTTCAGGATTAGGTTCAGGATTAGGTTCAGGATTAGGTTCAGGATTAGGTTCAGGATTAGGTTCAGGATTAGGTTCAGGATTAGGTTCAGGATTAGGTTCAGGATTAGGTTCAGGATTAGGTTCAGGATTAGGTTCAGGATTAGGTTCAGGATTAGGTCAGGATTAGGTCAGGACAACTATTTCTATTATTCAATGAAGCCTCCAATGAACAAATGCTTATAAAAATGATGTACAATACCTCATTTGCCTTTCGTACTTCTTGAAGTTCATTTATTTGTTGTGTGTAGTCTTCAATCTGAAAAATGAATTAAGAGTCAATACAGTTTATACTTGAGCAAGCAGGGGTGGATATTGCAGAGGTGGTTACTAGTCACACCCTCCCCCCCCCACCGATACACTACATGTATGATTGAAACCCTTCGTATATGGCCTTTCTCTTGACATATATTTTCGCTTCATATATGGCCTTTCTCTTGACTGCCATTGGCCAGTAGTCATTGAATGTGGCCAGTAGTCATCGAATGGGGCCAGTAGTCATCGAACGGGGCCAGTAGTCATTGAATGGGGCCTTCACCTGTTCAGAAACTATTGTTGAATTTCAATGTCATGAGCATGAGTATAAGCTACATTCATCTATTTTCTCATTTTGAGTCTTGTTGTGAGTTACCTTAAAACCTATATCTTGCTTTGGGGTGATTGCGGTTCGCAGCGAAGTATGTACACCACATGTGAGAAGTGTTGCTTGCCTAACAATTATAGTTGTCAAAATGCTGTATTCCCAAACTGGAGAATGGATGAAGCTTTTGATATTTAAAAACATCTTAAACATCTTATAGTCACTACTTAAGTAACCTTGCTTGAAAAAATCCTGTATCCGTCCCTGGCAAGCTGTCAACTAAGGGACCGGTCATTAAATATGAAGAGGGGGGAGGGGCTGGAGGAGAAATTAATTATATTTGGAAAATTTCCCAGGCCCCCCCCTTTAAAACGTGTAACAATTTCAAGACCCCCCAATGTTTGAATTTAGGGTCTCTGAAATGGCATTTCCTGCATTTTGAGAGCACTTTTGAGCAAAATCCAAGGACCACAAATCACTTTTTATAGTATATCCATTATTGTTAAGAAAATATTATTAATAATAGCACCACTTTGCTGGATGGCCCCCCTCGGCATATAGGCCCCGGTGCGGTGCACCGTTTACACACCCGTAGTGCCACCACTGTCACCAGATATTTAAAGCCCCTGTTTATATGCCCATCCAAAACACCTTACGAAATTAGATAACCCTAGGGCTTATAATCCGCAGTTTACTGTATTCTGTGATATTATAAAAAAGTATACTGCATACAAAAATTCAGATTACCAGTAAGTTTCAGTTTAAGAATCATGATTATATATTATAGTTGGTATATTGTTCATTATGAAAATCAGTTACTTTAAATATTTTGAAATGTTTGTATTAATTAAGAAGTGTTCAACCCTCTGCATCCAGTTGAAAAAAATTAAGATCCGCTTTTTCATAAGAATTTTTTTAGGAACCCACCCTTCACAATACATAAAATTCTCAGGTGACCCCCCCCCCCCGCCCCCCCCAGCCCTCCCCCCCCCCCCCCCCCCCCCCCCCCCCCCCCCCCCCCCCCCCATTTTGTCCTCCAACCCCCCTCACCATATTTAATGACCGGTCTCTAATTCAGAACTGTCTAATGAAATGTTAAGGCCAAATTAATAAAAATAATAGTGTGGTTAACTGGTATAAGATCTTGGAAATATCTTGTGGGATCTTGTGGAATCTTGGCAAGATTCTGTACGATCTTGGCAAGACTTGGCAAGATCTTGTAAAATCTTAGCAAGATGGCATAAAATCTTGTGTGTGATGGTAATGGTTTTTTAATCACATTTCAATTTCAATAGCAAAATTATATTTAAATTATTATGTGTTTACAAGTTTATAAATATATAAATAAGATCTAAAAACACTAATTCTAAAAATTATACTAAAATTATATAATCCTAAACCTAAACCTCTAAACCTAATCCTAAACCTAATCCTAAACCTAATCCTAAACCTAATCCTAATCCTAAACCTAATCCTAAACCTAATCCTAATGCTAAACCTAATCCTAAACCTAATCCTAAACCTAATCCTAATCCTAAACCTAATCCTAATCCTAATCCTAATCCTAAACCTAAACCTAATCCTAAACCTACCTAAACCTAAACCTAAACCTAATCCTAATCCTAATCCTAAACCTAAACCTAATCCTAATCCTAAACTTAATCCTAATCCTAATCCTAATCCTAATCCTAAACCTAATCCTAATCCTAATCCTAATCCTAAACCTAATCCTAAACCTAATCCTAAACCTAATCCTAAACCTAATCCTAATCCTAAACCTAATCCTAAACCTAAACTTAAACCTAAGCTTAATCCTAAACTTAATCCTAAACTTAATCCTAAACTTAATCCTAAACTTAATCCTAAACCTAATCCTAAACTTAATCCTAAACCTAATCCTAATCCTAATCCTAAACTTAATCCTAAACTTAATCCTAATCCTAAACCTAATCCTAAACTTAATCCTAAACTTAATCCTAAACTTAATCCTAAACTTAAACCTAAGCTTAATCCTAAACCTAATCCTAAACTTAATCCTAAACCTAATCCTAATCGTAATCCTAAACTTAATGCTAAACTTAATGCTAAACCTAATCCTAAACCTAATCCTAAACCTAATCCTAATCCTAAACCTAATCCTAATCCTAATCCTAAACCTAATCCTAAACTTAATCCTAATCCTAAACCTAATCATAAACCTAATCCTAATCCTAATCCTAATCCTAAACCTAATCCTAAACCTAATCCTAAACCTAATCCTAATCCTAATCCTAAACCTAATCCTAAACCTAAACTTAATCCTAAACTTAAACCTAAGCTTAATCCTAAACTTAATCCTAAACTTAATCCTAAACTTAATCCTAAACTTAGTCCTAAACCTAATCCTAAACTTAATCCTAAACCTAATCCTAATCCTAAACTTAATCCTAAACTTAATCCTAATCCTAAACCTAATCCTAAACTTAATCCTAAACTTAATCCTAAACTTAATCCTAAACTTAATCCTAAACTTAATCCTAAACTTAAACCTAAGCTTAATCCTAAACCTAATCCTAAACTTAATCCTAAACCTAAACCTAATCCTAATCCTAAACTTAATCCTAAACCTAATCCTAAACTTAATCCTAAACTTAAACCTAAGCTTAATCCTAAACTTCATCCTAAACTTAATCCTAAACTTAATCCTAAACTTAATCCTAAACTTAATCCTAAACTTAATCCTAAACTTAATCCTAAACTTAATCCTAAACTTGAGGAATCCCGCATTTTATTTCGCTTTCTGTGGAAACAAAGCCATTTACAAAACATTGTTGATGTCGACCAGTGAAATAGGATTGGAACCAATACTAGTTCCATACCAGATACTCCATATAAAATCCCAGTTTCTTGAACAAAATGTCATGATTAATAGAATCAAATGCTTTTCGAATATTAAGGAAGACCACCACTCCCGTTAATTTCCCGCAGTCCATATTTTCAAACCAAGCATCTGACACATTTGAATTAAAGCTGAAATGGTTGAGTGATGCAGGCAAAAACCAGCTTGGAACTTTGATAGAAGTGAATTTTCATTTAAATCTAATTACTATTGGTAAGATTGAAATTGTCACATATTTCCAATAATTATCAATTATTATTGTTACATTATATACCTGAATTATTAAAGGCAAATCCAGACTACATTTCGTTTCAACTTCTTTATTTGAAATCATTCCAACATCATTCAATGATCATGCACTGTGACTCAATCTGAAAAAGTTAAGAGCAAGATAATTTTATTTTTTATTAAAAAACTAAATAATATACAACATACTTTTAAAACGCATTGAATGCACTTGGAAAATGACTTATATATGGTAGAAAATTGATTTCAAAGAAAGAGAAGAGAAGAGAAATAAATAAAGGAAAGTTTTACTAGGCCATTATGGCCATATATATGATGTTATGAAGACATGTGCACAAATTACTCATTAAAAGTTGTATGTATGTAAAAATCTTCTTTTAAAAAAATATTATGTTTGGGCCCGCACTTGCTTAATCCGCCGCTGATGGAACACGAGCTTCTACAGAACTTGTCGTCATTAATTAATGGTTTTGCAATTAAGATTATTACTATTAAGAAATAGCGTAAACATAACATTTACAAGGCGTCTACAGAATGAGACATGCTTTGCATGTTATGCATATACATTTTGTTCATGACTTCATGTTTGCTATTTTTTAGCTGTATTAACTTAATTTTTTTCTTGTATATAATATATAGTGAAAGATTTTGTTAACTGTTCACAAACACGCAGATAGGTTAGACCAAATTATTGATATATATTTCCCTTTTTGTAAACACACTGGCAACTTTTAATCGTTTGGGGGACAAAAGGAAGAATTTTTAATCTTTTGTATATATATCTTTGAATTTTTTGGTAAGGTTTTCACAACGACGTCTGGGTGATCAAGGGGCCCCGCGCTGAAAATATGCCGCGGGCCCCACGCAACCCTAATCTGACCCTACTTAAGATCCTATGTCTTAAATTTAATGTTTATCTTTTAATTATTTAATATTTAACATATTTAATGTAGTACTAACTTTAATGGATCCAACCCAACATTTAGTTATAAAAACAGATATGGAAACATTTGATTGATATATAATTCCCCACCCTCGGGCATTTTACTCAATTTTCAGTTTTTTGTCAAATCCCCGCCCTTTGCCCGCACCCCCACCCCGGTTTTTACATTGATAGGTGCATTAAATTATTTAAAAATTATAATAAATCATTGCCTTTTCATAGCAACTTTCATCTTGCTTCTGGACCCAACTAGCATGTAAATATAATTTCCATGTGACTGTAACAACTATATTAAATGAATAAAAACATTTTCTTGAATTTATAGTGGCAAACAAACAACACTCAAATTACTGTAGATAAATGTAGATAAATGAAACTAACAAAAACAACTTATGACATGTTCCTTACCTAGAAATTCGTTTCACAATCTGAGCATGAAATACAGTATCAATCTTTTCGTTAAGCCATCCAAAAGTTGGAAAATTCGAGAGAGTTTATATACTTAGCCAAATAAGAGCTAAAAACCTAAGGTAGGAAAAAAGTAAAGACATATTATGCATGACTATTATGGCGTAAAGAATTTCGCCGTTTCTTCGAATGTTGAGGATAACAAAACAGCAAAAACTTCCTTACCTGAAACCCTTTGATTCGCTTAAACATAATTTCGAGCATAAAACAGGTTATCTCCAACCAAACCAAAGCGAAACGAACCAGTAAAAACACAAGTGGCCCAGCTCCAACTATTGGAATTTATTCGATTTGTCAAAATTGGAGGATATTTTCTCCTCTAATTTTGACAAATCGAATAAATTCCAATATAAACACAAATTGGCGCACGAGCTTGGGGCCAGTGTGACCAGATTTTTCCACCGGTTATTACTAAATTTGTGTTCAAATTTTACTAAATCGAGAAAAATTTTACCAAATTTCGCCACAATAACATTTTCGAGAGAAAATAATAGGCAGACATGAAGTAGGTCGAGTGCATTCTCTGCAATTCCCGCCAAATACAATAGTGACGTCATGGCTCCGATAACCTGAAAACCCGTTAATTTCGCACCAAAATTTCGCACCAAATATCGCACCAGATTTCGCACCAAATTTCACACCAAATTTCACACCAAATTTCGCACCAGATTTCGCACCAGATTTCGCACCAAATTTCGCACTAAATTTCGCACCATATTTCGCACCAAATTTCGCACCAAATTTCGCACCAAATTTCGCACCAAATTTCGCACCAGATTTCGCACCAGATTTCGCACCAGATTTCGCACCAAATTTCGCACCAAATTTCGCACCAGATTTCGCACCAAATTTCGCACCAGATTTCACACCAGATTTCACACCAGATTTCACACCAAATTTCGCACCAGATTTCGCACCAGATTTCGCACCAGATTTCGCACCAGATTTCGCACCAAATTTCGCACCAAATTTCGCACCAGATTTCGCACCAGATTTCGCACCAGATTTCGCACCAAATTTCGCACCAAATATCGCACCAAATATCGCACCAAATTTCGCACCAAATTTCGCACCAGATTTCGCACCAAATTTCGCACCAAATTTCGCACCAAATTTCGCACCAGATTTCGCACCAGATTTCGCACCAAATTTCGCACCAAATTTCGCACCAGATTTCGCACCAGATTTCGCACCAGATTTCGCACCAAATTTCGCACCAAATTTCACACCAAATTTCACACCAGATTTCGCACCAGATTTCACACCAGATTTCACACCAGATTTCACACCAAATTTCGCACCAGATTTCACACCAGATTTCGCACCAGATTTCGCACCAGATTTCGCACCAAATTTCACACCAAATTTCGCACCAGATTTCGCACCAGATTTCGCACCAAATTTCGCACTAAATTTCGCACCATATTTCGCACCATATTTCGCACCAAATTTCGCACCAAATTTCGCACCAAATTTCGCACCAGATTTCGCACCAAATTTCGCACCAGATTTCGCACCAGATTTCGCACCAAATTTCGCACCAAATTTCGCACCAGATTTCGCACCAAATTTCGCACCAGATTTCACACCAGATTTCGCACCAAATTTCGCACCAGATTTCACACCAGATTTCGCACCAGATTTCGCACCAGATTTCGCACCAAATTTCGCACCAAATTTCGCACCAGATTTCGCACCAGATTTCGCACCAGATTTCGCACCAGATTTCGCACCAAATTTCGCACCAAATTTCGCACCAAATATCGCACCAAATTTCGCACCAAATTTCGCACCAGATTTCGCACCAAATTTCGCACCAAATTTCGCACCAAATTTCGCACCAGATTTCGCACCAGATTTCGCACCAAATTTCGCACCAAATTTCGCACCAGATTTCGCACCAGATTTCGCACCAGATTTCGCACCAAATTTCGCACCAAATTTCACACCAAATTTCACACCAGATTTCGCACCAGATTTCACACCAGATTTCACACCAGATTTCGCACCAAATTTCGCACCAGATTTCGCACCAGATTTCGCACCAGATTTCGCACCAGATTTCGCACCAGATTTCGCACCAAATTTCGCACCAGATTTCGCACCAGATTTCGCACCAGATTTCGCACCAGATTTCGCACCAAATTTCGCACCAAATATCGCACCAAATTTCGCACCAAATTTCGCACCAGATTTCGCACCAAATTTCGCACCAAATTTCGCACCAAATTTCGCACCAGATTTCGCACCAGATTTCGCACCAGATTTCGCACCAAATTTCGCACCAGATTTCGCACCAGATTTCGCACCAGATTTCGCACCAGATTTCGCACCAAATTTCGCACCAAATTTCACACCAAATTTCACACCAGATTTCACACCAGATTTCACACCAAATTTCGCACCAGATTTCGCACCAAATTTCGCACCAGATTTCGCACCAGATTTCGCACCAGATTTCGCACCAAATTTCGCACAAGATTTCACACCAGATTTCACACCAGATTTCGCACCAGATTTCGCACCAAATTTCGCACCAGATTTCGCACCAAATTTCGCACCAGATTTCGCACCAGATTTCGCACCAAATTTCACACCAAATTTCGCACCAGATTTCGCACCAGATTTCGCACCAAATTTCGCACTAAATTTCGCACCATATTTCGCACCATATTTCGCACCAAATTTCGCACCAAATTTCGCACCAAATTTCGCACCAGATTTCGCACCAAATTTCGCACCAGATTTCGCACCAGATTTCGCACAAATTTCACACCAAATTTCGCACCAGATTTCGCACCAGATTTCGCACCAGATTTCACACCAGATTTCACACCAGATTTCACACCAAATTTCGCACCAGATTTCGCACCTGATTTCGCACCAGATTTCGCACCTGATTTCGCACCAGATTTCGCACCAAATTTCGCACCAAATTTCGCACCAGATTTCGCACCAGATTTCGCACCAGATTTCGCACCAGATTTCGCACCAAATATCGCACCAAATATCGCACCAAATTTCGCACCAAATTTCGCACCAGATTTCGCACCAAATTTCGCACCAAATTTCGCACCAAATTTCGCACCAGATTTCGCACCAAATTTCGCACCAAATTTCGCACCAAATTTCGCACCAGATTTCGCACCAGATTTCGCACCAGATTTCGCACCAAATTTCGCACCAAATTTCACACCAAATTTCACACCAGATTTCGCACCAGATTTCGCACCAGATTTCACACCAGATTTCACACCAAATTTCGCACCAGATTTCGCACCAGATTTCGCACCAGATTTCGCACCAGATTTCGCACCAGATTTCGCACCAAATTTCGCACCAGATTTCGCACCAGATTTCGCACCAGATTTCGCACCAGATTTCGCACCAAATTTCGCACCAAATATCGCACCAAATTTCGCACCAAATTTCGCACCAGATTTCGCACCAAATTTCGCACCAAATTTCGCACCAAATTTCGCACCAGATTTCGCACCAGATTTCGCACCAGATTTCGCACCAGATTTCGCACCAGATTTCGCACCAGATTTCGCACCAGATTTCGCACCAAATTTCGCACCAAATTTCACACCAAATTTCACACCAGATTTCACACCAGATTTCACACCAGATTTCACACCAAATTTCGCACCAGATTTCGCACCAAATTTCGCACCAGATTTCGCACCAAATTTCGCACCAAATTTCGCACCAAATTTCGCACCAGATTTCGCACCAGATTTCGCACCAGATTTCGCACCAAATTTCGCACCAAATTTCACACCAAATTTCACACCAGATTTCGCACCAGATTTCGCACCAGATTTCACACCAGATTTCACACCAAATTTCGCACCAGATTTCGCACCAGATTTCGCACCAGATTTCGCACCAGATTTCGCACCAGATTTCGCACCAAATTTCGCACCAGATTTCGCACCAGATTTCGCACCAGATTTCGCACCAGATTTCGCACCAAATTTCGCACCAAATATCGCACCAAATTTCGCACCAAATTTCGCACCAGATTTCGCACCAGATTTCGCACCTAATTTCGCACCAAATTTCGCACCAGATTTCGCACCAGATTTCGCACCAGATTTCGCACCAGATTTCGCACCAGATTTCGCACCAGATTTCGCACCAAATTTCGCACCAAATTTCACACCAAATTTCACACCAGATTTCACACCAGATTTCACACCAGATTTCACACCAAATTTCGCACCAGATTTCGCACCAAATTTCGCACCAGATTTCGCACCAGATTTCGCACCAGATTTCGCACCAAATTTCGCACAAGATTTCACACCAGATTTCACACCAGATTTCGCACCAGATTTCGCACCAAATTTCGCACCAGATTTCGCCACCAAATTTCGCACCAGATTTCGCACCAGATTTCGCACCAGATTTCGCACCAAATTTCACACCAAATTTCGCACCAGATTTCGCACCAGATTTCGCACCAAATTTCGCACTAAATTTCGCACCATATTTCGCACCATATTTCGCACCAAATTTCGCACCAAATTTCGCACCAAATTTCGCACCAGATTTCGCACCAAATTTCGCACCAGATTTCGCACCAGATTTCGCACCAAATTTCGCACCAAATTTCGCACCAGATTTCGCACCAAATTTCGCACCAGATTTCACACCAGATTTCACACCAGATTTCACACCAAATTTCGCACCAGATTTTACATCAGATTTCGCACCAGATTTCGCACCTGATTTCGCACCAGATTTCGCACCAAATTTCGCACCAAATATCGCACCAAATATCGCACCAAATTTCGCACCAAATTTCGCACCAGATTTCGCACCAAATTTCGCACCAAATTTCGCACCAAATTTCGCACCAGATTTCGCACCAGATTTCGCACCAGATTTCGCACCAGATTTCGCACCAGATTTCGCACCAGATTTCGCACCAAATTTCGCACCAAATTTCACACCAAATTTCACACCAGATTTCACACCAGATTTCACACCAGATTTCACACCAAATTTCGCACCAGATTTCGCACCAAA
This sequence comes from Chrysogorgia sp. JL179-B06, assembly GCA_035772405.1. NCBI lineage: Eukaryota > Metazoa > Cnidaria > Anthozoa > Scleralcyonacea > Chrysogorgiidae > Chrysogorgia > Chrysogorgia sp. JL179-B06. The sequence goes on from JAYKKM010000335.1 coordinate 71,066, forward strand.
TTTCGCACCAGATTTCGCACCAGATTTCGCACCAGATTTCGCACCAAATTTCGCACCAGATTTCGCACCAAATTTCGCACCAAATATCGCACCAAATTTCGCACCAAATTTCGCACCAGATTTCGCACCAAATTTCGCACCAAAATTCGCACCAAATTTCGCACCAGATTTCGCACCAGATTTCGCACCAAATTTCGCACCAAATTTCGCACCAGATTTCGCACCAGATTTCGCACCAGATTTCGCACCAAATTTCGCACCAAATTTCACACCAAATTTCGCACCAGATTTCGCACCAGATTTCACACCAGATTTCACACCAGATTTCACACCAAATTTCGCACCAGATTTCACACCAGATTTCGCACCAGATTTCGCACCAGATTTCGCACCAGATTTCGCACCAAATTTCGCACCAGATTTCGCACCAGATTTCGCACCAGATTTCGCACCAAATTTCGCACCAAATTTCGCACCAGATTTCGCACCAGATTTCGCACCAAATTTCGCACCAAATTTCACACCAAATTTCACACCAGATTTCGCACCAGATTTCACACCAGATTTCACACCAGATTTCACACCAAATTTCGCACCAGATTTCACACCAGATTTCGCACCAGATTTCGCACCAGATTTCGCCCACCAGATTTCGCACCAAATTTCGCACCAGATTTCGCACCAGATTTCGCACCAGATTTCGCACCAGATTTCGCACCAAATTTCGCACCAAATTTCACACCAGATTTCGCACCAGATTTCACACCAGATTTCACACCAGATTTCACACCAAATTTCGCACCAGATTTCACACCAGATTTCGCACCAGATTTCGCACCAGATTTCGCACCAAATTTCGCACCAGATTTCGCACCAGATTTCGCACCAGATTTCGCACCAAATTTCGCACCAAATATCGCACCAAATTTCGCACCAAATTTCGCACCAGATTTCGCACCAGATTTCGCACCAGATTTCGCATCATATTTCGCACCATATTTCGCACCAAATTTCGCACCAAATTTCGCACCATATTTCGCACCATATTTCGCACCATATTTCGCACCATATTTCGCACCAGATTTCGCACCAGATTTCGCACCAGATTTCGCACCAGATTTCGCACCAGATTTCGCACCAGATTTCGCACCAAATTTCGCACCAAATATCGCACCAAATATCGCACCAAATATCGCACCAAATTTCGCACCAAATTTCGCACCAGATTTCGCACCAAATTTCGCACCAAATTTCGCACCAAATTTCGCACCAGATTTCGCACCAGATTTCGCACCAAATATCGCACCAAATTTCGCACCAAATTTCGCACCAGATTTCGCACCAAATTTCGCACCAAATTTCGCACCAAATTTCGCACCAGATTTCGCACCAGATTTCGCACCAAATTTCGCACCAAATTTCGCACCAGATTTCGCACCAGATTTCGCACCAAATTTCGCACCAAATTTCACACCAAATTTCACACCAGATTTCACACCAGATTTCACACCAGATTTCACACCAAATTTCGCACCAGATTTCACACCAGATTTCGCACCAGATTTCGCACCAGATTTCGCACCAAATTTCGCACCAGATTTCGCACCAGATTTCGCACCAGATTTCGCACCAGATTTCGCACCAAATTTCGCACCAAATATCGCACCAAATTTCGCACCAAATTTCGCACCAGATTTCGCACCAAATTTCGCACCAAATTTCGCACCAAATTTCGCACCAGATTTCGCACCAAATTTCGCACCAGATTTCGCACCAGATTTCGCACCAAATATCGCACCAAATTTCGCACCAAATTTCGCACCAAATTTCGCACCAAATTTCGCACCAAATTTCGCACCAGATTTCGCACCAAATTTCGCACCAATTTTCGCACCAAATTTCGCACCAGATTTCGCACCAAATTTCGCACCAAATTTCGCACCAGATTTCGCACCAAATTTCGCACCAAATTTCACACCAAATTTCACACCAGATTTCGCACCAGATTTCACACCAGATTTCACACCAGATTTCACACCAAATTTTCGCACCAGATTTCACACCAGATTTCGCACCAGATTTCGCACCAGATTTCGCACCAGATTTCGCACCAAATTTCGCACCAGATTTCGCACCAGATTTCGCACCAGATTTCGCACCAGATTTCGCACCAAATTTCGCACCAAATATCGCACCAAATTTCGCACCAAATTTCGCACCAGATTTCGCACCAAATTTCGCACCAAATTTCGCACCAAATTTCGCACCAGATTTCGCACCAGATTTCGCACCAAATTTCGCACCAGATTTCGCACCAGATTTCGCACCAGATTTCGCACCAGATTTCGCACCAGATTTCGCACCAAATTTCGCACCAAATTTCACACCAAATTTCACACCAGATTTCACACCAGATTTCACACCAGATTTCACACCAAATTTCGCACCAGATTTCGCACCAAATTTCGCACCAGATTTCGCACCAGATTTCGCACCAGATTTCGCACCAAATTTCGCACAAGATTTCACACCAGATTTCACACCAGATTTCGCACCAGATTTCGCACCAAATTTCGCACCAGATTTCGCACCAAATTTCGCACCAGATTTCGCACCAGATTTCGCACCAAATTTCACACCAAATTTCGCACCAAATTTCGCACCAGATTTCACACCAGATTTCGCACCAGATTTCGCACCAGATTTCACACCAGATTTCGCACCAGATTTCGCACCAGATTTCGCACCAGATTTCGCACCAGATTTCGCACCAGATTTCGCACCAGATTTCGCACCAAATTTCGCACCAGATTTCACACCAGATTTCGCACCAGATTTCGCACCAGATTTCGCACCAGATTTCGCATCATATTTCGCACCATATTTCGCACCAAATTTCGCACCATATTTCGCACCATATTTCGCACCATATTTCGCACCAGATTTCGCACCAGATTTCGCACCAGATTTCGCACCAGATTTCGCACCAGATTTCGCACCAAATTTCGCACCAAATTTCGCACCAAATATCGCACCAAATATCGCACCAAATTTCGCACCAAATTTCGCACCAGATTTCGCACCAAATTTCGCACCAAATTTCGCACCAAATTTCGCACCAGATTTCGCACCAGATTTCGCACCAAATTTCGCACCAAATTTCGCACCAGATTTCGCACCAGATTTCGCACCAAATTTCGCACCAGATTTCGCACCAGATTTCGCACCAGATTTCGCACCATATTTCGCACCATATTTCGCACCATATTTCGCACCAGATTTCGCACCAGATTTCGCACCATATTTCGCACCATATTTCGCACCATATTTCGCACCAGATTTCGCACCAAATTTCGCACCAAATTTCACACCAAATTTCACACCAGATTTCACACCAGATTTCACACCAGATTTCACACCAAATTTCGCACCAGATTTCACACCAGATTTCGCACCAGATTTCGCACCAGATTTCGCACCAAATTTCGCACCAGATTTCGCACCAGATTTCGCACCAGATTTCGCACCAGATTTCGCACCAAATTTCGCACCAAATATCGCACCAAATTTCGCACCAAATTTCGCACCAGATTTCGCACCAAATTTCGCACCAAATTTCGCACCAAATTTCGCACCAGATTTCGCACCAAATTTCGCACCAGATTTCGCACCAGATTTCGCACCAAATATCGCACCAAATTTCGCACCAAATTTCGCACCAGATTTCGCACCAAATTTCGCACCAAATTTCGCACCAGATTTCGCACCAAATTTCGCACCAAATTTCGCACCAAATTTCGCACCAGATTTCGCACCAGATTTCGCACCAAATTTCGCACCAGATTTCGCACCAAATTTCGCACCAAATTTCACACCAAATTTCACACCAGATTTCGCACCAGATTTCACACCAGATTTCACACCAGATTTCACACCAAATTTCGCACCAGATTTCACACCAGATTTCGCACCAGATTTCGCACCAGATTTCGCACCAGATTTCGCACCAAATTTCGCACCAGATTTCGCACCAGATTTCGCACCAGATTTCGCACCAGATTTCGCACCAAATTTCGCACCAAATATCGCACCAAATTTCGCACCAAATTTCGCACCAGATTTCGCACCAAATTTCGCACCAAATTTCGCACCAAATTTCGCACCAGATTTCGCACCAGATTTCGCACCAGATTTCGCACCAAATTTCGCACCAGATTTCGCACCAGATTTCGCACCAGATTTCGCACCAGATTTCGCACCAGATTTCGCACCAAATTTCGCACCAAATTTCACACCAAATTTCACACCAGATTTCACACCAGATTTCACACCAGATTTCACACCAAATTTCGCACCAGATTTCGCACCAAATTTCGCACCAGATTTCGCACCAGATTTCGCACCAGATTTCGCACCAAATTTCGCACAAGATTTCACACCAGATTTCACACCAGATTTCGCACCAGATTTCGCACCAAATTTCGCACCAGATTTCGCACCAAATTTCGCACCAGATTTCGCACCAGATTTCGCACCAAAATTTCACACCAAATTTCGCACCAAATTTCGCACCAGATTTCACACCAGATTTCGCACCAGATTTCGCACCAGATTTCACACCAGATTTCGCACCAGATTTCGCACCAGATTTCGCACCAGATTTCGCACCAGATTTCGCACCAGATTTCGCACCAGATTTCGCACCAAATTTCGCACCAGATTTCACACCAGATTTCGCACCAGATTTCGCACCAGATTTCGCACCAGATTTCGCATCATATTTCGCACCATATTTCGCACCAAATTTCGCACCATATTTCGCACCATATTTCGCACCAGATTTCGCACCAGATTTCGCACCAGATTTCGCACCAGATTTCGCACCAGATTTCGCACCAAATTTCGCACCAAATTTCGCACCAAATATCGCACCAAATATCGCACCAAATTTCGCACCAAATTTCGCACCAGATTTCGCACCAAATTTCGCACCAAATTTCGCACCAAATTTCGCACCAGATTTCGCACCAGATTTCGCACCAAATTTCGCACCAAATTTCGCACCAGATTTCGCACCAGATTTCGCACCAAATTTCGCACCAGATTTCGCACCAGATTTCGCACCAGATTTCGCACCATATTTCGCACCATATTTCGCACCATATTTCGCACCAGATTTCGCACCAGATTTCGCACCAGATTTCGCACCAGATTTCGCACCAGATTTCACACCAAATTTCACACCAGATGCGCGGGCGAACCTTGGAAGGCCAGTAAAGGTATACGCAAAAAGTCGAACAAAAGCTCTGCGTACCATAAGCTTAGCTTGATTAACCAGTGGTGCGAAGTTACCATCTGTTGGATTACGACTGAACGCCTCTAAGTCAGAATCCCCGCTAGAACGTAACGCTTCCATGTCTGGACACACGTTGACGAACGGAAATAGAGGCCCAGGCCTCTTGCTCCACAATGTGCCTTGGAAGACCACCGCGCGCTTCCAAAGAAACTACCCTCCACCGTTACCAGAGCTAAATCATTTGCAGACGACTTAAATAAAGAACGAGGTATTGTAAGTAGCAGAGTAGCCTTGTCGCTACGATCTACTGAGATTTATCCTTCGTTCTGTGATTTGTTTCATTTTTATTCGCCCATTCCACATCCTCCTATATTGCTTTTCGAAGCGTGGAACCGTGGCAAAAAAACGCTGAGCAGGTGCTGAGCAGGTGCTGAGCAGGTGCTGAGCAGGTGCTGAGCAGGTGCTGAGCAGGTGCTGAGCAGGTGCTGAGCAGGTGCTGAGCAGGTGCTGAGCAGGTGCTGAGCAGGTGCTGAGCAGGGTGCTGAGCAGGTGCTGAGCAGGTGCTGAGCAGGTGCTGAGCAGGTGCTGAGCAGGTGCTGAGCAGGTGCTGAGCAGGTGCTGAGCAGGTGCTGAGCAGGTGCTGAGCAGGTGCTGAGGTGGTGCTGAGCAGGTGCTGAGCAGGTGCTGAGCAGGTGCTGAGCAGGTGCTGAGCAGGTGCTGAGCAGGTGCTGAGCAGGTGCTCAGCAGGTGCTGAGCAGGTGCTGAGCAGGTGCTGAGCAGGTGCTGAGCAGGTGCTGAGCAGGTGCTGAGCAGGTGCTGAGCAGGTGCTGAGCAGGTGCTGAGCAGGTGCTGAGCAGGTGCTGAGCAGGTGCTGAGCAGGTGCTGAGCAGGTGCTGAGCAGGTGCTGAGCAGGTGCTGAGCAGGTGCTGAGCAGGTGCTGAGCAGGTGCTGAGCAGGTGCTGAGCAGGTGCTGAGCAGGTGCTGAGCAGGTGCTCAGCAGGTGCTGAGCAGGTGCTCAGCAGGTGCTCAGCAGGTGCTGAGCAGGTGCTGAGCAGGTGCTGAGCAGGTGCTCAGCAGGTGCTCAGCAGGTGCTGAGCAGGTGCTCAGCAGGTGCTGAGCAGGTGCTGAGCAGGTGCTGAGCAGGTGCTGAGCAGGTGTTCAGCAGGGCTAGACCTGGCTATATGCCACTTTTAACCATTGCTAAACCAACCCAGTCTCCACCTAGTTAATGTAGACTGTCTACATTGGTATTACACGTAGCTGTGAATGTATGACATAACCGCTAACCCCCCAAAAAGATCCTAATCCCCCACCTAACGAGTTTTCTAATACTATCCCTCACCACATCCACTCCCTACTGGGGTTGCTAGATTAATAGACTAGTGAGAGAGACTAAGCATGTGGGATTAGAAATTGACTGTTAAACGCATGTGCTAACTATCGTTATTTTAGCGCGAGTTGAGTTAATGTAGATATACGTTACCAATGTAGACTGTCTACATTAACTAGGTGGAGACTAGGTTGGCTAAAACGATGAACAGCAATGAAATCCAAGATTTCCCCTCAATGAACATCCGTTGTCATTAAGTTGCATTCAAATATTAGAATAATTTAATACAGTACCCTTTTTGCACGAATAGCTAGAGCTAATTTTTCGGACAACTGGGGGGGGGGGGGGGGGTGGCCGTACGACTATGACGACAATAACCTATATTTAGGCTAACTTGAAAAAATACTGGTCATTATGCACGGGTTATAGACGGACAAGGCTAGTAAGGGATAACTCAAAGAACTAATCCAATCCTCCTTGAACCTAACGTACCAAAAATAAAGACTAGACAAAAACAGAAAGGTCATTTTGAGTCATCCATTTTAGCCATTTCCGTTTAAGACATACGATAGGTCGAGAAAACAGCCAAAAAGCGCATTGCGGGTTTAGACTGAACAAATCGAGATTTTTTCTGGTATAACCAATATATGTATATGTAATCGTATGATAGCGAGTGCAATTAAGGATTTACACCACAAGTGATATTTGGCACAATTTTCAAATATCACGAGTAGTGTAAATCATTAATTGCACGAGCAAATTCATATGATGACTCATACATTATATGCATGACAAAATTACTTCATCTTCTTCCAAGTCTTTAAAAACGTCTTGTTTCATCAGTTGACAACAAACCTTTTCACTCTGGTGTTCTTCCCCTCCTACAGTCTACAGACGCCGACCCATAACAAGGGCCCAACATTTTCTAGTGCCCAGGGCCTCACCAGAGGTTAATGCGGCCCTGCAGTGAGCAAGAAGCATTCGTGAGCAGATGTGTATCAAACTCTCCATCAAACTACCAAAATGTTACGCCAGTGAGTTTTAGATTTCAGTTTTTAATGTTTATCGGCTTCAAGATAGCCTAGTCTATGGTAATGTTCGCTATACACATGCAGGAAACACTTCTATAAAACGTTCGCCATTGGCTTAGAGTGAATTGATGAAAATATTGATTTGGTTTACTTGTTTTAGCCAAAGGAGAAATGCACCTCCCCAGGAAAACCACCACCTGAAAATTGAAAAATAAAATATAACTGAAGAGCTAACCACATTTCCGTTACAGAAATATTGCGGTGCCCTTTGGCAGCGCTTTATACTTTGCGTGTAAATTCGTTCGTTCGTTCGTGAGGAATCAACAGTAAGCGACATTTTTAACGAACGCCACAGGGCACCGCACTTTAGCATTGTGTCCGTTTTTCTATGTAATTCCATCTGATTTATTGTTGGAAATGAGTTGTCCTATCGTGAACGCCTTGATTGCTTACATTTACTTCCGTTCTTATCTAGAGAAATTAGTGACATTTTTTTCTTTAAGTGTTTCAGGAGTGTGTGCAGGGTTGATATTTCTCAATATGTTTCTTTTCGCTCATGTACTAAGCCTCTAAGCCGACAAGAAGGTAATCAGTGACCGCATTTGTAGGGGGGTCGGGGGTCATCCACCGGAAAATTTTCAAGATCCTCCAAGCTTGTCTGCTGCCCCTTACCAGGTGACGCCTGGGACCAATCTAACACTCGCGTAGCAAGGGTTTAGGGGTTGGCTACACTTCACGCTATTCAGCCTACACCCGTTTGTAAAATCTCGCGCAGATGAAGCCCGTAGGTAGATTACCTTAAGTAGCTTCTCTCGTAGCCTCTATAGTCGTACTAATACAATTGGGGAAAAAACATTAATTCATAGGCTTGAATTAGCAACGCTTGTCCCCTTTTTTTGGGAGGCACAGCCCTCCCATTTAAAATTTGGGGGTTCAAACCCCGCAGCCCCCCCCCCCCCTTCCTACGCCTCTGCACGTATGCACCATGCAACCCGAAAACAGCTTGCGATAAATTCCGCGAGACACATTCTATCAAGGACAACACTAACCTCGACTTCGGCCTCCATGGTGTGAGTAGAAAGGTCCACCACCACCACCACTACCAAAGAATGCTTGAAATATTGTATTCGGATCGAAATCTGAAGGAAAAACCAATGGGCTTCCTAAACATGTGCATGCATTAAAGAGGTTGTACAACATGGGCGTCTTTCAAATCATACCTGCTGTAGAAAAGCCATTGTCGTCTATATCTTGTCCACTATCATATCGAGCCTTTTTCTGAGGGTCAGAGAGGACACTGTATGCTTCGTTGACCTAAAATATAAACTCATCAACTTAGTTAAAGTGCCTATCTCACGTTTGGGGATTTTACATATTCGTGATCAGACATAGTTTGACGCTACTCTGGCTTTAAAAGTTTTTTTGAACGTAACTTTAAAAGTTACTGTCCATGACTCAACGTTTCGACACCCCAATCTAGTGTCTTCGTCAGGGGTGATCGTTGTAAAGTTAGGATCCCTATTTTTAGATCTGATAAAACACGTGCTGCGAGTTTATTAAACGGCTTCAAACACGACCCATTTGATAAGTTCATTGGCGTAGTAATTTTGAAAATCGATGTTGTCTAAGCCGAGAAAATCAAAGATAAAGTTTATGTAAATCAGGACGAATCTTTATCACATTTAAAGACACGATACGGTAGTGATTTTCTTTTGTCTTTTCCTCATGAATTATTAATGAGTGTTTGAATTTTTAATAAAAGACTAGTTATGAAACGTTAATGACATGCTATAGCTAGACAGGTTTCTTCTTACGTTTCTATAACGGCTTAAACTTGTCTGAAAAATGAAATCTTTGACAAAACATTGCGAAATTTGAGTTCAATAACCGCGCGGTTAGAAACTCAAAAGCGTAATGTGAAGGTCTTTACCTCTTTAAATAACATTTCTTCTTCCTTCTTTTCTTCTTCAGTTGCTCCTGAATGTCGATCTGAGAACAAAAACGAATAGACATATTACGATCTCTATTACACACGGAAAAACGCATGTTCTGTTACAGCATTCAACAGCACTGATATCAGGTCAGTTCAGGATAATGTAGCGACCCCTGTCTGTTCCCAACATACCTGTATCATTCTGTTACATCAGACTGATACAGCAGACTGTTCCAATCTGATACCGTCAGTTCTGAACAGTCTGTTGGCGACAACAGTGTTATAATGCTATGATATCATACCTGTATCAGGCCTGAAGGTGCAACAGGCTGTAACAGGTCTGTGGCGTTTTTGCGTGTGTAGAGGACAGACGCACGGCTCACGTCAGCCGACTGCTTTTATCTTTTTTCATGCCCCAGAAACCGGTAATCGGTAAAAATGGCACTGGAAAAAATGGCACCGGAAAGAATGGCACCGGAAAAAATGGCACCGGAAAAAATGGCACCGAAATAATGACTTATGCGGAAAAAATGGCACCGCTAAAAATTATAAAATAAAGAAACGAAAAAAACAAAAAAAAGGTTGACATTCCCAAGGCAAATGTTTCTCGCAACAAAATCTCACTGCGATAAAAATGGCACCTCTAATGGTTGATATTTGAATGGGTATTGTTGAAGAGTATTAACGGAAAGCGCGCTGACAATAGTCGACATTTGAATGAGTCATTGCTTATTGTTAAAGTAATTGCATTTTTCAAAAATAGATACTGATGTGAGTTGTTTGATGTGAGATGTGTCTATAAATATAGTGCAACTTTAGCATGTCATTTGTCTGTATTCATCGGTATTCGTAACACGTGCAGGAATTAGAAATTGTAAATCGTAAAAAAAATTGTTGTTGTTTTCGTTTCTTTATTTTACAATTTTTTAGCGGTGCCATTTTTTCCGCATAAGTCATTGTGCCGGTGCCATTTTTTCCGGTGCCATTTTTTCCGGTGCCATTTTTTCCAGTGCCATTATTTCCGCCATTCCCAGAAACCCCAAGAGCTTCAATAAGCATTTTGAACGGTTTGTCTTCAATTTTTTTTGTATATAAAACAAATAGATTTCATTTTGCCGTTGTCTGTTCAGTTATAGATACACAGAAGATGTCAGAACGTGGTAAGAACATCAGTGACCCACTCGACTATCGTCTCGTGGGCCACTTTTTTGTTCTTACCACGTCTGACATCAAATGTGCATCTATAACTGAACAGACAATGGCAAAATGGAATCTATTAAACACAAGTCGAAGCTTGGGGACAATGCGAAATTGCTGAAGGAGCATGAGCGAGTGTTTCCACTGTGATTTTTATAATGCCACATCCGATAACTTTAACAGCAAAAAAGTCCATGAAGATTAAATTTTCTGCTGACAGTATATTTTATGATTTTGCTCAGGAAGACCCAAATATTACGAATATGTAAAATCCCCAAACGCGAGATAGGCACTTTAAAAATCTCGGTCTTTCATTAGCACATATACTCATGTGAAATACACCCGTCTTCATATAATCATTCCATTTATATGTATTTTATTAAGCATTAATAAAAGAAGTTAACAATAAGCGGTGTCAGTTCTCGTTCGGTCGGGGGCCTTCAGTGCCGGGCCCCCCGGAATGTTTACCCAACTACAGAGTTATATAAAGGGCTAGCTTAATCATGTTCGGCTTACTTGTGTCTCGTTTGCTCTCCCTCCCTGTCTTGGGGTCTTCTTCACCCCACCCTCTGTTTAGTTTCGTCTTCCCTGGGGCGGTTTAGCTGCCCGCTTCCCTCGGCGCCTATTTGCGTTAATTGTTCTTTTTCAGCACTGCTCTTATGAGTTGTCTAGTCCAGCAGGGCTGTTTGTACCTGCTCGTTCCTGGTTTGTTTGTTTGTTTGTCACACCCAGTCCTTCCTAGTGGCGGAAGGTTCTTCTACTGTGGTGAGTATCTACTGTCCCTAATCTAGCTTCGTCTCCATCACCGAAACCGTAAGTACCTGTGTATTCTTGTAGTTTAATTTTAATTTTTCCCCGTCTAGACGGGTGACTTGTAGATATGGGGATGGAGGAGGTACCGTTGGTCGGGGGCATCAGCAGGTCCCTTGTTATTGTCGCATCATTGCTTGTTGCAGCCGGCATATTAGCTACTGACTCCATCCCTTCCGATCTGCGCTCTGCCATCGTAGGTAGTGGGCGTATTATCATGTTGGGTCATGTAGTTGAGAACCGTGTAGATCGTTATTTATCATTACCTGGATGATGTTTTAGGGCTTCTCTTCTGTAGGCCTTCTTGATTTCTTGATCAGCGCAATTTTTTGAAAGTGACAGCACTTTGTAGTAATCCTTCCTTTTACTTTTTTTTAGTTCCAGTTTCGCCTCTTGCAGTAATTGTCTATGTTCTGTCAAATAAAAAACATATGATGAGTCAAACTTCATTATGTTAAGCAGTACTTAACATCTTCACAGAACACAAGAACCATCCTGCCAATCAAAGTGAAGCGACTAAAGTGACCAAAGTAAAATGTTCAACGTGTCTAACTAACAAAGTGACCAACTTCACCAAATAAAACGACAAATTAAACTGTCTATCTCACGTTTGGGGATTTTACATATTCGTAATATTTGTGTCTTCCTGAGCAAAATCATAATATATCTTGTCAGCCGAAAATTTCATCTTCATGGACTTTTTACTCCGCCTGCCCGTAGGGTAGCGCGGAGGTTTAAAATGGCCGCATCTGTTTTCGTCGTCAGTGTTAGAAATGGCACGTACACGTGCACAATTTCCTTGTGAATTGTGTACATCAAGTGACATCAATAGACATTTAGGGACTTTATAGTCTTCAGCAGTTCCATTAACCCCCATTTATTTTGCCACCTTGTGTATATTTCGTTGCCTGCAGGCAGAGTGAACGCCTGAGCAGGCGTCTTGTTTGCTGTTACAGTTACCGGATGCGATGTCACAAGAGGCATTTTTGTGGCAAGTAACACAAGAAAACTGGTTTGGAATGCCTCTTGTGACATCACATCTGGTAACTTTTACAGCAAAAAACTCCATGAAGATGAAATTTTCGGCTGATAATATATATATTATGAATTTGCTCAGGACGACCCAACTATTGCGAATATGTAAAATCCCCAAACGTGAGATAGGTACTTGAATGACCACTCCAAGCAGCTGCTTTGACCAAACAATCACGATGACAGCCCAATGTGGTCCAGCCATAAAGAGTTGGTTGTCAACTGTGACGCATCGCACTCTCGGTCAGCCATTTTTCGAAGCACAAAAATTCCCTTGGTGAACTCATCCGTAAATATCTTGTCCATCCTTGATATAAATTATTCATTTTGTCTTTTAATTGAAAGAAGACATACACCTGTACCATTTCTGTATTTTTGAAATGTTTTGTTGAGTTAAGTTTCTAATTATGTCAGTCTCGAGGTTCAAACCAAAAAAATCAGGTTCCGAGTGGATGTATTTGAAATTTTGAATAGAGTCGAGTTGGCAACGAAGCATGTCTAAACACGTACAGTGTATCATAAACAAACATCGTATGGAAAGATAAACGCAAACGCGCAAGACACCCACTCTTTAAGTGTTTTAACCCAATGACCTTAATAATTATGGAATAAACTAACATACTGCAAAACGTTATGATAAGAAATAAAATACCTCTAGATCCATTCATTCTTACAATTTTTTCAAAATCACGAACTGCTTCTTCATATTGTTCTGTTTGCATGTAACTACATCATTAAAAATTGAGAAACGAAAAAAACAAATTTAGTGAATTAAGTAGGCAACAAGATAGCCTGCCTTCCTTGCTTCCTTCCTTGCTTCCTTGCTTGCTTCCTTGCTTGCTTCCTTCCTTGCTTGCTTCCTTCCTTCCTCGCTTCCTTCCTCGCTTCCTTCCTTCCTTCCTTCCTTCCTTCCTTCCTTCCTTCCTTCCTTCCTTCCTTCCTTCCTTCCTTGCTTCCCTCCTTCCTTGCTTCCTTCCTTCCTCCCTCACTCCCTCCATACGCCTGTCCGTCACTACGCGGTAAGGATACCAACTATACGTTACATTCATGAGTTAAAGTAAAACAATTTTTTAAAGTATAGTGTATGAACACGGTACCTTTTAGCTCTTTTTATGTAAGCTTTCAAATAACTTCCATCCAATTTAATAGCTTCTGTGCAGTCATCGATAGCTTCAGTCATTTTATCTATCTACAATTATGACAAAGAAATCCCATGTAACATCAAGTGGACCCAGAGTACATCTGGAGGTAAGGTCACCACCATCCTACCAAGGCCACTTCCCCACGTAAAAGACAATAAAAATCGATCAATAGCTAGTCCAAACAAAACCAAATATTCTGAAACATTACCCTGGATGCGACCACGGCTCTGTTGAAGTATAACTTGGCACAGGTCGACACATTATCAGGATCAATTATGAGAGCTCTAGAATATAAATCATAGGCCTCTTGGAAATTGCCAGTCTTGTAGGCTTCATTTCCGGCTTCTTTGGTCGACTTCAATGACTTCACTCGCTATAAAAAAATTAAAATACTTGTTAAAGTATATGACATGTTTTAATTAACTGGTATATGAGAAAGTTCTATGTCGTTTAAGATCGTATCTTGTGTTGGTATTAACTTTCGACAATAAATCGTGTAGCTTATTCTTTTGATCATCAACAATTGATATACAGGGGTTGTAACCAACCTATAGAGATTTTAAACCTTGACTACACGTACCTTGCGAATCAACTTCGCTTTTTTATGATCCGGGTCCACTTTTAAAACATTTGTAAAGCAAGTAAAAGCTTGTTCTTCAAAATCCTGAAAGATGGCATATCGTCTTTGATATAGATATAATACAATAATATACTAATAATGCGCACTTAGCAATCAGAAGGTTACAGCTTGGACACATTGTAATCTTCACTCTACCATCTGAGTTCATGTCGCTCAATGGTTAGAGCATCTCAATGGTTAGAGCATCTCAATGGTTAGAGCATCTCACTAGTCATGTATATTTTTTGTGTTATTATCTATGTAATTATCTGGTGACATTTTCTGGACACAGAAGTCTATTTGAGAAACGTAGCCTGCTATGACAAATATAATGAAACCTCTGCATCTGAGTTGATGTCACTCAATGGTTAGAGCATCTCACTAGCAATCAGAAGTTTACAGGTTGTACACATTGTAACCTTCACTCTACCATCTGAGTTCATGTAGCTCAATGGTTAGAGCATCTCACTAGCAATCAGAAGTTACAGGTGGTACATCATTGTAACCATCACTCTAACATCTGAGTCCATGTAGCTCAATGGTTAGAGCATCTCACTAGCAATCAGAAGGTTGCAGGTTGTACAACCTTCACTCTATCATCTAAGTTCATGTAGCTCAATAGTTAGAGCATCGCACTAGTCATCAGAAGGTTACAGGTTGTACACATTGTAACCTTCACTCTACCATCTGAGTTCATGCAGCTCAATGGTTAGAGCATCTCACTTAGCAATCAGAAGGTTACAGGTTGGACATATTGTAACCTTCACTCTACCATCTGAGTACATGTAGCTCAATGGTTAGAGCATCTCACTAGTGATCAGAAGGTTGCAGGTTGTACACATTGTAACCTTTGCTCTACCATCTTAGTTCATGTAGCTCAATGGTTAGAGCATCTCACTAGCAATCAGAAGGTTACAGGTTGTACACATTGTAACCTTCACTCTATCATCTGAGTCCATGTAGCTCAATGGTTAGAGCATCTCACTAGTCATCAGAAGTTTACAGGTTGTACACATTGTAACCTTCACTCTACCATCTGAGTTCACGCAGCTCAATGACTAGGTATCTCACTAGTGGCACTCCCACATATCAAACCATGAACCACTTCTTAAGTTGAAAATATATGGTATTATATCATGTACAATGACTATAATCAAAGCCAAACAAACCTGATAGTACAAGCACAGACCTCTCACGTATAGAGCATCTGCATTCCTGATATTATCCTTTAAAACACCACTGTAAAATACAAAAAAAAGTTGTTGCAGGTATTATATATACATTATACAATATACAACGAACACTAAGTATACAAGTGTCTTACTTTGCTTCAATTTCTGCTTCACTGTATCTTTTTAACATAGCCAGTGCTTCAGCTCTCATTACTTTGTACAATATACAGTCAGGTGACAGTTCTAAAAGTTTTCTGGTGCAAAACAAAACCTATACAAACAGATTTTTTCCAGCTTAGAGAAAAATTATAAAATATATTATTATAATTTATAAAATTATAAATTATAAAATTATAAAATATATTATTTAAAAATTATAAAATATATTTAAAAAAATTATAAAATTATAAAAAAAAATATTATTAAAAAAAAAATTAAAAATTAAAAAAAACTAAATTAAATTAAAATAAATTAAAAATTATTATTATTTAAAAAATTATAAAATATATCATTATAATTTATAAAATTATAAATTATAAATTATAAAATATATCATAAAATAATTTTACTCTACGCATGTTGTGATTGGTCAGCTTGCTAGTCTCGATCAGGCTACGGAGACTGGAATGACGTCAGTAACTGAGAACTTGCATTAAATCAAAATCAAAAGTGTTATATATCATAATTATCCAGATTATAAGAAATTGTTTCTGAATTATTTTAGAAAAATAATAGAATACATGTTTACTTGGGTCTCTATAAAGTGATCGAAACCCTCGTGAAGTAATAAAAACACTCCAGAAGTTGGGAAAGCACTCACCTTGGCTGCTTGTGCTTCTCCCTGCACTTCTCTCGTGTTTCTATTACGTCACTCGTGTTTCTATTACGTCACTCGGGTTTCGATAACGTTATAGAGACCCGGGCAAGCATTTCAGGGGCCAGGCTCCCCCTTACCTACTTTTCAAATTTTCCTAATGGTCCCACCTTACCTAATTTTCTAATGTATTCCCTAAGGTCCACCTTACCTAATTTTAGAATTTTCCCTTAGGGTCCCCTAACCTAAATTTGGATTTTTTCCCTAGGTTAATTTTAGAAGCTTTACCCTAGGGTTTCCCTTAACTGATTTTTTAATTTTTCCATGAGTCCATCAATTTTGCAGACATCCCACCCCCCATATTATGTACATGCAGATCAACATTTATTTACAAACAATATTGCATATATGTGCTTAAAGTGATTATAAACCCAAAATGGGTTTTTGGTGATTCGGATAGAGCATAAAAAGTTAGTTATAAGTTCTGGATTAGTTTTTGCGTTAAACTTTTAGTTTCGGAGATATAACGGCTCAAACATACAAATTGTGCCATTTTTTGGAAAAAAGTAGCGCCACCAAAATAACACACAGGGACCTGGATCCGAGGAACCCATCTTCAACAACTAGGCTTTTGTATAGGAGAAGACAGCTATCTTAAGAGTTTTTATTGAAAAGTGCCCAAACGATGTGTCTTTACGATGTTACCTTGTCTACTCGAATTGTAATATATTTTTATAAGTATTGAAACATAACACGTTCCTCGGATCCAGTCTCCCGGCCTGCGCTACTTTTTTTCACAAATTGTGACTTTGAGCCTTATATCTCGAAAACTAAAAGTTTAACGCAAAAACTAATCTAGAACTTATAAACTAACTTTTTATGCTCTATCCGAATCACCAAAAACCCATTTTGGGTTTATAAGCACTTTAAACCAAGGTTACCTTTCTATAATCTTTTTTGTCATGTGCTTCAAATGCATCTGCCTCAAATTGCTGGATCTGACGAACCCTAGAATGCTGAATAACCCAACAAGCTTAAATTTTTCCAACATAAATATCTGTTGTTTACGTATCTATAAAATTGTTTGAAAAGCAGGGCTTGCAAAATTTTGAAAAAAGTGAATGCCCTTAGGGCAGGCCACACCAAAAATGTGGTTGCCCTAGGCCATTTCTGATTGCCCACCTCAATTCATATTTAAAAGCCACATAAAACTTAGAACTATTCATATAGGATTATAGGAAACCTTGTCTCGCTTGAAAACTACTATATATTATTCTAACATATGGTAAATTGTTTACTACTCAAGCGTTTAACGCAAACTCAGAAAATGTTTCTGAGCCCCAGGCCCCCAGACGGAAATCGAACCGCAACCTTCATGATCTCCGGTTAGACATGTTAAACATGTTAACATGATTAACATGTTTATGTGATAAAACATTAAAACTACATAAGATGCCCAAACATAAAATACTTTTATTATCGACGAACAGCCCGTTGAATTGGTAAAGTCGGCAAAACTTCTTGGTATAATTTTCAGAGACGACCTAAAGTGGAACGATCATGTGTCTTATATTGTGAAAAAGTCTTCGAAACGTCTGTATATGCTTAGACTCCTTAAAGTGCCACTACGATGAAAATTCACCCCCGTCTTTTAGATTTTCTTTAGCATAGAATAGTATTTCAGGGTCGAAAGTGATCATCGATGTAAAAAAACACTAAAAAATGGTATTTTGAAGTAAGTATTTTGAGCTCTGAAATCACTATTATTTAGGCCACCATTGCTAAAAACGTGTTCCAAGTGAGCCCGCAATTTCAAAAGGTAATGTTGTTTGTGACGTCAGATTCTCAATGCTACGCCTGAATTTCTGTCGAGGTTATTTGTTTTCTTGTTTTCTTCGAGAAGTAGATGAAATGTTCAGCCTTTCAGATGAAGAATTTGAATAAACGACCTTCATTTAATTAGAGAATTAGCCATGTGGAGTCTTCGCGTTGAGAATCTGACGTCACTTCGTTACGCTGGTCAAGAACATGAACGATTAATGGCGGACATAACAACTCCAGATTCGGAGTCAGAAAAATAATACTTGCCATCGTCTAATCGCAAAACGGTTTCGACCGAGTAATATTTAGCAGCTCTGCTTTATAAATAAGTAAAAATACCGATAGGTAAAAATTTGATCGTAGTGGCACTTTAAACGAGTCCGTGCGAATATAAAAACATTGATTACAGTGTACGTTACATGCGTAAAACCAATTTTGGAGTATTGCGCCCAAGTTTGGCACTATAACATCCCTGAATACCTTTCTGACGATATTGAAAGGATCCAGTCAAGAGCTTTGAAAATAATCAACTCATCACTATCTTATAACGATGCTTTGACAGTGTTTAATATTCCAACTTTGTCTTCAAGGCGTGAACTTCTATGTTCGACCTTTTTTAGGAATAAGGTTCTTCCACAATCTAGTCCTCTTTGCGAACTTATTGACACTGTAGAAAAGTCTAGTTACAATTTACGGTTCTCTAATAAGCTCGTTCCAATTAAATGCAGGACCAATCGTTTTAGAAATTCGTTTTTTCCGTCTTCTGTAATGCAATATAATGATCATTCAAATGTATTGCAATTTCTCCTAGTTAGCTGTCAAACATTTGTAAATATTCTAACTTTTTTATTCGTTATGTTTATCTATTTTTAATCAAATTAACTCTGTAATTTTTAACCTTTTTAAATACCGTGTAAATGATAGATGTATTTCAACCTTCATGGTTGCAAAATCTATAATTTTTAAATAAATTCAAATTATACACTCAACCTGTAAGTGTCTGAGTGTGGGTATATGTGCCTATATATAAGATTCAAAATAACATAATCTAATCGAAGTCTGAATTGAATTTGAATGAAAAGAAAAATCAATATCTTCCACCACTGAAGATTCATTATCAACATCCTCAACTTGCTGGGAAGCCAGAATCTGAGGTCTCATTCTCCTCTTCCTGTACTGTCTCCTTTCCCTTGCTGCATGTAGACTGTTTTCTTTTTGGAATTTTGTGGTCTATGTGCCTTGGTACCTTATTACGTAAAAACAGCGGCCGCGGAAGCTATTTTGAAGTGAGGGGGCTAAACCAACCTAGAGGGGTCCGGATTGAAATTTAGGGCCTCTGAAATGGCTAGAAATTCCTCCTTTTTGTTAAAATAGCTTCAAACAGCTTTCAATTTTAGGATCACCTATTTCGTACCTATTTCGCATCTACATGTATTTTGCACCTATTTCGCACCTATTTCGTACCTACAATGTATTTCGCACCTATTTCGCACCTATTTTCAACCTATTTCGCACCTATTTTCAACCTATTTCGCACCTATTTCGCACGGCCGGTGATACATTACGACCGGTGATACATTACGACCGGTGATACATTACGACCGGTGATACATTACGACCGGTGATACATTACGACCGGTGATACATTACGACCGGTGATACATTACGACCGGTGATACATTATGACCGGTGATACATTATGACCGGTGATACATTATGACCGGTGATACATTACGACCGGTGATACATTACGACCGGTGATACATTACGACCGGTGATACATTACGACCGGTGATACACTACGACCGGTGATACACTACGACCGGTGATACATTACGACCGGTGATACATTATGACCGGTGATACATTACGACCGGTGATATATTACGACCGGTGATACATTATGACCGGTGATACATTACGACCGGTGATACATTACCACCGGTGATACATTACGACCGGTGATACATTACGACCGGTGATACATTACGACCGGTGATACATTATGACCGGTGATACATTATGACCGGTGATACATAACGACCGGTGATACATATCGACCGGTGATACATATCGACCGGTGATACATATCGACCGGTGATACATTACGACCGGTGATACATTACGACCGGTGTCCGGTGATACATATCGACCGGTGATACATAACGACCGGTGATACATATCGACCGGTGATACATGATGACCGGTGATACATTACGACCGGTGATACATAACGACCGGTGATACATAACAGACCGGTGATACATATCGACCGGTGATACATATCGACCGGTGATACATTATGACCGGTGATACATTATGACCGGTGATACATTATGACCGGTGATACATTATGACCGGTGATACATTACGACCGGTGATACATTACGACCGGTGATACATTACGACCGGTGATACATTACGACCGGTGATACATTACGACCGGTGATACATTATGACCGGTGATACATTATGACCGGTGATACATTATGACCGGTGATACATTACGACCGGTGACACATTATGACCGGTGATACATTATGACCGGTGATACATTATGACCGGTGATACATTATGACCGGTGATACATTATGACCGGTGACACATTACGACCGGTGATACATTACGACCGGTGATACATGATGACCGGTGATACATTACGACCGGTGATACATTACGACCGGTGATACATTACGACCGGTGATACATTACGACCGGTGATACATTAGGACCGGTGATACATTAGGACCGGTGATACATGATGACCGGTGATACATGATGACCGGTGATACATGATGACCGGTGATACATTATGACCGGTGATACATTATGACCGGTGATACATTACGACCGGTGATACATTACGACCGGTGATACATTACGACCGGTGATACATTACGACCGGTGATACATGATGACCGGTGATACATTATGACCGGTGATACATTATGACCGGTGATACATTATGACCGGTGATACATTATGACCGGTGATACATTATGACCGGTGATACATTACGACCGGTGATACATTACGACCGGTGATACATTACGACCGGTGATACATTACGACCGGTGATACATGATGACCGGTGATACATTACGACCGGTGATACATTACGACCGGTGATACATGACGACCGGTGATACATGACGACCGGTGATACATGACGACCGGTGATACATGACGACCGGTGATACATGATGACCGGTGATACATTACGACCGGTGATACATTATGACCGGTGATACATTACGACCGGTGATACATTACGACCGGTGATACATTACGACCGGTGATACATTACGAGCGGTGATACATTACGACCGGTGATACATTACGACCGGTGATACATTACGACCGGTGATACATTATGACCGGTGATACATTACGACCGGTGATACATTACGACCGGTGATACATGATGACCGGTGATACATTACGACCGGTGATGCATTATGACCGGTGATACATTATGACCGGTGATACATTATGACCGGTGATACATTATGACCGGTGATACATTATGACCGGTGATACATTATGACCGGTGATACATTATGACCGGTGATACATTATGACCGGTGATACATTACGACCGGTGATACATGATGACCGGTGATACATTACGACCGGTGATACATGATGACCGGTGATACATTACGACCGGTGATACATTACGACCGGTGATACATTACGACCGGTGATACATTACGACCGGTGATACATTACGACCGGTGATACATGACGACCGGTGATACATTACGACCGGTGATACATTACGACCGGTGATACATGATGACCGGTGATACATTACGACCGGTGATACATTATGACCGGTGATACATTATGACCGGTGATACATTATGACCGGTGATACATTATGACCGGTGATACATTACGACCGGTGATACATTACGACCGGATACATTATGACCGGTGATACATTATGACCGGTGATACATTATGACCGGTGATACATTGTGACCGGTGATACATTGTGACCGGTGATACATTATGACCGCTGATACATTACGACCGGTGATACATTATGACCGGTGATACATTACGACCGGTGATACATTACGACCGGTGATACATTACGACCGGTGATACATTACGACCGGTGATACATTACGACCGGTGATACATTACGACCGGTGATACATTATGACCGGTGATACATTATGACCGGTGATACATTACGACCGGTGATACATTACGACCGGTGATACATTACGACCGGTGATACATTACGACCGGTGATACATTACGACCGGTGATACATTACGACCGGTGATACATTATAACCGGTGATACATTATGACCGGTGATACATAATGACCGGTGATACATGATGACCGGTGATACATGATGACCGGTGATACATTATGACCGGTGATACATTATGACCGGTGATACATTACGACCGGTGATACATGATGACTGGTGATACATGATGACTGGTGATAATTATGACCGGTGATACATTACGACCGGTGATACATTACGACCGGTGATACATTATGACCGGTGATACATTACGACCGGTGATACATTATGACCGGTGATACATTACGACCGGTGATACATGATGACCGGTGATACATTATGACCGGTGATACATGATGACCGGTGATACATTACGACCGGTGATACATTATGACCGGTGATACATTATGACCGGTGATACATGATGACCGGTGATACATGATGACCGGTGATACATGATGACCGGTGATACATTACGACCGGTGATACATTACGACCGGTGATACATTACGACCGGTGATACATTACGACCGGTGATACATTACGACCGGTGATACATTATGACCGGTGATACATTATGACCGGTGATACATTATGACCGGTGATACATTATGACCGGTGATACATTATGACCGGTGATACATTATGACCGGTGATACATTAGGACCGGTGATACATTACGACCGGTGATACATGACGACCGGTGATACATTACGACCGGTGATACATTATGACCGGTGATACATTATGACCGGTGATACATGATGACCGGTGATACATGATGACCGGTGATACATGATGACCGGTGATACATTACGACCGGTGATACATTATGACCGGTGATACATTATGACCGGTGATACATTACGACCGGTGATACATTATGACCGGTGATACATTATGACCGGTGATACATTACGACCGGTGATACATTACGACCGGTGATACATTATGACCGGTGATACATGATGACCGGTGATACATGATGACCGGTGATACATGATGACCGGTGATACATTACGACCGGTGATACATTACGACCGGTGATACATTACGACCGGTGATACATTACGACCGGTGATGCATTATGACCGGTGATACATTATGACCGGTGATACATTATGACCGGTGATACATTATGACCGGTGATACATTACGACCGGTGATACATTACGACCGGTGATACATGACGACCGGTGATACATTACGACCGGTGATACATTATGACCGGTGATACATTATGACCGGTGATACATGATGACCGGTGATACATGATGACCGGTGATACATGATGACCGGTGATACATTACGACCGGTGATACATTATGACCGGTGATACATTATGACCGGTGATACATGATGACCGGTGATACATTACGACCGGTGATACATTATGACCGGTGATACATTACGACCGGTGACACATTATGACCGGTGATACATTATGACCGGTGATACATTATGACCGGTGATACATTATGACCGGTGATACATTATGACCGGTGACACATTACGACCGGTGATACATTACGACTGGTGATACATGACCGGTGATACATTACGACCGGTGATACATTACGACCGGTGATACATTACGACCGGTGATACATTACGACCGGTGATACATTAGGACCGGTGATACATTATGACCGGTGATACATGATGACCGGTGATACATGATGACCGGTGATACATTACGACCGGTGATACATTACGACCGGTGATACATTACGACCGGTGATACATTACGACCGGTGATACATTAGGACCGGTGATACATGATGACCGGTGATACATGATGACCGGTGATACATGATGACCGGTGATACATTATGACCGGTGATACATTATGACCGGTGATACATTACGACCGGTGATACATTACGACCGGTGATACATTACGACCGGTGATACATTACGACCGGTGATACATGATGACCGGTGATACATTATGACCGGTGATACATTATGACCGGTGATACATTATGACCGGTGATACATTATGACCGGTGATACATTATGACCGGTGATACATTACGACCGGTGATACATAACGACCGGTGATACATTACGACCGGTGATACATTACGACCGGTGATACATTACGACCGGTGATACATTAGGACCGGTGATACATTATGACCGGTGATACATGATGACCGGGTGATACATGACCGGTGATACATTACGACCGGTGATACATTACGACCGGTGATACATTACGACCGGTGAATACATTACGACCGGTGATACATTAGGACCGGTGATACATGATGACCGGTGATACATGATGACCGGTGATACATGATGACCGGTGATACATTATGACCGGTGATACATTATGACCGGTGATACATTACGACCGGTGATACATTACGACCGGTGATACATTACGACCGGTGATACATTACGACCGGTGATACATGATGACCGGTGATACATTATGACCGGTGATACATTATGACCGGTGATACATTATGACCGGTGATACATTATGACCGGTGATACATTATGACCGGTGATACATTACGACCGGTGATACATTACGACCGGTGATACATTACGACCGGTGATACATTACGACCGGTGATACATGATGACCGGTGATACATTACGACCGGTGATACATGACGACCGGTGATACATGACGACCGGTGATACATGACGACCGGTGATACATGATGACCGGTGATACATTACGACCGGTGATACATTATGACCGGTGATACATTACGACCGGTGATACATTACGACCGGTGATACATTACGACCGGTGATACATTACGACCGGTGATACATTACGACCGGTGATACATTACGACCGGTGATACATGATGACCGGTGATACATGATGACCGGTGATACAGATACATTATGACCGGTGATACATTATGACCGGTGATACATTATGACCGTTGATACATTACGACCGGTGATACATTATGACCGGTGATACATTATGACCGGTGATATATTATGACCGGTGATACATTGTGACCGGTGATACATTATGACCGGCGATACATTACGACCGCTGATACATGATGACCGGTGATACATTATGACCGGTGATACATTACGACCGGTGATACATTACGACCGGTGATACATTACGACCGGTGATACATTACGACCGGTGATACATTACGACCGGTGATACATTACGACCGGTGATACATTATAACCGGTGATACATTATGACCGGTGATACATAATGACCGGTGATACATGATGACCGGTGATACATGATGACCGGTGATACATTATGACCGGTGATACATTATGACCGGTGATACATTACGACCGGTGATACATGATGACTGGTGATACATGATGACTGGTGATAATTATGACCGGTGATACATTACGACCGGTGATACATTACGACCGGTGATACATTATGACCGGTGATACATTACGACCGGTGATACATTACGACCGGTGATACATTATGACCGGTGATACATTACGACCGGTGATACATTACGACCGGTGATACATTATGACCGGTGATACATGATGACCGGTGATACATGATGACCGGTGATACATTATGACCGGTGATACATGATGACCGGTGATACATTACGACCGGTGATACATTATGACCGGTGATACATGATGACCGGTGATACATGATGACCGGTGATACATTACGACCGGTGATACATTACGACCGGTGATACATTACGACCGGTGATGCATTATGACCGGTGATACATTAGGACCGGTGATACATTAGGACCGGTGATACATGACGACCGGTGATACATGACGACCGGTGATACATGACGACCGGTGATACATTATGACCGGTGATACATTATGACCGGTGATACATGATGACCGGTGATACATGATGACCGGTGATACATGATGACCGGTGATACATTACGACCGGTGATACATTATGACCGGTGATACATTATGACCGGTGATACATGATGACCGGTGATACATTACGACCGGTGATACATTATGACCGGTGATACATTACGACCGGTGACACATTATGACCGGTGATACATTATGACCGGTGATACATTATGACCGGTGATACATTATGACCGGTGATACATTACGACCGGTGACACATTACGACCGGTGATACATTACGACCGGTGATACATGATGACCGGTGATACATTACGACCGGTGATACATTACGACCGGTGATACATTACGACCGGTGATACATTAGGACCGGTGATACATGATGACCGGTGATACATGATGACCGGTGATACATGATGACCGGTGATACATTACGACCGGTGATACATTACGACCGGTGATACATTACGACCGGTGATACATTACGACCGGTGATACATGATGACCGGTGATACATGATGACCGGTGATACATGATGACCGGTGATACATTATGACCGGTGATACATTATGACCGGTGATACATTACGACCGGTGATACATTACGACCGGTGATACATTACGACCGGTGATACATTACGACCGGTGATACATGATGACCGGTGATACATGATGACCGGTGATACATTATGACCGGTGATACATTATGACCGGTGATACATTATGACCGGTGATACATTATGACCGGTGATACATTACGACCGGTGATACATTACGACCGGTGATACATTACGACCGGTGATACATTACGACCGGTGATACATGATGACCGGTGATACATGACGACCGGTGATACATGACGACCGGTGATACATGACGACCGGTGATACATGACGACCGGTGATACATGACGACCGGTGATACATGATGACCGGTGATACATTACGACCGGTGATACATTATGACCGGTGATACATTACGACCGGTGATACATTACGACCGGTGATACATTATGACCGGTGATACATTACGACCGGTGATACATTACGACCGGTGATACATTATGACCGGTGATACATGATGACCGGTGATACATGATGACCGGTGATACATTATGACCGGTGATACATGATGACCGGTGATACATTACGACCGGTGATACATTATGACCGGTGATACATGATGACCGGTGATACATGATGACCGGTGATACATTACGACCGGTGATACATTACGACCGGTGATACATTACGACCGGTGATGCATTATGACCGGTGATACATTAGGACCGGTGATACATTAGGACCGGTGATACATGACGACCGGTGATACATGACGACCGGTGATACATGACGACCGGTGATACATTATGACCGGTGATACATTATGACCGGTGATACATGATGACCGGTGATACATGATGACCGGTGATACATGATGACCGGTGATACATTACGACCGGTGATACATTATGACCGGTGATACATTATGACCGGTGATACATGATGACCGGTGATACATTACGACCGTGATACATTATGACCGGTGATACATTACGACCGGTGACACATTATGACCGGTGATACATTATGACCGGTGATACATTATGACCGGTGATACATTATGACCGGTGATACATTATGACCGGTGACACATTACGACCGGTGATACATTACGACCGGTGATACATGATGACCGGTGATACATTACGACCGGTGATACATTACGACCGGTGATACATTACGACCGGTGATACATTAGGACCGGTGATACATGATGACCGGTGATACATGATGACCGGTGATACATGATGACCGGTGATACATTACGACCGGTGATACATTACGACCGGTGATACATTACGACCGGTGATACATGACGACCGGTGATACATGATGACCGGTGATACATGATGACCGGTGATACATGACGACCGGTGATACATTATGACCGGTGATTACATTATGACCGGTGATACATTACGACCGGTGATACATTACGACCGGTGATACATTACGACCGGTGATACATTACGACCGGTGATACATGATGACCGGTGATACATGATGACCGGTGATACATTATGACCGGTGATACATTATGACCGGTGATACATTATGACCGGTGATACATTATGACCGGTGATACATTACGACCGGTGATACATTACGACCGGTGATACATTACGACCGGTGATACATTACGACCGGTGATACATGATGAACCGTGATACATGACGACCGGTGATACATGACGACCGGTGATACATGACGACCGGTGATACATGACGACCGGTGATACATTACGACCGGTGATACATGAATGACCGGTGATACATTACGACCGGTGATACATTATGACCGGTGATACATTACGACCGGTGATACATTACGACCGGTGATACATTACGACCGGTGATACATTACGACCGGTGATACATTACGACCGGTGATACATTACGACCGGTGATACATTACGACCGGTGATACATTAGGACCGGTGATACATTACGACCGGTGATACATTACGACCGGTGATACATGATGACTGGTGATACATTACGACCGGTGATGCATTATGACCGGTGATGCATTATGACCGGTGATGCATTATGACCGGTGATACATTATGACCGGTGATACATTATGACCGGTGATACATTATGACCGGTGATACATTATGACCGGTGATACATTATGACCGGTGATACATTATGACCGGTGATACATTACGACCGGTGATACATTATGACCGGTGATACATTACGACCGGTGATACATTACCGGTGATACATTACGACCGGTGATACATTACGACCGGTGATACATTACGACCGGTGATACATTATGACCGGTGATACATTACGACCGGTGATACATTACGACCGGTGATACATTACGACCGGTGATACATTACGACCGGTGATACATTATGACCGGTGATACATTATGACCGGTGATACATTATGACCGGTGATACATTATGACCGGTGATACATTATGACCGACCCGGTGATACATTATGACCGGTGATACATTACGACCGGTGATACATTATGACCGGTGATACATTACGACCGGTGATACATTATTACCGGTGATACATTACGACCGGTGATACATTTACGACCGGTGATACATTACGACCGGTGATACATTACGACCGGTGATACATTACGACCGGTGATACATTACGACCGGTGATTACATTATGACCGGTGATACATTACGACCGGTGATACATGATTACCGGTGATACATTATGACCGGTGATACATTACGACCGGTGATACATGATGACCGGTGATACATTACGACCGGTGATACATTACGACCGGTGATACATTATGACCGGTGATACATTATGACCGGTGATACATTATGACCGGTGATACATTACGACCGGTGATACATGATGACCGGTGATACATTACGACCGGTGATACATTACGACCGGTGATACATTACGACCGGTGATACATTACGGACCGGTGATACATTATGACCGGTGATACATTATGACCGGTGATACATTATGACCGGTGATACATTATGACCGGTGATACATTACGACCGGATACATTATGACCGGTGATACATTATGACCGGTGATACATTATGACCGGTGATACATTATGACCGGTGATACATGACGACCGGTGATACATGACGACCGGTGATACATTACGACCGGTGATACATTACGACCGGTGATACATTACGACCGGTGATACATTATGACCGGTGATACATTATGACCGGTGATACATTACGACCGGTGATGCATTATGACCGGTGATACATTATGACCGGTGATACATTATGCCGGTGATACATTATGACCGGTGATACATTATGACCGGTGATACATTAGGACCGGTGATACATTACGACCGGTGATACATGAATACCGGTGATACATTACGACCGGTGATACATTATGACCGGTGATACATGATGACCGGTGATACATTATGACCGGTGATACATTATGACCGGTGATACATTATGACCGGTGATGCATAACGACCGGTGATACATAACGATCGGTGATACATATAGAGCGGTGATACATATGGACCGGTGATACATATCGACCGGTGATACATGACGACCGGTGATACAGTACGACCGGTGATACAACCTATTTCGTACCTATTTCTTACTTATTTCGCACCTATTTCGCACCTATTTCGCACCTATTTCGGAATAGGTGCGGAATGGGTGCGAAATAGATCCCAATAGTTCGATACATTACGACCGGTGATACATTACGACCGGATTAGATCCCAATAGCTCTGATTTGATCCCATTAGATCCATATTTATCTGACAAACTCGAACAAATCCAGCGGAGAGCATTCAGAATAATTTATCCATTTAGATCCTATAGAGACGCCTTGTCCTTGACTGCCAGTCGATTATTGGAAGAAAATAGATATCGCTCAACCACAGAAACTGTTTAATGATATTAAATCGACTAATGATCGCCTTTCATATTTGATTCCGAGACTAGGTTTAGTATACATGGCCGTAACCTTAGAAATAGTCAAAACTTAGCCCTATATAAATGTAACACTGAACGTTTTAAGCGTAGTTTTTGACATCCTTGTACCCAGACCCACGCGCTCCTATACTCAGTATATAGCGCGAGGGTCTGGGAACGAGAAAAATTCAAATAAAGCCCCGGTTTGTTGGCGAAAGGAAACGGAAACTGTAAAACGAAGAGTTTTTAATACATCAGTTTTAGCGGTTCTTTCGCTGCTGTCTTTGACATTTATATATTTAAAAAAAAAAACAATCAAAGTGTACCCTGTAGATATACAGGGGACTTATATCAGGCTGTACACAGGCTACAAAAATCAAGAGGCGGCAAAAATCGATAGGCGGACGGTGACGCTTATAATCAAGTAATTTCTTTTATTTGTCCTATGTACATTAATAGAAAATACAAATTTGATATAACCTAAATGTTTATGGCATCACTAGATTATTATTTACTACTTATTGACTGAGCGTGAAGTCTGTACTAGTGAATTGAACCTCTGCATGGCTAGAAATGCCTCCTTTTTGTTAAAATAGCTTCAAACATCTTTCAATTTTTGGATCAATTTAATGGTGTTAAATCACACAGTTTCTATGCAGAAGTTTTTATTTTGCTATATTACAGTTTATATGTTTATTACAGTTTATGTCCTTTCTCGATGTAAACACGCAAAAGCGCGTTATATTACACCATAAAGTTCATAAACGTCCTCGTGTTTACCAAATTTAGGCGCTTATTTTATAAAACTAAAGATACTAGTTAAAAAGTTGAACCTCGTGTGGTGATTCTAAGTCCATTTACCTCTTTAACTCTTTCCTGACCGGCCCAGTCAAAATGGGTCGTAGAAGACCCACAAAGTCGTCAATCGAAAAACACGGCACACGGTAACGCAATATTAAAAATTGAAATTCGACAAGTGCCAGGAACATGAGATCCACTCACATGCCAAGTTTGATTTGATTTCATAAACAACTCTGCGATTGGTAGCATTTTGAGTTTTCAAGATGCTACGCGGGCATGCAAGATGGCCTTAAATTTTTCAACCTGATTTATGATAATTAATGCTAATTTATATTAACATAATGTGTTTTGTTCGGGAAATTTAAAAGCACAAGTAAAAGCCGGTTTATTGGGCTTTCAGAAAATGTATAGCTTTCGCAACAGTTATGGTTATTTCAAGAGATATCAATAGAACAAAGAGGTGGTTAAATTTTGGATGTTTTTCAGCCTGTCAGAAATAAATCGACGTGTCTTTCTCAAATTTAAAAGCATGCCTTCGATTGACTGCTCGGCGAACGCCGGAATCGTACTCCATATAGACCTCTTTCATAATGGTGCCCAAATTAAATATTCTTTTATATTCATTTAAATTAGCCTTTCTGACCTCGTTCGTGTGTCTGTAATTCCAAAGAATCGTCGCTTTGTAATGAGGCCAGATAGGCTAATTTGCATGCATATGAAAGAATATTTAAACTGGCCGCCATTATGAAAGAGGTCTATTACTAGTATCCGGTAGGCAATAGTTAACTGCTAAGTAATGCATCAAATTGAAGCTTGTAAACAGCAGATTTCAGATTTCGAACGGCAACAATTTGGCAATAAATTATAAAAGCCTCGAGCATATTTTAATGCTGAACAACGCTGTCCAGCTCAAGCTATTGCAAAATTTTAACTTAATTAAGCCCTAACTAGTTCGGATCAGAGGACTATCACGGATGACCCTTGGGGGACCAGCGTAGGTTTGCGCGCGATTTTCTCGGCTCACTTGTGATGTCGTTTTGATTTCGGAAGTTTCGACCAAGATTAGGACAAATACACAAACATATAAAAATTAACATAATCGGCGAAAAAAGTGGGGGGGGGATATAGCCCACCCTAGCCCCGTGTTCCGCGGCCCCTGAAAAACCAATATTACATAGAACGTAGAACACACGTGTTGAATAGACTAGTGTCAGATAACGCAGAACATGTAGCCTGAAACACATTGGGCCGACCAATCAGATGGCTGCAGCAGTCTCGGCAGATTAGGCAAAAACGTCATAGTAATTCTGGCAGACCAATAGTTGCTCGTGTTAGAGACTATTAAATCATTAGCCAATCAGAGGAACCGAAAAAAACGCAGATCAGGCAAAAGATACGGCGAGATTCGGCTAACGAATCAGCGCTTGCGATAAAGGCTGGTTAAAAAATACAGCCAATAATACGTAAGGATACAAACGCAAATAAGGCAAAATGATTGACATTCGAAAAACAAAACACCAAAAGACGTCAAGGACCTGCAGGAGAGCTGTTCAAAGACGTAATCTGATTCTCGTTATTACGTAACTTCGCCACAGACATTGGACGCATTTCAAGGAAATGTAAGAGCAGAATTCGTGGGACCTATTTTCACCTTAGGCGGCTGACATAGGTCCGCTAAATCCACCCCTGGTCATGTTTTTTCATCTCGCACTCACGCAATGTTCCCAAAGCATCGTGGGTGTGGACGACAAATAAACACAGAACAATAATTAAGTAATTTACGGCGAAAAGCCTGATTTGATAAATCATCTTTTCACACAGCTTTGTTAAAAGACATTGCAGAGATAAGTTAGCTAGTACAGTAGCCGCAGGCTGCAGTTGTACTTGACTTCCCTCAGCTAAATTTCTGGTTGCCCGTCGGGACGTAAGTTAAGAGATTTTAGTTGCCCGACAAAAATTCTGGTTGCCCCGGGATGTCGGGCAAGCGATTTTGCAAGCCCTGTTGAAAACAATCCCCATTTGAAAAGCCTGGGTTTGCCATAGATATTATGTATTGGAGTGAAAGACCTAAATTTGACGAAAAACCTTACCTCATTCAGCAGCGTTTTATTCAACGGGTCTATCTCCTTTGCTTTTGCTAATGCTCTTGCAGCGGATTCTGTTGATCCTTGGGCCAAATTACACCTCGCAATACGAAAATAGCCCTAGCAAGAATGTCAAGATTAGTTTGAAGCTAGCAGGACATAGGGCTACCAGGGGATTGTTACCATATTGGAAGAATATGGGGGTGTTAAGGCAATATTACATTGTGCAATGCTTTGTGCAACTTGTATTGTGCAAGATTAGTGTAACATATCCATGTAGCCTTAGTAGCCCAATTGTGTTTAGAGGGGTCAAAGGATTTTTACCCAAAAAATAAACGACAATTGAACAAAATCAACAATTTTGAATGCCCAAAATTGCCCGAAAAAGTGGTCAAATTTCCCAGCCACTAGAACCGAGTTCAATGTTGCATAATGTAACATCCCCATCTGCAACTTGTCTCGCAATTCTCCTCTTTGGCAACTCAGTGTTCATGCGTACCTCACAAACACAAAGATGATGAAATTTTGAGCCGCGGGTCAAATTGCACAAAACGTTGCCTTAGTGTAACACACAGTCTCGTTCAACTGCAACATAACAGAATCAGTGGCTACCAGAGAAGTTGCATAGTACCTGTATAACAGTGCCTTAACTAGGCTGATGCGGTATATCGATATTTCAGTAAATACATGTACCGGTATTTTTAAAAATACAGATTATTCGATATTCTAATTCTCAGATACCGTTAATATTGAAACTTTAGATATTATCGGTCATGTGTTACACCATTTTCGTATATTCATAGAAGCTGAACCTATTAAATATATCAACTTTCAATTTTTTCTCACATGTTGATGTAAAACAAGACACGCGACAACAGATTTAATGTTAACAAGCGCTAATTAGCGCTATTCAAAAGGATGACACTTTTTGCAGAAGCCTTTCTATAAAAACAAGTGAGATCTGTGAGAGAACGATAACTTGCAAGACAAAGGATGTCTTCTTAGCTGTCAAAATACTTTGAAATGGATTTGAATAGATCTCACACCTTGGACTTTGGTTAAAAGCAAAGTGTCACTGTGTCAGAATTTACACAGCTTATTGCAGTTGCCAGTCAACAGTGCCATACTAAAGTCAATTAGTCAACACGTTTTCTTGAGTCCATTATTTTATTATTTCTATTCTGTTCAGTGTTCATCACGCCTAATAAGGGAAGTGACGTTTGGAGTTATTTCAAGAAAGGCAACACTGAAAGCGGTGATCCCAATTCCATATGTCAACTGTGCAATAATGCCGTTAAGAACAAGGAGGCATCTTAAATTTATCACGCTTAGACTTTTTCAGTCCATTGCCAGCATTGTGTGAATGAACTTTACGTCACGTACTAAAATTATGTTTGAGTTTCGTGAAATTTTGATGTGTAAAAATACTGGTATATTCGATATTAACGTGTTTTTTTGCCTAGCTTAGCCTTAACAGTCAAACGAGATTTAGAATTGAACAGAAAATAGGCTAAAGTTACAATGACTAATGCAGGCTCAGTTAAGATTTTGTTGTAATATGTCATGCTACAGTATATATATTGTAAGACATTACACTATATCGTAAAACGTTACACTATTAAGTTGTAAGTTGTTACTATATGCCATGACTAATTAAACGTTATGCTATTAAGTTGGGAGACGTTACGCTATAAGTTGTGGGACATTACACATAGTTTCAAAAACTGTAAAAACCTTCCTGACTACTGTACATATTTATTTTTGTATGTCCACAACCAAAAACTCTAGTACTTGAATGTGATACCTTGATATAGTTTTCATCGAGTTTAATGGCAATAATGGCATCGTCAAGTGCCTTGGGATAATCTTTTTTCATCAGATATGCTGCTGATCGGTTTCCATAATAAGCCACACAGTCTCTCTGAAGTTCTAATAGAATTAAAGAAAATTGGAATTAGAACAAGCAGATATGGTCAATTTCATTTCTAATCGTATAGACGGCAACATTACTTGAATATGATTAGCTCAGGGTTCGAGATTAAATCTTTTTGGTGGTATCCCATGGCATTCCTGAACTGGTATCCCAAATGAAAATCTGGTAATAATCCGAAATGGATGCATTACAATCTTTTTACCAGAGCCTGCGTTCCCAAGGAACAAGATTGGATACATTATACAGTACACATGTAATTATATCCCGGATGTCAAACACTTACACTAATCGAGACTCCAGACTCGGCAATTGGGCATTTATACGTGAAATATGCAGCGTGCTTTAGAGCTGCTTTCGCTTTTGTGAATGGGTAATGTGCTAACATCTTCCTGACCTAAACTAATTTCTATGATGGCTCAGTTATATTGGTTAATATTGGTATTTTAGCAAGATTTCCTTGGTATCCCAGTGGGATGCCAAGGTTTCAGCATCTGGTATCCAAAATTAAAAACTACCGCAAATCTTGAACCCTGATTAGCTAATGAGGGCATTACTGTATTCCTAAATTCTGGGCAAATTTACTTGTACCTGACTGGTAGAGATGCCAACGGTAAACACTTAAAGTGATCCCTGACATCAAAATTTTTTATTGTCTTATTTGGAAGAACTTTTAAATTGATAAAGTAACTTCTTTTGAAGATTTTCGTTTCTTCGCTTTCTTTTTTAGATATATCAGTTTGTTTGATGTGCAAATGTCCGGAATTTACGTCAGACATGCATAATGACATATTTGAGAAACGAAAATCCTTTAAAATCAAGAAGTTTGGTGTTGTGGGAGAAACACGCACATGTGTTATTCACATGTTAGTTTTTTTATTTGATGAACGCAAAGATATACACCATTCTCAGACAGTGTTGTAAATACTCATTACTAAAGTAACGCGTTACTAATTACTAATTACTTTTTGAGTAATTTTTATGGTAACTAATTACCTGATGTTCCAAAGTAATTTGTAACGTAATTAATTACATTTTGTAGGTAACGAGTAAAATTCCCCTAAAGTAACGTTACGTTACTTCTCATGAGTGTTCTCACTTTTATTTCAGCCAGTCTACAGCATTATTTTGCATATATTTTGTAAAACATTTTGTCATTTTCAAATTCCTCGTAGTCTGAACTTTAAAAACAGTGATGAATATTTTATAAAATGAGCCTGTAATGTTGCCAATAAGTGACGTGAGCGAACGACCAGATGCAATACTTCATGTATTAGTGTATTATGGACGTATTTCCTGTTTCCCGCGTAGTGAAGTTCAAAGTGTGTACATAAAAAGTAATTTTAAAAGTAATTGGTAATTAATTACTTTTTGACAGGTAATTAGTAATTTATTACTTTTGGAAAAAAGTAATTTGTAATTGTAATAATTACTTTTTCAGAGAAGTAATTGTAATTTTTACTTGTTACTTTTTTTTGAGTAATTTTCACAACACTGTTCTCAGATAACTCATTATGCATGTGTGACGTAAATTCCGGACATTTGCATATCAAACAAACTGATATATCTCAAAAAGAAAGCGAAGAAACGAAAATCTTCAAAAGAAGTTACTTTATCATTTTAAAAGTTCTTCCAAATAAGACAATAAAAAGCTTTGATGCCAGGGGCACTTTAAGTTATTATGTTGTTTTACTTGTAAAACCAAGCTCCATTACTTGTAAATCCATTCTCTTAAAGTCAATGTTTGACTCAATAAAGTTTGTTGTAATGTACCGTTTACTTTCAGTGGATTGTATTAGTTGTTTTTCAAACCTGGCGTTGACATTTTGGCTTCATGTTGTTGATGTGTGTAGCTAACTTATTTATAAATAAATTTTGCCCTCTATATGATTAACAGGTAATCACTTCATTTGGTTCCTACTAAAATTAAGGTTTAATTTCACTTGTGTTTTATTCACTAATCTGTAGGTTTCACCCACAATGTGAGATTTCCTAACGAGCGGATCGAAAAATTACTACTTCTTTACACACAGTTTTGTGTGAAAGTTTTTACAAAGTTTACCAGAACTTTTGAAAATGTAACTTTTTTTTTTTTTTCAAAGGCTTTTTTCTTTATTTTATTTAATTGAACTAATGTTTCTAAAAATTTTAAATCATCTTCGCAACTTGATGAATAAGAAGTTATTGAACTTTCACTATCCACTTCATCACTAACATCATCGCTAACAACATCACTATCATTTTCACATATTTTGATGTTGTTGCTATATTTGTTGTTATAATTTCTATTTTTTAAAATAATAACTGTGTTCTGTGTGACAGTGCATTTATTGTTACTTTCCTTAAAATAATATATGCATAATGGGTCATTCTAGAAAATATCCATACTCCCCCCATTGAAGGAAATGGCAAATAGATCGCCTCCCCTCTTGGGGCATCCTAGAACAATTACCGAATAGTTAATCTGAAGTTAATTATACCCACTCCCCCTCAGGACAGCACAAATTTCCTCTGTGGGTGGGGTATAGATCTTTTCTGGAATGACCCAATAATAACTTCTTATTAACCGAGAGCACGGTCATTAGTATGGGAAAATATCAGACCGAGGTCTTGACAGTATGGACCGAGCCCGTAGGGCAATGTTCGTACATAAAAGGGCAAGGTTCATACATAAAAGACCGAGGTCTGATATTTTCCCATAATGACCAAGCGGTCGAGGTTAATAACAGGTTTATTATATGGCATGGCTTGTTCAGAGCCTTGTTCGCTCCTTTGTAAACAAAATGGATGATAAAATCCGTAATCCGGACCGGTCCATTACGGGAAATAACGGACGGGCACGTGACGTGTCTCAGCCAATCAGAGCAGGCAATTTCACTGGAAGTAGCTTGTGCCATATACTGTAATAACAATGTATATTGAATACAATATATAAACCAGGAGTCAGGCCTATTACTGAGAAACCGATGACCTAGGCGTGCGATATTTTCGTACTTCAAAAACAGTTAAGAAAGCAGTATTACAGCATTGGTTAATTATTTTATTTGGAATGGTTTGTTGATACATACAAATAACAATAGCGTAAATGATTTCCTAGTTTTCCTTTAATAATTACTCCTACGGTTATTATTGTTAGTGGTACACACAAGTTAGATTTTTTTCAGTTTAAAAAGTCATCACTTGAATCATCATCGCCACTGTCCTCGTAGCTACTTTGGCCGTAGCCTACGTGGTCTTCGTCTTCATCTTCACTGACTTTGATATCACAAATATCTGCTCTAGCTTTCTTAAAAGGGTAATTTGTTTTGTTTATAGTCATTTTTTGACTGCACTCTTGCTTTTACTTCATCTTTTTTTCGCCTGTTTGTGCAACATCTTCGAAATCTAAACAACAGTTTAGCAAGCGAGCATGCAGCATGTGTTCGCTTCACGTTCGCTTGCTCGCCGCTTCACTTATATCGCAGACTGGATACTAGTACGTGTTTGTCTACCACGACGTTTGGCAACAATTATTGGATTCGGTTTTTGTGACACCTGGATGATTCAAGGTCTCAGTAAGTGTTATCAGCCTCAGGTTGATAAACACTTACCACAACCTTGATTATTCCAGATATCACAAAAACCTCATCCAATAATTGTTTATCATTAGATTGGGGGTACAGAAATTTTGGATTAGCACACACCCCCCCCCCCCCCCCTCCGAATTATGATGGTTGATCCAGTTTGCAGAGTATGGCAGAACTCGACGAGATCTCGCGCGTGCAAATGCATTTTAGTGGCGTGCATCGCGTGCAAATGAACAGGAACCTGGCTCATGCGTGCATCTCTTGGCGACAATCAACCAACAACTTCTGAGGATATATAGAGCTAGATTGTAGAGCAAGTACTTCAAATGAGAGTGCAAGTCATCGCAAGTTGACAGTCAACACTATCTCAACCAGCCACTCTGAATAATTTCCCGAAAATATCATGTACCGTACGTAACAAAGAAAAAAACTTGTTTAAAACACTCATGAAACCTATATTTTGTTAATTTGGGAGCTCGAACTACCGCCACAGCAATTCGCTCTCATTTGGTTACAGTTTAACAAGTTACAAAGTGGCACAACTGTCAATCGCCCACGGTCATTTCGATCTGATCGAAATCTTACCCCCAACTTGTTAAAGCTCTATCGTGCTGCCCCTGACTTCTCTTGGAGCAAAGTAGTATCACACATGCATAGAATACAAACTCCTCCTCAATTGGTGGAAAAATTTTGTACTCAGCGTGCGACATGACATTTTGGTGTGCACAATGACAAAGTAAAAAAAAAATTGTGCGTGCACTTGCCATACTCTGCAAACTGGTGGCGGATGGCCCTGTACCGTTATGTTGGTTAAGATAAACTGTCAAATGTATGATAAGCTATTTATTTTTATATAATACTAATATTTTTAGTCAAATCATTGTAAATAATTTCCTTTTTGTATCCACTTTTTCATTGTATTGGCTAGGACACCTGGGTGTCCTTGTGGCTATGCAAGTGGCCATGTAATATTCTGTTTATTAGATTAAAATACCTATATATGTTGGCGTAATAAAGTAAATACAATAAATGTATATATGTATATAAAAAACGATACAATAAAATGTATATAATATACTGTAACTGACCATTATAACGACTGTCTGAAACAAAAATGGAGAAATACTCAAATATATAGTTTTATAAAGTCTGACTGGTGACTATTGTCATACCAATTGCTTCTGTGTATAGTTTGACAGCCAAAGTATATTCCTTTGATCCATATGCTTTGTTCCCCGCTTCCTTTTTCATCTCAGCGAGTCTGAATGGAATAGAGAAAAAATAATCAAATTAATTGTCGAGACGACAAATTAAAAATGTCACTACTACCAACTTGCTCTTCCGTCAATGTTTATAAGGTTTTCTATGGGAACAAAACAATTATTTTAAACATAAAGGCTTACTCTTTGTCATCCACGTCTTCGTCTGTATTCTTGTTCGACATTTCAGAATCACTGGTGTCAGAATAGGTTTCTTCTTCTTCGTTTTCCATTCCCATATCCATTCTCTCATCGCTTTGACCTGCCATTTTTGCCGACCAAGACTGCGCCAATGTCGACCTTCGTGGCATCCACGACGCGCGCGCTGCCACGCGGTTGACGCGTGGAGGTAAGGCCCTGGGAACGAGGTTGGACAAGTGGCATGAAACATTCATAACTTGGAGGGGTGAGGGTAGAGGAGAAAATAGGGGGTATTGAAAAATAACTTTAGAAAAAGGGGGTCAGGTATGAAAATATATGGAGGTCTTTAAAATGTTGTAACATTCTAATAGCAACAATGGTTTATTTATTTGAAAGTACAGTTTGCACTCGAAGTGGGCGAACTGCTGGGTCACTCATGGAGAAACGCACTATTGCGATCAAAAAGTGTTGACTCATAAGCATGCCTGCACCATAAGTTCACTGACTATATATATAATATACTAGGAGTAATCAAATATTATGTAACTGCGTTCGACGCATGTGGACCAGTAAATGGCGAATGAAGATTGGTAATTATGCTGTAACGAATTACGAAAATAAATAAAGCTAGTAAATATATAACAGCGTCTTAATTGAAGGAGACACTGTAACTTCAATGTTTTTGACAACGGTGACATCCTGAGTGATTTCCGTACGTTATTTTAATATTAGGAGGGTATATTTCCCGTTCGTTTGTTCGATTTGAAAGTTGACCGGCAGATACCTGTAAATCGTTCAATTCAGAAATATTACAATCGTGAAGTTCGATTTGGCAAAAGTTTCGCTTGAATGGAAAATTTATAACTTCGCGAGGCTTTCTCGTTTCGAGTAAATGTTGTTCTAATTAGATGTATGGTGTTCAAATGATCAGATTGAATTTTGACATTATAAACGCGCCATATGATTACCATGTTATTTGGCTATATCATCGCCTTTTGATCCTCCATGCTATAGAAAATTAATTTCTAGCATCATTCTGCTGGCATGCCTAATCCTGAACACTTCTACAGGCAACTTCGTATCCACTGCTCCTGTGTTAGTCCCGAGGCAGCATTTTCCTAGCTAGACCTACCAGCTACTAATCCCATAATTTATTCCAAATTCCAAAACGGTAATTTATTCAAAAAGGGGAAGATTTTATCTTGATTTCTTTTAGCTGTAAAGCACAGTAACCCATAACATGCAAGATTAGAATGCGTTCTCCTTCGTCGAACGCAATAACAATGATTTTGTCGTGGTGACAAATTTAAATACAGCTTTGTAAAACGTACTAACCATGGTGAATGGTAATATTAAGTTCAGAACGTTCTGAAATCTACACTGCTTATTTTGTAAACACATTTACCAAAAACTAACAATGTCGTAATGTTGGAGCAAAGGGTGAGAATAGGAAAAAACGGGAAAAAAGGATGAATAATAACTGTTTAAAGATTTGCGAAATAAATAGACTTAAAATAAAATAACACGATGCATTTCGGCAGACCACTTATCAAGTGGACAGGGGCGAAACTTGAGGGGGGGTGTGGGAGGGTGTGACACCCCCCAAAATACTAAAAAAACCAATTGGCAGGGCAAATGGACAATCAGAGATCTTGCAGGGCAGTGCAGTCGGAGGCTAGGAGAGAAGCTACTTAAGGTAATCTACCTATGGGCTTCATCACGAGATTTTACAAACGGGCGTTGCCTGAAGTGTTAGCCAACCCCTAAACCCTTGCCACGCGACAATTTCATTCCCAGAGTCTGCGCAGGCTCTGGGAACGAGATTGGCCCAGTGAACTGATTGGCCACGCGAGTGTTAGATTGGTTCCCAGACCCTTCTGTCAGTACTGGGCGCAAAAAATGGCGGCACTTGGTAAGAGGCAGCTGCAGGTATTAAAAGCTTGGATTCATTTGAAATATGCTCGCTGTAGAATTAGCTGAAAACGTTTGCTCAAATTGCTGCAAATTGTCTTTCCGAGCTTCTAGATTTCAACATTTTCCGGGGGAGGACCCCCGCACCCCCCTAAAAACGCGGTCACTGCAGGGCACAAGAGATTTTAGCAGGGCAATTTAACCGTACACCCCCCCCCCCCCCCACGAAAAAGGGCTTCCTAAGTGCTACGTCTGCTAACTGAAAATTAGAAACACGAGCCTTTAGATGTCACCCCACGCGTATAGGATGATCACATCTCACAATAACGCCAAGTTGAAAACGAATTCCTTTTGTCTGCAAAGATCCGGATCATTAAGTTTATATAATATATAATAAAATATATAATAATTAAGATAATAAAATATATAATATAATAAAAATATAATAAAATATAATAAAAATATAATAAAAATATATAATAATAAAGTTTATATAATATATAATCACCATACGTTCACTGACGTAGCACAGTTAAAGTCGCGTTTCAAACTGTTAAAGTGCC
Organism: Chrysogorgia sp. JL179-B06; assembly: GCA_035772405.1. Taxonomy (NCBI): domain Eukaryota; kingdom Metazoa; phylum Cnidaria; class Anthozoa; order Scleralcyonacea; family Chrysogorgiidae; genus Chrysogorgia; species Chrysogorgia sp. JL179-B06. Next base: position 114,107 of record JAYKKM010000335.1, read on the forward strand.
TATCTCACGTTTGGGGATTTTACATATCCTAATATTTGGGTCTTCCAAGCAAAACTTACCGGATGTGATGTCACAAGAGGCATCTCTTGTGACATATCCCATTCGATAACTTTAACATTTAAAATTTAAAACTAAAGTCCATGAAGATGAAATTTTCGGCTGACAAGATATATTATGATTTTGCTCAGGAAGACCCAAATATTACGAATATGTAAAATCCCCAAATGTGAGATATGCACTTTAAAGATTTTGATTTATTAAATTAAAAAATTAAAGCCCATTATTTCATTATTCCTGACCGTGTTGTTTTGGGAATTTTTTTGAGGAGGGGGGATTCAAAATCTTACTCTAAAAGGTTGGTGTACTGCTGAAATAGTGTGTAGGAGGTCTAACGTTTTGAGCAAAGGCCCTTCGTCAGAGAGTGAACGAAAAGTAGTAAGTCGTTAAGCCATGGCACATGGGCCCCTTTGTCTTCCCATGCACAGTTGAGTCCTGCGAGAGAACATTCTCAAACTTGCCCTTCATCAAGAATCAACTGATATCTCTATTCTCTGCTTAGTCAACACCATTTGGAAGCAGTAATGATTTGTTCTGTAGAAGTTGATTTACTGAAGGCTGAATTGATAACGAGGCAGTGTATCAAAAACGTGCGTGAAAGTCCTCAGAAATGGAACCGCTTCTTACGCGTTCTGAAATGTTAAAAATGTTATGTTCTAAATGTTGAAAATGTTCCGAAATAAAATTTTCTTTCTTTTCTTTATTTGTTGTTCTCAAATTGCAAATATTACGTGTTCACATGCATAGACGGGCCCGTTCCCGGCTGAAACGGAAAGGCCCCTAAATTGGGCAGCAAGACAAGCTTCAGACCGGTAATTTTCGCGCAAGCTTCGCTAAAGTCTAAACCGCAAACTTGCGAGACTGGAGTTGCGTGAAATTCCTTAAATTTTTGTCATTAACACATTTTAATTACATAACCATTATTGACTTCTGCCTTACAACACTATATACAAATCTCATTTACAGATCATACGTACAATCGTGCATCACCTGGGAATGAAATAAGCCATTGGCTGGTTGACTTTGTCACTTTAGGTGAAGCTACGCAATCATCCGCGGGGAAAGAAAGACTGCAAATGCATTGCATAAAGCGAATGTTATCTCTGATAGCATGAAAATCATTTGAATCCGATAACGGTATGCACGCTAAACAGTGGAACAGGATAAGTTTAATACGAAGATGTTTCAGCTCAGATACATAGTTCAAATAGTTTAAATGAAAGACGAGAAATGCATGGCATAAAACTTGCGTTCGGCAAAGTGGAACTAGAGTCTAGATGGTGATTCAATGCTGTAATGTTTGTGGGGAAATAGGACTAGGCATGGATGTTTGGAAATATGGAATTTATCTATCTTGTTGAACGTGGATATTTCACTCATTCGCTTCGTTCACTTGTGCGATATTCTGTTCAACATTCGAAATAAATTTCATATTCGCACAGCCATACCTGAATCGTTCATATAGAGAATAATACATCCATGTAAAATACATGATAATGAAGGTTATTTTTTATGTATACTTTTGTATACCGCGGTTTCTACAAAACTTTTACGAAATTGCGAGAAAATTGAGGAAATGTTATCAATCTAAAAATAACTCGCTTACTCGCCATTAAATCAATATGAACAAAAACGTTTGGAGATTGCAGTGTTTGACTTGACAGGGAATTATATTGCAATGTACACCTCCAACTTTTGACCTATTTGACCCCCACAGTTCCTGTAAACTCCGCGACCACCATTGTTCTCGCTCAGCCATATAATAAAAACATTATTAACCTCGTTTGGTCAGTCTTTACGGCAAAATGATTTATTCTGTCCTTCGTCTTTTCTCACAGACTTCGCTCGGTCTGTGCTGAAAGACCGTGGGCAGGATAATTTTGACGTAAAGATAAGACCTCCCGTTCGAGGTCAATAAGTGTTTACTGTTGTAATATGATTAAGAAATATAAACTATTCTATCGCGCGTGTTTACATAGCCAGTTGATGAAAACACAAAGTTAGAGAAACAGAAAACAGAAAACTCCAGTAAAAGAAAAACTGTAACTTTGTTTATGCTATGGATTCTGTTTTAGCCGTCCTTAATTTTCATTCATCCTGTAAAATTTGAAATTTGATTAAATTAAAAGAAGATGGAAAAGATATAAACATATAATATGTGAATAGAGTATCTTAAGACCTCTCTCTCTCATCATGAGTGCAGAGGCGCCCAAGGAATGCGGCAGAGGGTATAATGGGATATAAGGAAAACCGCCCCCTCTACCTCTACCGGAGGAGAGAATCTTCAGACTTCACTCAATACTGAATGGGATTAAGCCTTTAATATTTCAGACAAAAAAATCCAGAAAATGGTTTTACCTTATTTGACAGCTTGATTATGTGAAACTGGGAGAGTTAATCGTTTCATAGCGGAAATGCTTGTTTAATTTCCATGTTTTTATGGAATGCCTACAATTTCTGTTCCCGATTTTCGATGATTATTCAGTACAAACCTTGATTATTCACGAAGTCCTTGAATTGAAATCTAAAGCTTCACTTGAGTTTTTCAAAAGGCGCAAAAGAAATCAAGTACATTTCTTAATTTGTCTCTATATTGCCGATCTTCATCTTTTGTATTGTTTCCTTAAAAATTCCAACTATAAAACAATGTCTTCCTGTCAATATAGTCAAACGGAATCAGCCTGGAGCCATATACCGCTTTAGGAGTTTTATGAAATATAAATTAATCAAATGTAAATTAATCGAAAGAGGTGACAAGTAAACGCGTCACACGATGATTATGTAACTTTTGACGACAATACATGAGTTTCGTAGATTTTTCATTTGATTTCACGAAATACTTTCGAATGAATTAAGGCAATCGATGCAGGCATATACAGGCTAAATATTCACAAAGATTAGGTATGTTTTTCCAACTGTAACTCTCTCGACCATATCACCTAAGCTCTAATTTATAATTACCTCGATAAACTACTTATATCAGTTCTCTTTCGCTAAATACGTTGCTACCATTGGCCCATCGCACGAAGAAGACGTCAACAGAGACAAAAAGCGACAGATGAGTACGTATTTAGTTTGATTATATTGTTTTGATAAGGAAGGCTTGCAACGCGATTATTAAATATTTACCGGTGCCTCGGAGTTCAACTGCGAACCCAAATTTTTGTGTGTCATTCATATAAACGATTGTGTTCGCGGTTCAGCGACTTTGCACAGGGACACACGCTTTTTTATCAAAAAATGATTCCAGAAATTTATGACAACCGCATTTTATCGGATCTTTCAATATCACGTCGCTGGTTGCTAAGCAAAATCATCTTGTTCCGTGCGAACATCTAAAATATATAAACAAATGTATCCAGAGCATGAGTGTTTATAGTGGCTGGTTTAGACGCTGGTTTTCTTGTGAAGCTTTGCTATATATGGTTTTACGGGTTGTAAAGTTTCACTTCCCACCTAATCACAGTATAAGGGGCTGTGCAAAGCCCTTCGAGCGAGACTCCGGTGTTTGATAACATGCAGTCGATATGCGAAATTAATTCAGTGATTACTGAACGACGGGATCGGATTGGCGGATGCACGGATGATGATCATAGTGTTCTTCTCAGCTAAATTAGTGCTCCAGGCGATATGTCATTTGTTAATTGGTCGACTCCTTGATGACACGAGTAATCGACAGCAGTTGCAGCGCCGAACCGGAGCGCGCATCTCTGGGAGATTGGGCTCGCAGCCAGTTTCAGTTCAGGTAATTCCCGACCAGACGTGTAAAGTTTGGTCGCTTGGTACAGACCAACATCTCTCTTCTGTGTCAGGTATTGTCAAGTGTCACGGTAACCTTTCGGCTTCTTCTATAGGATACGGTTTATGAGAGATAGTGTTCTCCAACAGCTTAATCTCAGCCATCAAGCCACGAGTTCTTCCTCGTCTACTCGAAGTGGATTTTGTTCATCTCTTCTTTCATCTCTCCATTTCAAGACTAAGCATTATTTCTGGTTTTGGGAAACAGAGAGTGTGTCCAGGAAGAGAGTGGAGTTATCTGTGGAGCCAAAAGCTGAATACTGAGGTGATAAAACGTGCTTAGGGAAGACGTTGGGTTTGTGCAGATAGTGAAGTCTCGCCCGTTCAAGACCAAAGGGGCCCCGCTTGACCTTTTCACTTCGACCAAGAAATTATCGAGCCAATCTGTTGGTAGCGATACCATTTTTCGTCCTGGGAAAGCACTGCCAGTGACTCTCATCATAATGCTGGAAGGACAGGGTCCTTCAAGAAGTATGGAAGCCAACGAGGAACAACCAAGCACAAGTGCGAGGCCCGCCAGCAAGAAGGGCTCGAAGGCGAGTTCCTCAAGAGCTCCCAAGACACTTTCAACAGCTGCTAAAAGGTATCGAGACCACACCGTCCTCCGAGATATAGCTCATTGGGTCGCACATTCTGTCGGCAACTATTCGACGGCTATTTATCCAACCACCCATATTCCTAGTAGCCACAAGAACACTTTATTCACAACGCGTTATCTCTCAAACCCTCCCTGTCGGGCTAAAATAACGCCCTCGTATATCTTCATTTGCATCTTAACTTTAAGCTCTTCGTGTGGACGTCTCGTTAGCGGGAAGGCATTTTAAACACCACCACTGTTAAGAGGACCCATTTCTCTTTCTTTTGACATCTTTTGAGGGATGATAGCCCCACGAATACTGGTTAAAAGCGGTACTGCAAATAGATGTATCGACTGTCGCCATTTCCTTTGAACATAGCAAGAGGGTCTGACACGTTCATTGAATTTAAACAGTTTACTTGGCCTCTATTAGCGGACAGACCTCTATTGTGTTAGTAACCTCGTGTCTCCTTTCTTCACTCTAGGATCCAAAGGGAATTGGCTGAAATTACGCTCGATCCACCGCCTAACTGTAGGTAAGGGTTATTTTGGCTATATCTCAAGTACTTGAACGCTGCTTTTCGGTTCGGATCCTCCCGGAACAACGTAAGCTGGCAGGGGAGATGTACTTTTGAATTAACGTCAGTAATTCATCACGAGAATGCGTTTTACATAAAGACGACGGATCTCCATGACTAAGATCAAGAACATCAAGTGTCATTGCAACTGGCGGGAATTTTGCCGAGTGAAGACAACAGCCGAGGCGTTTCGATTTAATCATGATGATTCGCAAAACGAAAATTTGGCATACCCTGGGTATTTAGATTGAAACCACGTGGGGCCATTCAATGCGTGTCCTTTGTTTCGGCTTCGATGTATTAAATTTTGCTTTTACTTTCAATAGAATAGCGACGTTGAAAGTGGGTAGGTCACGATGCTAAGGAACTGAAAGGGGATAAAGGAATTAAAAATCGCGGTCTTGATGAAGTAATCCATTCCCAATGCGGAGACTTTCGGCAGCCGATTAACAGCGAACCAAAAATGTTTACACTTATACAAACTGTACTAGCCTCTTGAAACATTTCAGACTCATTTCACGAAGTTTCGACAACAATAAACTGTAAAAGCTTGCAACATTTGGCGACATATACCGGACTTTAATACTTGGGTGTTCCACGGCCAAACAACTGGAAAGGCTATATATAATAGTCGCATCAGTGTCTTATTAATTTTTATGCAGGAAACAGTCCTTTCTGTTTAGATAAGCGGTACATCACTGCCAGAATGGCAACGCAATATTTTGATGTGTATAACCGACGCTACGGTGTTAATTTCGAACTGCATTTTTAAATAGACCGGCGTGTAATGCCTGATCAGGCAACCTTTCGACTGAATTTCTACCTGTTTATTTTCTCGTAGCGCCGCTCCGAAAGGTGACAATCTTTACGAATGGGTTTCCACGATCATGGGCCCGCCAGGTTCGGTGTACGAAAGAGGAGTGTTTTTCTTAGACATTCACTTCCCTCCAGATTATCCTTATAAACCACCAAAGGTCAGTTGCACCATTATAAATTGTTTGTAATCTTTTTAATACATTCGCTACCGGCCGTTCGTGCCGAAGTTAAGGGCGGTGATTCGGTGAATATAATCTTTTAAAAATAATTGTCATGTTGTAGTACTTTGTATTCGTAATCTATTTGTTGGAGACCTTGTCATATTTGATCTCGCGACTTTAAAACCAACAACATGCAAGCGGTTCGTTTGCATTGCCGACTTTCAATAACTGCCAGATTAATTTGTTTGTTTAATGTCCTTTTGCGAATCTGAAAACATTCGACGCAAAACAACGCATTCAAATGCTATTTGTGGTTGTCTTGAATACTTGATCATTACACGGTATGTGATCAGTCGCGTGTAAAATCGTCATTAAATACGATCTGTTTGCCTTCGAAGCCGGTTAAACACTGTAAGCCTGTAGTTATTCCTTCGAAGCTAACTGGTTACATCGTCAGTTAACAGGCTTACAAAATGCGGTTAATTGAACGGCAATTTCCAGTGTTCTCTGCAACTCTTGCGCCCCATCAGTGAATCGCGCGACACTGAACTTTTCAACTCGTTGAGTGATATTGACCGCTTATCATTCATCACTCGTCACCGCTCTCGGATCCCTCTTAATTTGCTGAAAGAATAACTTAACTTCATGGGATTACTAAAATAATTCTGCGACTTCTGTTTCTTCGCTAACGGCAATAGTCTCGGTAGCGCTCGAATTCTACAGGTTGTAAACGAGTTACAACTCGCAGTCTCTGGAGTGTATAGTCAAGACGGCCATCAGGTGAATGAGATATAAACGTCCTGCTGCTCCGGTGGTTTTTAATGTTTTATCTCCTAAGTGTTGACTGTGGATAAATCGATTAATCAAAATCCCAAGATTTCCAAGCCCAAAATTTCAATTTCTTTACAAAAGCGTGTCAGTGTTGGCAACAGAAAGGAAGCCATCAAAATTTCATTCGTTCGATACATTTTTTCCCGCGAAACGATCGATCTTTGCGGGAAAATATGCTTACATAAATAATACACGCCGATTTCTGGAAAATTTGTCGCAGCCTTTAATTACCTGAATGGTTTTCTGAAAGTAGCACTTACCTGTGCCGAAATTCGCGAGAATACTGTGAATTGTTTCGTGGCATTGCCTTGCTTGATAGTTTTAGCGATAGTTTTAGTATTATATGCTTTGATTGTTTCGAACTAAAATGGTTTTCGTTTTAGGTGACATTTCGTACGAGAATATACCATTGCAACATAAATAGTCAAGTAAGTGTACCCATTGTGTAATCATGCCTTATTTATAATAGTTTAAAGAAAAAGCTTTCAGGACTATTCATTGTTGGATAAATATTTACCTTTCCGTGTTGCGTTTGATTAGCAGCTAAATTGAACATCTCGATTGAGGATTAGATCAGGATTTCCTCTAAAACTTGGCAACTGTAATAGTTGAACTGCTACCAATGATGCAAGTATTGTTGTCCATTGTAAGCTACTGCTGTAGTATTATATAGTGTTAGCAGATTGGATTTCTGTAATTCATTACTATACAGTTGACCAAATCAGCTTATTTAAAGACTTGTCACTATCTGCACAAGCACATTTTTCCTATTCTAGGTGAATTTCATTGGCTGCATATACAATACAGAATTCACTTTAAGATTATTTTTCTCACATTTTAAAGGTTCTGCACTAGTCTAGGCGACACGACCACACATCCATAAGTTTTTAAAAAGAAGTTAAAAGACTTGCATTTAGTATAATATAGCAATTCTAAGAATGTAATATAATGTATTGGTTTATAGGAATCTTTTAATTTTTATACTTTTACCATTTTCAACACTAAGTTTTAACTATTATTATATCTATTTTTTGTGCAAAGGAAACCTTTATTGTATGTTGTTTATACATTTGGTATTGTGCATTGTATTGCTTGAAACACTTGTATCTCAAGATGCTGTTAGGGAAGGGGGTGTGCTTAGACAAGGTAGGCTCAGGACCAGCGTGCATTTGTTCATTTCAGCTCTTGCTTACATAAAGCCTGCCGGTTAGTTTCAATGAATTATGCAGCACTCGAAGGTTGGCAGTCAGCATGACCAGTCAGATGTAAAGTTTGGGTGGTCAACGATTTTCTCCTTAATTTGTGTAGTAAAAGCAAAAAAGAGTTCCTCGACTTTATATCAGTATGCAAGGTCATGAACATTCGACCATCACTTCTGCTGCAGCCATTTGGACTTTAATATATTTATACATGGTTAAAGGGGGAAGTCAACATTTATGAATTCAAGCAGATAATGCAGCTGCACACTTTAAAGTCGCAAAAAATCGTAGACCCAGACTTTAGTGTACAAATGATGTAAACAACTTGAAAGTTAAAATGTTTGATGGCTTGAATATTATACATGCCAAGAACATCGAAATAAATATTTATATCGTGCAGGAAAATTAAAAGAGTTCTACAATGAGAATGGAGGGTAAAAGAAAATTAGTTTGCTTGTAGAAAAAATTTTGACCTGTCATGCTGACCCGATTTTGGGCGGTCAAATCATGAAAATCAGGGTTCAGTGACCGCTGACCCCATTACTTTGAGCATTGATTATGGCATTATGAACTGAAACTTAGGCCACACCCATGTAAACAACATATAGATGGTTTTCATGTAATTCAAGTAAAACCAACATTGTCCATCTGTCATCATGTTTTATACATTGTAAATCAATGCCAGAAATCTGTGTTGATGATGTAACTGGTTCCGGGTAATCTTGGTGTTGATAGAGACGTCTTACCTTAAATACTTGTGTAAATAACCTATCTAACAAAACAAGCTTATTAAAAATCTATTGTTGAAGTATATGCAATATGGTTGAAGACATTGAAGTATGCCAATATGGTCACTATGACATCACATGAAAACAGTTATACAGATAACACTACATTCAACCTAAAGTCAGACTTGCACTTGGGTCAGACCTCACCTCCCTTAGTGACAAGTGGTATCAAACTTAAAGTTGTCAAAGCAATTGAGAACCCATTGACATTGTATGTGAATACAGTCAAAGGTTCAAATTGTCAGTTTGATCTATGTACCGGTATGTTCTTTGAACTTTGAAAGTGAGACAAGAATTGCGAAAGCTTCTCTCACTTAAAGCAGCCCCTCGTATACATACAACGCGAGATTCCATCATTTTTATTTCATATAAGAATTCTTTGTGACGTGTGCATGAACAAATCTTCTGAAGATAGTCCAAAAGCTAAGAATTAAATCAATATAATACAGTAGATATAATTTTCAAGAGTGTACATATGTTAGCTTTGGTATACCTGTAGTGCATTTTGACTGAAATTGTAATCCTTTGAATTCTACAGGGTCAGATTTGCCTCGACATATTCAAAGATAGCTGGAGTCCAGCATTAACCATTTCAAAAGTGTTGCTTTCCATTTGTTCATTGCTAACTGATTGCAATCCTGGTAAGTTGAAAGGAATATTCTTTTGGAAATCCCATCAATACATGTATGTGTATATGCATTATTTTAACCAGGATTTAAAAACTGGCTGTCCAAACACAGTGGTTCTATTAAACAATGTTTTTGCTACTTCATGTTACAGCATATACATGTTAAATCAATCTTGCAATCAATCATCATGTCTGCATGTTTTTGACAAGAATTAGTAACAAAACCTGATGAAGTATGATTTTATCATCATCACATCAACAGGTTTAAAATGACCCAGTGACAAGGAAATTTTTTTAAGAACATTTTTTTATTTAATTATGTGAAGGGTGGGGATGGAATTGGGGTACTGAATGGGTGCAATGATAGAAAAATATTTTCAGTTTATAAATTACTCTGGTTTGTTAGACCACACAACCAATGATCAGCAGCAATATATTCAATTCATCAAAGATATATAAAAGCTGAAAAATTGCTAAATGTTTGTAGAAAATTTGATAAAAACGAGTGACACACAGGTTTGGAGATGACCCGCACGGTGATGAGAAACATGTATATTTTTTGGCCTAAGTTTTCATTGACTTAGGAGTTCAGTAAACAAATGTACAAGATGTACCCTCATCACTATGTTAACATCCAAGCAATTAACTTGCATTTTTATGGACTTATTTTAGACGATCCATTGGTTGGAAGCATTGCTACACAGTATCAGACAAACAGGGCAGAACATGATCGAATAGCTACGGAGTGGACCAAACGATATGCAACATGACCATGTAGACCAAGTATACCCTGGCTACGGGCTTTAACAACATTAAATGTCATCATTCCTATTGCAATTAACATAACATGGCAAATACAGTAGTACCGTAAACCGTAAACCTGATGGAGTAAATAGATTTATATGGCACAAAAGTACAATGCAAGTATTTAAATGTACTGTAGTACTGTATTATGATAGGTTATACAGCTTGGTTAATTAATGTATAAGGAAATGACGCTGTTCAAGAATAACATATGTAATGAAAAATCACACGTTTGACAAAAATTATATTCATACATACAGTACAAGTAATACCACAAGTAGTATGAATGTTTTGCCTCACATTTGCAATTTTAAATTCATTAATTCTTCAAGAACAAGTGTTATTTCTAATTAATAACATTTCAATATTTCACTTGAAAAGCAAAAAGGTGTTTGTTTGTCAGACAGTCTGTCTAAGAATAAATACAAAGTTATCAAAAGAACTCATGGTTAATAGAGAAATAAGAGAATAATTATGTTGAAAAGTACTTGCATATTTCCATATACAACATTTTGGGCAATGTGCTCAAGTCTGACCTGAAGAAGGGCACGTTGTCTATGGAAAATATGTACTTTAAGTTCTCTTATTTCTCTATAATGTGACATCCTGGATGTGTGGTATTTTTTTAAATACCCCTTGATGAAAAAGTTTATACTTATGTCATTAGCCTATTAAAAATAATGAAGTTGTATACTAGATTTGTTACTGGTAATAAAAGATTTGGTTTGTATAAAGACTAAACTAATTTTGAAATTTTGTACAGCAGTGGTCTTTAATCAGAGCTGGCCTGTAGCATTGCATATATTTACTATTTTTGTTGCTTGAGGTAAAGTAAGTTTTATCTTTAATAAAAACAATAGATAACTGACATGGCATTACAGGTACTCTTCAGCTTGTCATAAAAAAAAACGATAGATAATTTACATTTATCACACACAATACTGGTTCAGTTCACTTGTACCCCGGCTGCATCTGCCAAATGTCCAATTCAATCTTTAAGGCCATATATTTAGAAAAGTTCAACACAAATAAATTTGGCTTGTGGTATTTTGTGAAACGAAACAACAATTTGTGTAACAAGTTTTTAATAATACCTAACCCCCTGCCTAACAAAAAAACCTGCCTCATTTCGTAAAATACCATAAGGCAAATAAATTTGACGTTTGAAACGTTTAACCTTAATGTCAAACTTAAGGTGGCTCCCCACTGTTTTTAAAAAGTTGCACAAATTATGTACTGTACTAAATATTATATAGCACACAACAATACTTACAAAGCTACTAGACTATACTAACCAGCTATTCATCTTCTATGATTCATGCTGCCTTGTTATTCAAATACATGTATATGGCCTGCAAGCTCTGTTCATGTCTACTAATTTGGCAAAAAAGTTATTTCAATACATTCCACATACTATACAGCCAGGCCTGAATATTACCGCCGGACATTGTCCGGCGTTAATTCGTCTTGTGACCGGCAGCTTGGAGCTGCTGCCGGACATCAATATCCGGCCGACTCGACCACTTATATACCAAATTTTGCCTCCCAGTAAGTTAAGCGTTTATATGACAATCCAGCTACTTTGATATTTATCGACCACGTACACATGACGTGGCTCAAAATGATTTTTCCCACGTATCACGGATTGTGTGAATTCCATGCGCAGTCAACACAGTCATGACCTGTAACCACTTTATGATCGTTAATCACACAAAGATGGCGATTCAAAGTGAGATCTAACAGCGTTGTTCGCTGTATTGGCGACAAGGCTATTAATGTACAACATTTATCACACTGCATTACGTAACGGCAAAATTATTTAGTGTCATGCTAAAACGATTCGGGGATAAAATTAACAAACCATGTCCGACAGAAAAGTGGTCTTGTCCGCCCGATTTACTCTGTGGCCGGACATCGTGTCCGGCGAGCTCCAAAAAATTATATTCAGGCCTGCAGCAATATATCTGTCTTAATCCACTCTGAGGAACTGGCTGCGCTTGCTACTACCGGTATAGTCAATGTCTCTTTACATACAATTTATTGAAAAATGAAAATACAGTCTTATATACACAGCTGTCATAGCACTCAACTGCCATGAGTGATTCAATGTGGAAATTAACAGTCTAAATCATCACAAACTCAATGCTTACATGTACATCACCATGGTAATATTTTGTACAATGAAAATAGTCTCTTCTTCTGATCCACAGAAAAAGAAAATGATGCAATAGCTTTATTCTCGACGTAGATTTTCCAGTCTGAAATGAAAGTTGCATCAAGAATTAACCAATGAAAAATTTGCAATGTTGAGATTATAAAGATCTGGTGTGATAAAATATTATATAAATTATACAAGCATTATTTTGGTACAGTACCATAATGCAGTAGACTATTATGTCAAGCTAAAATTTCAAATGCTTACAGTATATCAAGACAGTGGCAAACAAATAAAATGGGATTCTTACATACTTTTGAAGGAACAATGTGGAATGTCAAATTTAATCTAATTCAAGCTGTGCAGTACCTTGAAAAGTATGGCTGTAGCTAAGCTAAAGTAGTCAAAGGCCACCCTGGCAGACATCTAGAGGGAGCTTCTTGCAGGCAGAGAAGCTTTTAGGACTTCTTGTGTACATAACTAAGAGGAAAAACAAGGGGTTGGGGATGAGAATGTTCCTCACCTTGCTTGTAAGTCAGCATCTGCATCAGCAACAACAGGTTCCTTTGCCACAGCTTTTTTTGCTCCAAGAGGTCCTCCAGTTAGAGGTACACCAGTTAACTAGAGATATAAACAGAATATAATATGATTATCAATGATTCATTGTCCTGGGTAGGAAGGCAAAGGGAAGACCAAGGAAGATATGGAAGAAGCGAGATGTGATTTTAGCATGAAGGATTTAAGAACTAGGGAACTTGCTTTGGACCATAAGGCCTGGAAGCATGGAAAATGGCCATAAAATGCTAATGATGATCCTATCTATCACTCGACCATTTGCCTTAGCCAAAGCAGGGGTGTATATTTGCCACTCGTACAGTATGCGTCATACAAAATTCAAGGTGTTACAGTTTAAATAAACTGAATGTTCACATAATATATCAACTTGTAATTCTTGTGACATGTATTAAATATGGTGTGAATATAAAAAGAGAACTAACCTCATCATTTAACTGAAGTCCAAGTTCGTCCAAAACTTGAGACACTATTTGGTCACTACATTAATAAGAGATGACAAAATCTTGTAGTTTTTGACCAATTGACAAATGACACAATGATTTGTATCAAATCATGCAAATGCCTGGGGGTATGATTACAGTTATGATTACAGTTAGACTAGACAAGCGCTGCAAATATTTTTGTAAACCACCAGTCATGATGATCAGAAGAAATTAAATTCTGGTGTCAAACGGCAAATCCTGCCGGTCTAATTGTTTGGAGAGTCCCATGAAAATGGAGAAACAAATCGCCACAAATGGGTTTATTGCCGATCGTTGCTGAACAATCTACCCCCAATCTGTTGGTGAAGATGGGCAACATATGACAACTAAGCTTAAGAAATCTTGAAACACACTTTACCTCTCCTCCTCATCATCTTCTCCTCCAAGTGCATCATCAAGAGCATCATTCATCATCTCTTCTTTCATGTCCATAATCTCAGACTATCAAAGTACATTTAATAAAGTTTCAGAACTGTTCTATAAAATGTTTTTAAATTATCATTGGATGTATATACTATGAAAAAGAGAAATATTCATCCTTTTTACCAAAACATTGTCAGTACTCTTACTCAGCCCTGCCGAAAGAGGGGGTAGGGCAACTATCCCAGGGCAGGGGTCAAATAAGGGACCCAAAATGATAACCATCATGCAAATCCTACACATAGACAGTGTTCGCCAGTAACGAAGTAAATTTACTTCGTTACTTTATTTAAGTAAAAAAAATCAGTATTTACTTTGTAACAAAGTATATTTTTCAACAAATACTTTTTACTTGTAACGAAGTAAATTTTTTGTAAAATAATTACTTTTTTACTTTGTTACTTTTTGTTTTGTCGGCAAAGTAAAAAAAGAAATTCGGAACGCGGAGTCGCGAAATACTCGGTCCACTCTATCCATCCGCTGGAGATCTAGAGTATGGAGAAATAGCATGAAGTTCATTATGCGTGTGTACGTGATTGGCAACAGACTGTTGAGTTGGCGCCGCCAAACTAAAGTACAGATTAAAGTACAGTACGAGATTATCAATTGTCATTTGTCATGTTGGTTAGTGGTTCGATATATAGTTCAGGGGTGGATCCAGCAGTGTTTTTTTAGGGGGGTGCCGGATGAGTCGAGCAGCGAAGGCGTGAGGCCCCTAGGGGGGTCTGGGGGCATCCCCCCGGAAAATTTTGAAAATTAGAACCCCAGAAATATAATTTCCTGCGATTTGAGCATTGAATTATGAGCTTCAGTTTGACTTAAAAAAAGGAAAAACCTTTGAAATTATACCATATTTCTGAGCTAAATATCTTGTGTAATTTTCATGTAAGCCTGGCCACAAAATGACTGGACAAATACAGCACGCTTACATGAAGTACATATTTATAATTATAGTAATAAAAGTACAATTTACTGCAATTATAGTAATACTGATTTTTTGCACCCCCCTTGCACCCCTGTTGACCAAGGCCAACAGGGGTGCGCACCCCTGTGCACCCCTCCCCTAAATCCACCCCTGATATAGTTTGTTTCAGAAGTACTTTTCTGGAATATTTTTTGCCATACTTTTACTTTTACTTAAGTAAGATTTTCAGGCCATACTTTTACTTTTACTTAAGTAAGATTTTCAGGCCATACTTTTACTTTTACTTAAGTAAGATTTTCACGCCATACTTTTACTTTTACTTAAGTATAAACTGAGGAGTTACTTTTTAATTTTACTTCAGTACAAAATATCAGTACTTTGCTGAACACTGCGACCCATGAAAGACCATAACCTCACCTTCCCCTAACTTGGCTCTCAGCAGCCCTGCTCTTACTTACAGTATTAAGTATTTTTGACATATTGAAGTTCTCTTATGTATTTCTCTTTTTCATATTAAGTTCATTTGAGAACTTAGCAGCTTTCATATTATTTTGTAATAACAATGGCCAATTAATCAAACAATCAATTAATTAATCAATCATCCCATTACAATAATTTTAAAATACAATAATTTTAGGGCTAGACAGACTTCTCCCTATAAACTGTAAACTCAAGTAGTTCACAGTAGGGCAATAATTATGGTAGGTGAAGCAGAGGTTGCTATAGCATTTTACGTACACCTGCCTACTCAACTTCTTTTATGGTAATACTAATTTGAATGTTATTGATGGTAGCCTTTAGTTTAGTTTAGTTTATTAGATTTATCACTCTTTGGTGAACGGAATACCCCAACAGGCTAGAAGCCCAATTGATAGGGGTTCCGAGGACCTACGATTTAAGGTCGTTATCCGAGAAGACCCGAAAGTCTTACCATTTGCTGATATTATTGCAAAGGCAGCACTTTCTTCCTGAGACCCTGAGTGGAGGTCCGACCCAGGATTTGAACCTGTGTCTCCCAGCTCATAGACATGTGTGGTAACCACTAGACCATTGTAAGTCCCTCTATATAAGATGTGTACAATTATGTACTTTCCAAACATTATTATCTATGTAATACAGTACCTGTTTCTCAAAATCCATCATGATCTTCTGGATCTGTGGTAACTTTAATTGTTTATTCATTGTACCCATGGCCTGTTGAGGAGAGATTTAACCATCATCATAAGAACAAAAGCTAAATTGTCAAACTTATGATAACTCTGAAATGTCACCACAGGTAAAGTTGACTTGGTATTAATTACAAATCAATAGTACCTTTGCAACTCCTTTCATTGCCTGAGCCATTTGATTTGAAGAACGGAGTGTCTAAATTGAGAGTACAAAAATAAGATCAGGCATATGCTAAGCAAAATAATGACATATGATGATGATGATGATTCTAACTGTACCAGTATACTACCATTAACTCATACTCCCAGTTAATGTTTTTTTGAAAACCTAAGCATCTTATGCATTGTTTTGTTCAATCTAACAGTGCAAGAAACTCAAGTTGTGAATATTATCAGTAAACCAATTAATCAACCGATCACCACTTAAATCACATTGTAATTAATTGGACTTGTACCGGTAAAGTCCATTTTCTTAATCGGCCAATTTCTTAATCCCTGGATATTTAAAAAATATGGTGAGTCTAAAAACATGTAAAAGACTACCATACCTGTATCCGAAGAGAAACAGCCTGAATATTGGTTCTCATCAACATAAACTTTTTCACATAATTTCTTGTTCTTACCAAGTCCTTTGCCATAATTTTTACAGCATCCTATGAATATAATTTATTATAAAATAAGTCGTGTCTTACACATGCTGTGATTGGTCAGTTACCGTGTTTATATCTGTACCCCGAAGTATCAAATTGCTGTGGCCTTATTGTGTATTTTAATACATTTTTACCATCTGTCCTAGTTTTGCCATTTTCTTTATATCAGCAACAATTTTCTTCTCTTGACCTTCTAACTTTGATCTTTCTCTGTCCAAGTCCCTAAACAACAAAAATAGTTATATTTATATTTACCAAGTAAATAATTATATTTATTATGTGGCTTTATAATATCCTGAGTTCTGATTGGTCAATGCACGGTCCGTAAAAACGTGTATCCAGGCCATGGTCCGTCTTTTTACCATATCCGGACTGTTGTCACATTGTTGACAGACTGTTGAATTTCTAATGTTTTCACACACTGATTTTGATACAAGATAAGTATCGAAACACTTG
This sequence comes from Chrysogorgia sp. JL179-B06, assembly GCA_035772405.1. Lineage (NCBI taxonomy): Eukaryota > Metazoa > Cnidaria > Anthozoa > Scleralcyonacea > Chrysogorgiidae > Chrysogorgia > Chrysogorgia sp. JL179-B06. Next base: position 131,177 of record JAYKKM010000335.1, read on the forward strand.
AATAGCCATATAATAAATGATTTATTAACCTTGTTTACTCGGTCTGCATGGAAAATTTCAGACTTTGGTCTTTTTTGTACGAACCTCGCCTGCGGCTTGGTCCATACTGTCAAGACTTCAGTCTGATATTTTCCTGTACAGACCTCGTTCTCGGTATTAATAATCTCTTATTACAAGAATATATGAATAAAAATGTCAGCACTTTATAAGTCTTAAGACTTTCCTTTTTTCGAATTAATAGAATTGTAGTTAATACCTAATATCATAGCTTTATTATTTACAGTAGCTTTATTGCTTATATATGTAATAATTTTAATTTTATAATTAAATGTATTAGTTTTACAAGTAACTTAAGTAACTTAAGAATGTATTGTTGTAAGAGCATTGAGACTATTGTATAATGCTACTAAAAAGTCTTTATTATTATTTATATTGTATTAAAGTGTATTCATGACTCGTCTGAAATAATATCACTGACTGTATAAAACCACTTGTTTCCCAAATTTACCTCATAGCGCGTGTAAGAGCTCGTTGATTCTGTTTCAGCAATTCCTCCGGGGTTTTCCTCTTTCCAAATAAAAAGTCTAGCGCCATTTTTATGCCCAATGAATCAAAATTATAGCAACTGTAGTTCTGCAGTCTACTCTTTAGCCAAGTTTTCTTCAAGAGAAAACACAAATCACGTGACAACGGCGCATGACGTAATTAAAAGCGCTAAAGATAGCCACATGTGACGTCATAGAATGAGACTTAACCTCAAAAATTTTTATTGTCTTATTTGGAAGAACTTTTAAAATGATAAAGTAACTTCTTTTGAAGATTTTCGTTTCTTCGCTTTCTTTTTGAGATATATCAGTTTGTTTGATATGCAAATTTACGTCACACATGCATAATGACTTATCAGAGAAATTAAATACTGTCATGAAATTAAAACACTAAAGTGTGAATAACCCCTTTGCATGTTTCTCCCACAACACCAAACTTCTCGATTTTAAAGTATTTCGTTCCGGAATGAAAGAGATACACACATTTCTCCAATAAGTCATTATGCATGTGTGACGTAAATTCCGTACATTTGCATATCAAACAAACTGATATATCTCAAAAAGAAAGCGAAGAAACGAAAATCTTAAAAATAAGTTACTTTATCATTTTAAAAGTTCTTCCAAATAAGACAATAAAAATGTTTGAGGTTAGGGGCACTTTAAGGCATAGGTGGAGACGTTAATAATGGCTACCTTTCGTCCTCTTCGCGCGAAACATAAATGCCCCAAACCGAAACATATAAAAATTTTAAATAATCATGTCGTTGCGCGTCCGAAATCTCGATGTTCATTGGCTGACGCAGAGTTTCTAATTGTCATGATTGGTTACTTTTCAGAGCTATTGGTTCTTTTTAACCAATAACAGGATAGTTTGCTTCAGCTGGATTTCTCTTTCTAATAAATCAGGGGCGCAACTAGGGGTGGAATGTGGGGGTTGCAACCACTCTTTTTAATTGACCCCTGCCCTTTTTGTGAGACCTCTAATACTAGCTAATACTTGCTTAGACATTAGATAAATAGATAATTAATCGTCTGTGGTAGTACGCAATACAATTTGGCTCCGCAAATCTGGAGAGACTCAGAGGATACTCGATCAAACGCACTCTGCTTTGTAAAAGATGTTACACGCGTGTCATAACTCATAGAACGTGCTTAATATATTTTGTAAATCATTCATGTTAATTTTTGGGTAAATAAAAGTTGTTCTTGGTGGCCGGGGGGCCCGAAAGTTTAGAAAGTAGAAGTATTTGAAATCGTACATTAATCGAATAGTATGAATGTATGATGTTTCAGACAAGTTGGAAAACAACATCTTCCTATTAATGTTCGTTAAACTGTCATATAGAAGTAATTAAAAAAATAATAACAATATCTTTGCATGTTAACCCGAGTGTTTTACTAAACTAAAGTACTAATATTTCTCTAGTTTACGCAGCCCTACTCTGGTAGGCTTTCTTTCTTAACTAAGCAGAAGGGTGGAAATCGCGGAATTATTGAGGCTAAAAGGTAGCCCGGTTGAAAAAAACGGGTTAACCTTTCATGTTACTCCATCACCAAATGAATCGAAGTATATAATCGTCATGAAATAACCGCTAACCCCAAAACAACTTAGATCCTAACCCTAACCCCCCACCTAATGAGTTAATTTCTAACCCTAACCCAACCTCCCCCCCCTAAGTGTCTTCCTAACCCTCCCACCTCGATTCTGATGTTATCCGGTGATGTTATTTGGTGATGGAGTAACATGAAAGGTTATCCAAAAAACGTCCATGTCGGACTCGCTGACCATTGCATTAATATATTGTCAGTGGTTCCCAGGGGCGGCGTGGCTCAAAAATAGGCCCACAGGAGAGCAGGGACCATCACCAGATTTTCGGGGGCCACGCCGCCCCTGGTGGTTCCTAAGTATGGTGATGAGCTCTGATATAGAGCGAAACAGTACAAAATATTAAATTTTATAAACTTCTGAGCTGAAAAATCACCGCTCAGAATGCAAGAAATGTCATTTGCGGGAATCTAGATTTCAAAATTTTTCAGGGGCGCATACACCCGGACCCTGGTTATCATGACCTGGGCACAACGAAAATTTTGCTTTGGCCGGCCCCAAGTTTACAAAGCTTCCTACGCCCCTGTTTGGGGGCATTTAACCGATAGAAATAAAGCTTAGTACCGCAAGAAAGTGAGAAGCATAAAAAAACGTCGGGTTCTACGTCTGTTGCCAGTTGAATTTGGGATACGAGTGAAAACTTAACAAACACAAATATTCTAGCAGTACTTTATAATAGTTATTTTATATTAATTGTGACTTGCAGCTTGGTTATTTTAATATGGTAAATTGTTTGTTACTCAAGCTTTTCAACGCAAACTCAAAAAATGTTTCTGAGCCACAAAGGGGAATCGAACCCGCAACCTTCATGATCTCCGGTTAGACGCTCTAACCATATATTGAGCTACCAGAACTTAGATGGCAGAACGAAGGCTACGTTGCGTACTAGTTTGCGTTTGAGTTTGCGTTAAAAGCTTGAGTAACAAACAATTTACTATATTAAAATAACCAAGCTGCAAGTCACATTTAATATATCTGATAAGATATATAGATATATTGAGACTGCTGAATTAGCAGTAGGCGTATGTCGCACGTACGAACTAGTACACAACGTGCCTTCGTTCTGCCATCTGAGTTTATACTACTTAATAATAATAATAATAATAATAATAAAAGACGTATTAGGAGCATTATACAATAGTCTCAATGCTCTTACAACAATATATTCTTAAATTTACTTATAAAACTAATTACAGCTTCATTATTACCACTATGAACAAAAAACTATTAATTTTAAAAAAGAAAAGTCTTAAGTGCTGACTTAAAACTTAACATATCAAAGCTTCTAATTTCCTGTGGTAATGAATACACTTAACACGCTGTTTCGGAAGGACACCAACCGTTTTAGATTCTACACTGCCTACGTAGCACAACACGTTATATATATATATATAGTTTATTATACAAAGTAGAGTGTTTTATTGATTTTTCCACAACTAATAAAAGTGATAATCTCACATGTGGATTATTTATGGTAATCGTACATATGACGATTATCGCTGATACAGCACTAAAAGCTGTTTTTTTCTAAGCAATTGGACATTTTTTTAGAGAAGAAGTCGAAGTGATAAACGCAATATTATATGACCGATTATAAGCACAATGTTTTGGTAGCTTTGTATAAATAAATAAATATATATATATATATATATATATATATATATATATATATATATATATATATATATATTTATATATATATATATATATATATATATATATATATATATATATATATATATATATATATATATATATATATATATATATATATATATATATATATATATATATATATATATATATATATATATATATATATATATATATATATATATATATATCGTGACTAGGCTCTCGGCAACGGCTTCCGTAGCAGCAATCGCAGGGTCGCGGGTTCAATTCCTACCGGAAGGCCGCTAAGTTGCATTTTTCGCAACTGGTCCCGGTTTGGTCTTAAAATGTATGTATTCCAACACTCGAAATTTTCCTTCACCATAAATCCTTTCAACATGTAGTTTGATCGAGTGAAATGCCAAATATTACCTATATATATTTATATATATATATATATATATATATATATATATATATATATATATATTGATCGACTGTAAAAATAGCAAATGATTAATTATTAGTTTGTTTATCTCCCGTGCATTTGATTAGCTAGCTACTTTCTATTTGTGACACCCTTTTGGCATATATATAAGCCCTATTTATTTTATTTCATCTCGTCTTACTCTGATGAAGGGCTCCGCTCGAAACGTCAGTATTTCGTCACTAAATTCTTGGCAGTTTACCACCTTTTCACTTTGCTATATATATATATATATATATATTGGTTCCATACTACTTAGCAACGGCGTGGGGCCCTAATTTCGCAAAAATTATTATCAGGAATCGCCGGAAAAGCACTTCTGGGACTTCTGGGCTTATTTGAAAATTAAAACTTTTCTTGGGGCATGCCACCGGTCAACAATCGAAATAAATTTCATATTTCCGCACATCCATGTATTATTCTCTCTCTAACTCTCACTATCTCTCTCTCTTATCTATATATATGATCAGGGGCGTACTTTTCACTGAATTCGTCGGTAAAACGCGGAGTCGGTCGGTAAAGCCTGGCATCGTCGGTAAAACCGATTGGTCAGACCGGAAGTTGGGAAAACCTTGTAATAGTTAAGACTGTCGGTAAACTGTTCGTCATATTAGATCGTTGGTAAAATTGACTTAATCGACTGTTTAGACTTTGTCGGTTGTATAAAATTCGATTTAATTGCATGGGTTAATGTTAATGTTATAACCTCTCTTTTTCCGATTTTCGATCCAACCTAGTAGGCAGCAGGCAACTCTTGGATTCATTTGAAGTATGATCGCTGCAGAATTAGATGAAAAAGTTTGCTCAAATTGCTGCAAATTGTCTTTCCGAGCTTCTAGATTTCAAAATTTTCCGGGGTAGGACCCCCGCACCCCTCTAAAAATGCGGTCACTGATTACCTACTTGTCGACTTCAGCCCCCCCCCCCCCCACTTTAAATCCGCTCCTACGCCTCGGCGCCCACGTGTTCGTCGGTAAAACTAAGACGATACACCCCCCCATCCAAAATGGTCACGGTACGCCACTGTATATGATACGTGGACGATCGTCAAGCTCGTATCCTCAGAAAAATGATTCTGAGTCCCAGTCCGGAATCGAACCTGTAACCTTCTGATTGCCTGTAAGACGCTCTAAACCATTGAGCTACCGAGACTCAGATAGAAGACTCAGATGGAGAGCGAAGGTTAAAAAAACTGGTTCGATAATAACATATATATATATATATATATATAATGCAATTGAGCACTCCTGGCCATTTACCGCTTCACGCTCTCTGATGTGCGCATGACTGCTATTATCCCACAAGCGGTTGTCGCCAGCAATCGCATGTGTATAATTAGTTCTCGTGCCATATCTGGATTATACCGAGCTGCACTGATGAGCTGGGAACAGCGAAACACGTGTCTGTAGATTGTACTATATATATATATATATATATATATATATATATATATAAGTAAAAAAAAATATATATATATATATTTAGAGCACCCCGGGGGGTAGAGAGGTTATACAACTTAGAAAGGGTTCTATTTGACGGTATTGAGGGTATTTTCCGGTGTCTGCAAAATATGATTTTAGTATTTCTGATATAGACTTAGCCTGCGAAAGCAGAAGTACGCGGCTGCTTTCGCAGGCTAATATAGACTGTGCCAAATGCCATATGGAAACTAGCCATGATTTCAAATAATTTTGTTTTGTTACGATTTGCGGGTTACTAATTCCAAATTCTAAAAATTAAAGGCAGTATATTTTACAGGAAATTAGAAGCGAGAATAGATAAGCCATATATATTCATTCACATAGTTGATTTTGATTGAAATTAACTTACTCGACCGAATCGGAGTTCTGTTTACAAATTTGGTCGAAAATAATGGACCAATGAACAGGCCGGATCGGAAACAATCTGTCAATCATTACTGCTATAGTCAACCTGATCCTCACACTGCTACGTATTGGAGAAGAACACATCAAGGAATTGAAAGATATCCAGCGAAGGAATACGTATTATAGATTCACAGGCAATCAGGGACGGGAAATCGGCACTTGCGTACACATGACTGACACGTAGACTTGTTGGCGAAGCTGTGCGATGGACAGCAATTCTATTATTACTCAAGTCAGTCGGGAAGAAGAAACGTTGAATATCAATAGCAATACGTCTGACAAAGGTAAGAGAAAACCGATTGCGATCAACCGATTCGATTGCTTTTGGATAGCATCATTGCTGTGCTTCCGCAGTATGCTTTGATCGCGAGCAGTGCGAAGCAAACAATCTGATGTTGCGAAGTGAAGAATTCCTGCAAAACGGCTATATTGTTTTGGCGGCTCCGAGCGGCGCTTCAATTCCCAAGACAGTCAGGAAATGGATCTTCGCGGGTCGTTCGCTTCGTGCCGTTCGCCCATAGACCATCTCCTGGGATTGCCTGATGAGATGATTAGCCAGACCTGTACTAGCTAGACCCCGATAGCAATTATTATATAGCCGATCACAACTTGATGAATCTCTTTCTGCGACTTTCTTTAAGTGTCACGGAAGTCGAACAAAAAACGTCGCCACAGAGGTTTCGTATCATCGCTGTTCTGTTGCTTTGGAAGCCGTAGTCGCAGCCTGAACCAAGATGGCCTTAAAAGCAACGGCTCTGTGTTAGCAAACAGCGACAACCAGCCAGTCGAGCCAAGTGCAGAGAATAGAGAAGATCGTGTAAGTTTACAACGCTGTTACCATTACCGACCAAACACATATAAATATATATATATACCAGGTGTCATGATCCTCGGTGCGCTAGCCCATACACGTGCATAATTCAAAATATTCGATGTTCATTTGCTTGTGGTTAGTAAACTATGCTCGCCACTTCGTTTGCCGGTTCCTCTAGCACAGTATAACAAAAGCTGTATAAATCGCATGTTGTTCCCGAAACGTTTGAACACAATGTTATTCCAATCATTTTCTATATGCGCGTTGAACTCCGCTGGATGCCGAATAATTGCGAGGATAATTGAACGGCTTTCGTCAATAATTCTTCATGTTGTTGTGCATTATCTTCGCACCTTGGCCGTCACACAAGTCTTTTAAATACCAGTCTCGTACGTGCTGCCTTGCATTTGTGAAGCTAGTATTTATTCTAACGATTAAAGTATTATTTTGACGTCGGTTTTACTTAAATTGCTTAAATACATGGGGTTCCCTCGCTTGAATAAAGACCGGATTATGGTACAATTTGCTCGATCGAAACTCGCCAATTCCCACAGCTTATATTTAAATTGAAACTGTTAAGTGTTTGGCAAAAAAAACAACTAAAAAAGATCTTTCCCTGAAACCTTTGCGAACCCTCGAACCGTTTAGACATTTTATCTCGACGATAATTATTTCTTAAAATGTCTCACCGCTGAACCGAGTTTATAGTACAGTGAAGTGGCACAGACTTGAAGTATTTCCGTAGCTTTGCCATGCCGAATATATTTTTCAATGTGAGCCATGTAAATGGTTTGTTTTGTTAGTGTTTCAACAATATATAGTGAATTGCTTTTGCGAAGTTGTAAACTGCTTAATGCTGCTGAAGGCAAGCTTGCTGTGCTGCCTTTGTTTCTATAATCAGGTTGTCGAATTTCCATGCAAGACATTTTATGAATTTACCCAACAAGTGTAGGTTACATTATCAAGCATTTGTCTTTCACAGAATTGTTCCTTGCAAGTCAGCTGAGTTAGACATGGAATGCAACTGCAACACCAGAATACCATTTCAATATTTGTTTACAGACATTAAAAATATAAGTTTATTGATTGTCTACAAATATCCATTTAAATGAAGATTTTTGTACAATCAATGCCAATGCCATGAATTTGGTTTTGGTGATTGTTTCAATTGAAAAGCATCTGAAGGTTATTTCACTTGTCCCGTCTGACACTTTTTGGAAATTTCATTTAGTGTACTGCCTAGTATGGCTGCACTAGACAACCTTGACAGTAAAAATGAAGAATCAAGGAAATCTTTAGGGACTAAAATAAACGGAGTTGAAACCTCAAAACATATCTACCTGTATACCCAAATACGGCATGATCACCGTGTACCGGTAAACAATGGACACAGACTACGTCATACGCCTCATCAAAGTTATTTTTTCAGGATTCAGAAGTAGAACAGGATCCAAAATACTGTAAACATAACCCAAATAAAACTCCCAAATACTGTATTAAATTACCATATTTTGGAGACCTAATTTGAAATGCAAATATTTAGAAAGATTAAGAGATTTGTTATTTTACTTTGAACCTAAGTCTTTACTGGTACTACATAGATTGTTATTAACACTTTGATATTCTACGATGTAATCAATCATTGCATAGTTTGCCCAGCACCAAGCCATGTAAATGTGACACTGTTTACATTGATAAATGCTTTGTTAATTTTACATGCTTTTTATGAATGAGAAGTTTCACCGAATCCTAACAAGAATCCTTGATAGGTTTGGGTGATTAGTAATGAAGTGATTGCACATGGTATTTGCTAAAAGTAAAGTGTTATTGTGATAATTAGGGTATAGAATTGGGCTATGTTTGGAATTTGAGATATTATTTTCGTGAAATTGCAGCTATAAGTTATGAAACTCCAGCCACAACTGCAATCACAGACAATTCAGAGGCAAAATTCGAATTAACCTCTTCTACACATTTATACATTTATACACATATTTAATAGATGTTGAAAGCATAATTTTTCATTAATTGTGTTTCATCTAATTTGAACAACATTTACTCGAAAGAGCAAGCCTCGCGAAGTTATAAATTTTCCATCTACTTGTTAAACCAAATTGCATTCATTTAAATCTAAAAATCTAAAAAAAAACAGACATAATATGCTTAGTTCGAAGGATTTAATGTATGGTGAAGGAAAATTTTGAGTGTTGAAATATATACATTTTTAGACCAAACCGGGACCAGTTGCAAAAAATGCAACATCAAGGCCTTCCGGCTGGAAGTGAACACGCGACGCTAGTGCAGTGCTCTGACCACTGAGCTACAGAAGCCGTTGCCGAGAGCTAGTCATGAGTTATGCTTAGCCTGTGTTCCCACAAATATTCATTATAAAATGAGAGCTAATGAAGGGGTAAACATGTTTTTTTCATGATGGATTTTCAATAAAATTTGGTGCATTATATAGTTTTTAATCCTCAGGTTTTGATTGAATTTTGACACAATAGTTTTGAAAGCTGTTCTGTGTTGGTTGCTCACATATGATTTTTGAATATTTTTTTATTAAAAGTGATTTATGTTCGCTTCGTCGTTTTAAACCCATTTTCCACTTTTTAAGCCCATTTTCCACTTTTTAAGCCCATTTTCCATTTTGCTCGCCGCTAAGGAAATATTTCCGCAATGACATTATTTTTTCAGTTGTCGACCAAAATTATGTCATAAGCGAAATGTTTCTCTAGCGATGAGCGAAATGGTGAAGTGGAAAATGCCGGCTTTAGCCTACACAGATCAGAAAAGGATGCCAAATGTCAAAATCACAATAAAAAATATAAAACATGCACACACAGTTTGGTACGCTTACTATATAACAATATATATGGACAAGTTAAATTGTATTAATTTTTTGGGTGTTTGTGGAGTATGTACAGTATATCTTCATTAGCTTGTTACAAATGGGAAACATTTTAAATTAAAATATGGTACTCACTAAATTTATATTTTCATAATGACTGTAATTATTTGGCTTTCTTGACTGAACATTAAAATACATTTGCAATAGCCATTATCTTCTAATTTAAGTCAATTGTTTTCTCTGAGGCATTCAAGATTTATAATACTGTATCTATAATAATGGAGTTGTCTGATCAGCTGCAGAGCTTTAATATTGTTATACAGTAAAAACCCGTTATAATTAAGAACCGCAGGCTGAAATTAAGAATTTGTTTATATAAGAACATATAAGAATATAAGAACCTATCCCAGGCTGATTGGGTAAAATGTAGGTAACATTTTTATTGTATATTATTATTTACAAGTTGAGGAAACTCACCACTGTTGTCATAGAAGGAGGCACTCAATATATTATAAACCCTGTAACTTTAGCAACAAAGTAAACATTGTTTTAACAAACTAAAGTAAACATTTTTATGCCTTTCCTTTTCAATATTTGGATCCCCAAGTGGAATATCTATAAAACTGTTTCGAATTGAATATCTTTTTACTTTTTTATTTGCCATGAATTCCTACCATGAATGAAACATGCAAAAACAATTGTGCTTCCAGTCTCAAAAGCAATGGCTATGTTGTTGTTTTTTATGATAAACAAGCAGTTAAGGGAGTAAATGCTTATCATTGTTTGCAGTATGCACAAGCTATAACCTATGGTGTGTTTTAAGATCTATTGTTCCTTGATCTAGGCAAATGACCTTTTACCACGTCCACGGCAAGACCATATAAACAAGAAGTGTATTGTCGTTGATCTAGATGAAACTTTAGTTCACAGTTCTTTTAAGGTACTGTGACAGAGCTTGTTTCAAATAATAATGTATTTATTACTATTTAGCTAACTTTGCAATAATGTATATTAACAAAGGCTGCTAGTGGTGTCTTATGTTGCAAGATTATATTTAGCAGTGAACGACAGATCACATTTCATATTCAGACTTGTGTGTTAATTGTGAAAGTCTGCTATTTCATCAACCAGGGTGAAATAAGTATTATGTTTCAAAAAATGTTAATCAATGTTTTACAATATTTGCTCATCAGGCGTCTCTGTCAAACCTGCACCTGTCCATGCCATACCGTAGGAAATTGTAAACAACTAAAACCAACTTATACCACATTTTGCATTGTGACCTATATAATATACTGTAGGTTTATAGCCATAGTAAACCCTTGCATTCCTATCTTGTCTTATTAATTATTATTTATTATGTTTTAAATATTTCTAATCCTATATATTTCTAATGCTATATATTATTGAATATTTGAATAACATAAATATTATATATACCGGTAAATATATATTACCTAAATATTATTATGCCACTTCATTGATAATAAATTTTACCTTTCTTTAGCCTGTCAGCAATGCAGATTTTATAGTCCCAGTAGAGATAGATGGAACAGTCCATCAGGTACAGAGAAAATCAGTGATTTGTGAATGTTTATTATGTTTTGATGTTTAACATCATTACCAGACATTGTAATAATATCAACTGTAACTTCATGTTTCTCTCTCTGACAAAGGGACTTCACTCTATTCATATTTATACACTTCCTACGTTTATACATCTATATAAACCTATACATTTGTTTCTCCTAGGTTTATGTTTTAAAGAGACCGCATGTAGATGAATTTTTAAAAAAAATAGGAGAAATGTTTGAATGTATTTTGTTCACAGCTAGTCTGGCAAAGGTAAGATGGGTTGGGAGATTTGTTTCCAAAAAATTGTTTCAGTGCAACTATTTATCTGATAAGATATTTGTAACCTGAATATTTCCTTGACTGATGAGTTTGTACAATATAATATATTAGTTTTATAAGTAACTATAATAATGTATTGTTGTAAGAGTGTTGAGACTTAGGCTGATGCAGTACAGGTATATCGATATTTCAGTAATTACCGGTATTTTTAAAATACCGAATATTCTAATTCTCAGATACTGAAAATATCGAAACTTTCGATATTATCGGTTGTGTGTTACTTGCACCATTTTCGCTTATTCATATAAAAAACGTAAGCTGAACCTATTAAATGTATCAACTTTCATTTTTTTTGATGTGCTGATGTAATGTTTTACATCACGCAACAACAGATTTAATGTAAACATTAAAACAATCACTAATTAGTACAATTAGCGATTATTAGTGCTATTAGCAACAATTAGCAGACAGATTATGACTCAGACTGAAGCCTGACAAGGCGAACATGTTGGTGTTTCTCGCAGAAAATTTATAATTATAAACTGGATTTTTAGAAAATTAGAAATAAAACATTTTAAATTTATCATGCTTAGACTTTTTCAGTCCATGGCCAGCATTGTGAAAATGCACGTGACTGCTATTTATAACATTTTGTGTTATTATATGTCGCATACTAAAAACCCTTTAAATTTTGGAAAAATGTAATCTGTAAAAATACCGGTATATTCGATATTACCGATTTGGTATCGGTATTCGTTTTTTTTTCAATACTGCATCAGCCTATTGAGACTATTGTATAATGCTCCTTAACTGTCTATTATTATTATTATTATTATCTTATTTACTATTCATGTTTTCAAACATTGATGTATTTTACAGCAGGTGTTCACACTCACTTTGTGTATAAATAGCTTCAATCTCCACTCAGTTCAATAAATAACATGTATGTTGTGGCTGAATTTAAGCATTGTAAATGATGTATTTCTGTCTATGTTTTAGTATGCCGATCCTGTGTCCGACCTTTTAGATAAAAATGGGACATTTGTGTATAGATTATTTAGAGACTCCTGTGTATTTCATCGGGGAAACTATGTCAAGGTGAGCTTTCTGGTGTTGCAGTGTCTAACTTGAAACAGACCATGAATTTGAGTACAGTACACAACAGATTGTTCAGTCGATGGACGATTGTCAAGCTCAGAGTTTCTATGCCCCAGATTAAGGTCGAACCTGTAACCTTCTGATTGCTGATGAGATGCTCTAACCATTGAGCCTCCGGGAATCAGATAGAGATTGAAGATTACAATGATGTACTTGTTCGATTGATGGTATTATACTGCCTAAGCTGCAGTCACTATGCAGCAGTAGTGATGCGGCAGTCCAGCTTGTTGAGAGTGCGGGTAGCCATGGCAACTGTCCCAAGGGCCTTGGCCAAATAAGGGGCCCAAAATGATAATCATCATGCAAATCCTATACATAGAACGAAGCTTCTAGGACATCTAGGGCCCATGAAAGACTATAACCCAACCTTCCTTGGGCCTATCTTGGCTAGAAAGGAAAGCGATAGTATCCTGCACATTCTTCTCATGGATCTACTGCAATTTCTTTTTAGGATCTCAGCAAACTAGGACGAGACCTAAATAATGTTGTCATCATTGATAATTCACCTGCATCATACAGTTTCCACCCTGATAATGCGGTATGTACAAACCTGTGGTTGCTTTTTAAAACTATACAGTATTAATAAAAAGAGATAGTCAATCGCCAGAACTATTCATGAACGGTGGATTTAACTCGATAGAATCCTTGACGGTCTGACGGAGGCTATTTCTTGTTTGTCGCTCCACTAGTCACAACAAAGCGCAAGAGAGCGCACGCAAAACCAGTCAAGCTCAGACCACGCTGACAAGACTCTGACAAGTGCTGCGATCCCTTCACATATTTAATTGAGTGACCGCTGACTATCATTGACTCCTTTTTTACCTTGCCTAAATTACATTTAGCCACATCAAATAATTTCCCAACGTAACCAGGTGATAAATCAGACATAGTTTGACGCTACTCTGGCTTTAAAAGGTTTTTTGAACGTAACTTAGTTTAACTGTCCGTGACCCAACATTTCGACACTCCAATCTAGTGTCTTCTGTCTTCATCATATTATTAGTGTGTTCATCATATTTACAGTATTATGTATTTGACTAAGTCAAAACTATTTTACCCATGTATGGTCAAGGATGAGCTGATAATCAGCAACATTTCGGCTAATGGGTTATCCGCCGATCGAAACAGCAATTATTACTCATTGTTTAGAATCGTTCATGGAAAGCGCGTCGGTGGCAGTTTGTCGGCTGGTAGACCCACGCATATGCTAAATGTCGCAAAAAAGACTCGGACATCCATAGAAATTCTAAATGTCACAAAAAACACTCAGGCATCCGTAGAATCTATAGAAATATTAAGTGTCACAAAAATAGTGTTGTACTTGCGTATTTTTCGCAATAATCGCATTGGAACTAATTAGAAATCTAATTTAATTTTCGAACATGCGATTCTAGAATATTACGTGTTATTTATGTATTAGTTTAAATATATTATAGCAAAGTGAAAAGGTGGTGAACTGTTAAGATTTTTAGTAACGAAATACTGACGTTTCGAGCGGAGTCCTTCATCAGAGTACACTTTAGGGCTCCTCTCGATATGTCATTATTTCGTCACTAAATATCTTGGCAGTTCACCACCTTTTCACTTGCTATATATCCAAAACAAGTTGATATCAGCGGGGGTCGACCTGGTATAAGATTGGGGCCGTAAATATTATGCGAAGAAGATACTATGTGAAGTAGATACCATTCTATCGTGCAAGACAAAAATGTTAGTAAGTAAGAATACTACGAATCGGAACCAATCAAACAGCGATTACGAAGAGGAAGAAGAGTCCGGAACGAATCAAACAGCGAATACTAAGACATGCCGTGTCCGAGGTTTTCCGAGCTTGTATCTCTTGGGGTTGTGATCAGAAATTACAGGAAAACCTTCGACAACTGATTCACTTTAGCATCGTGAATGAGTTCGGATCCTGTGAAAGATGAAGTTAAAATATTTCGCAGCAGCCACCTCTGCGCACCGTAGTTTGTGGCTATACTACACGAAAACTTTCGACAACTGATTCATTTTGGTAATCTTAAAAAAATCAAAGACAGATATCGCCTCGTTGTTGCAATAACTATTACTAGTGGTATATATGGCACACTGAGAACTCATCATAGCATTATAATAGCAGTAAAAAAGTAGAGTGCTGCGTAGACAGTGTTTTGGATATATAGCAAAGTGAAAAGGTGGTAAACTGTCAAGATTTTAGTGACGAAATACTGACGTTTCGCGCGGAGATCTTCTTCAGAGTAAGACCATGAAGGGCTCCGCTCGAAACGTCAGTATTTCGTTACAAAAAATCTTGGCCGTTTACCATTATATAGCAGTAGATATATGTACGTCTAAACGCAACTATTTTTGAATTTTTATGTCAAATATGTACATTAATTATTACATTAAAATTTTTTGAAAATGATAAATTGATTACTGAATTGAATCTTTGATCTTCCGTAATGAGCTTGCTGTTACCTATGTAGTAATAACTGTGCGCATTTTAGAATCGATATCGGCAAAGGCCAATATATCGGCCGATCATGCCGCATATCGGATCGGTATTTACCGGATCGGTAAATTGGATTTTTATCGATTGACTCACCCATATAGTAAGGGTTCAAAGCAATGGCTGGCGTTCTGCCACAGTCTGAGTCTGTATTCTGAGAACAACCTTCCGGCTGTTTTTGTTTTGTAAGAGACTAAGAAGTAAGTAAAAGACCCCCTTTGAACTCAACACTTCAACGGATACTCAATTTGAATAACAGCAGAACTGGTTGAACCAATGCCTCTGCAATTTTTTTCTGGATTTTTTGCCGTAACATGGTTTCAAACTTGTGTGGTTGATTTAAACACAAATTACATTCATAGTTTGCTAGACCACTTGAATAATCAATATTACGCCGAAAACAACAAACTATGTAACCATAGTTACCACATAATAAATACATCCAGTAATAAGAAGCCTTCAAAACGCTAGAAACATTTTGGACTTTATTTTCAATAACAGTCCCTATTTTACATTGTGTTTACATGGACAGCTACCCAATTCGGATCGTTCTCTTAAGCTCGAGTTGCTGCCCTCATGTTCGGGAAGTACTGCTCTTTTGGCCTCTCTGACTGTGCAGGCTACAAATAACATGTATAGCGGAGCATGTTTGGCAATTCTTCCAACTATTTAAAGTGCCTATGACACGAAAATTAAGTTTGTCTTATTTGAAAAAAACACTTCAAATGACAGAGTAACATCTTTTGAGGTTTTTCGTTTCCTTGCTTCGTTCTTGAGATATTTTAGTTTGTATAATATGCAAATGACAATAGTGTGAGGTACACATGCATAATGAGTAATGACATATCGGAGAAGGTTATCTATCTTTGCTATTATAAAACCAAATTTAATTTGAATGAAGCATGTGCGTGAGTATTTCAAAAAACATGGAACTTGTAGAATTTCAAGTTATTTTATGTGATAATAACAAAGATTTAGTATAAATTGACAAGTTTATATCACAAATCCTCAATTTTGATTGGCTATCGCAGGAGTTACTATCCGCTGATATAAACCTCTGGGGAAAAAGTCGCCTGATTTCGAAAGAATAGTTACTTTTTTCCCATGAAAAATACGAAATAAAAGTTATTTCTTGGGTTAGAAAGTTGTAAATTTATACTAAAACAATTAGACAACTCGCCCTTGTTTTCTATGAGCGATAGTCAACTCGGCTCCGCCTCGTTGACTATCTGCTCTTAGTAGAAACTGACCATGGTCTATTACAAATGCTGCATTCTGATTGGCTACTCAACCGTTGTCTATTCGTGATAGACAACGTTTGGGAAACGCGTTCAAAACAATGGCAGAAAACTCTCGTTTTGGGGAGGTTTCACATGAGTTTTTGGATAATTCTTTGGAGAATGCATGATTTGTAATAGTCCACTAATTTGTTTCTACTAAAACAATTAGACAACTCGTCCTCGTTGTCTATGAGCGAATAGTCAACTCAGGCTTCGCCTTCGTTGACTATTCGCTCATAGACAACTCGGACTCGTTGTCTAATTGTTAAATAGAAAACGCGGGCTCGTTGTCTAATTGTTAAATATAACCTTCTTCGATAAGTCATTATGCACATGTTGCATGCTGGAGATGATTTTGTTCATGTTTGGAAAGCTCCAGTTTATTCGGATTCAATTTATTCGAACGCGTGTTTATTCGGATCGCAATCCCAAAACTGTTTACACGGCTATTTTCGATTGCGATCACGTGTTTACACAAAAAAAATTAGCGGGATTGCGATCGCGATAGCTCTCGATCGCAATCGCGATAATTTGGCTCCGTCCCAGCACTAATAAATATTAAATATGACTTGTAGCTTACAATATAGTAAATTGTTTACTATACTCAAGCTTTACGCAAACGCAGAAAATGTTTCTGAGCCCCAGACGGGAATCGAACCCGCAACCTTCATGATCTCCGGTTAGACGCTCTAAACCATTGAGCTACCAAGAACTCAGATGACAGAACGAAGGCTACGTTGTGTACTAGTTCGTACGTCGTACTGCTAAATCAGCAGTCTCGATATTTCTGTATATATTTTATCAAATAAACACAACGTTAGCCTTCGTTCTGCCATCTGAGTGTTGGTATAGCTCAATGGTTAGAGCGAGGGGTAAATTACTCTGAAAATCTTTGTACACTTCGTCAAAAATCTTTTAAAAAATCCCAAAATCTTACTAATTTTAATAAAAATCCCACGAAATCTCTAAATATTTCAGAAAATACTCGGAAAAAAACAATAAAATCCTCAACATCATCGCAAAATCGACAAATTCATCAAATTTTGAAAAATCTCCCACGCGGAATATCCTATTTAAACCCTTAAAATACCCTTATATCCATTCCATACCCTCGATATCTCCATGTTCAGTGCAATACTTCATGTAAGAATTTTTTTATCACATGAGAATGTTTTTATCACAAAAAAATCCCAGAATCCCGAGATTTTTAGAGTAACCGGAGATCATGAAGGTTGCGTGTTCGATTCCCGTCTGTGGCTCAGAAACATTTTTCGGAGTTTGCGTTAAAACTTGAGTAACAAACAATTTACTAAACCCAGTACTAAATTGAAACAATATCAATGCAGCATAAAAATTACCTTAATAAATATGCAACTACAGTATGGTGTGGGTTACTGTTTTCTTCAGCCTCTGTCTTGAATCCCTTGGCATGAGGATTTCGAAGAAACTGTCAGAAACTGTTTTTCGGTTCCGTGGATTTCATTCATGGAAACCCATAAGAAACCTATGTACGTACAACACTCATAACAAATGTTGTTATACGAGAGAAAACAGAATTCGATTTATTATCGTATATTTTCTCATACCCTATTCCCCCGCATATAAGCGCGGAGGAGTCAACAAAATCTACCAATAACGACGAATTGCATTAATTCATGCCACATTTTAGTTTAGTTTAGTTTAGTAGAATTGGCAATTGATAGGGGTTCGAGGTTCTACGATTTAAGGTCGTTATCCGAGAAGATCCGAAAGTCTTACCATTCGCAGGTATTGTTGCAAAGGCAGCACTTTCTCCTCAATTATTTTTAAGACCCCGATTGGTGGTCCGACCCAGTATTTGAACCTGTGTCTCCCAGCTCATATAGACATGTGTGGTAACCACTAGACCACAACAGCTGGTTACCAGGGAACCGACACTTTCCTGGAACCGATCGGTTCCTGAAATCCTCATGCCTGGATATCCACGAGGAATTAAAAATTAGAAATGTCTATTTTGTTGTGAAATTGTATTGTACAGTGGCAGTCGACTTTGATATCGCCGTGGTGTTCACTTATTGTCCCTAATAAATACCCCAGTATGGGACTATGTTTACAGTAACTGACGGAGTGCGTTCATTTTCGTAGATACCGGTTATCTCGTGGTTTGATGATTACAACGACACAGAACTACTGGAGCTTGTGCCGGTGTTAGAGACGATAAGTAATGTGGATGATGTCCGCGATCAATTGAAATATCTAAATCATAATTCACCATACACCACCCAGTACTATTTGAATGGTTCTCAATTGACATAATTACTCATATGTACTTGGAGGTATATGTATGTACTCGTATGTACTTGGAGGTATGTATGACAGCATCCAAAAACTGCTGCATTATATTCAAGACCGTGAAAACCCAAATTTTTATGCAAACTAAGTAATGGCTGGCACGGAAATGCTAAGCACACCCTTTCACTTCGTTACCAAAAGCCTTCAAAAGTCCAGCCTATCTAAATGGATATATTTTTAGCTCAATATAGTATTTTTTGAGACTGGTGCATTAATATATTTTTAGTATGTGAAATAAATTTTATATCCACGATAAGTTTTAATGTTTTAGGAAATAGCCTATGCGGGCTTTTACATATTTCATCTTCACGCCTTTTCTCGCTGCTAAAATTGATTTACTATTCACAGGAACGACGTCAGCAGGGACACGCAAAGACATTGCACACAAAAAGTTTGGGAATTGAGCGAATTTTATCTAAACAACGTGTGTTTAAAGTTCAGAGCTAAACTTTCTTTGTATTTCACTGTTGAATTAGTGTGCGAATAGTGCGATGACTTCGCGTGTCCCTGCTTTGACGTCATTTCCTGTGAATAGTAAAATCAACTTTGCAAGGGGGAAAAAGGCATGAAGATGAAATTTTCGATCGGCAAGATATATTACATTTCTTCTTTGGTAGAACTCAAAGATTACGAATATGTAAAATCCCGGGTAGGCACTGTTAACAATTGTGCTTATTGGTAAAGTCAGTCAAGTCTTATTTGAAAAAGATAAAGAGAATTGTACGATAGTCAATGAAGGTATGGTTTGGAAACTGGGCAAACTAAACGAAAGCGGTTAACATTGTTAAACAAATGAGCTGCGACTTTTGTTGAACGGAACCTCACCGTGCACAAACCCTTTGTTTTAGGTTTATTAATATTAAACAGCACGGTTGAATGATTGAATCCAAACGTTGCTATTGCATGATTGCTTCATTATGTCAAAAATAGAATGTGTTCACTAACCGTCACCGTGCACAAATTGCCATTAAAGGCGAACATAAAGATAGAACAAAGACTTTCGTCGAGTTTCCAGACCGTAGCTCCATTGACTATGGTGGGACTTCACAGGCATATGTAGGACAAAGCAAAGGTTGTAAGGCGATGCATTGAAAGGGTTAACCGGTCATTTTTACTGCATTGAAGTACATATAATGTCCAATTTTACTGTTATTCTTACGGGAAAAGGTTAAAATGCCTCTTGATTAACATACAATTGGCATAGAACCAGGATGCTCAAAATGCGATTTCAAAGATTGGTGCTGGAATAAAAAGATGATTTTTAAAGTGTTTATGCAGTGAAAAATTCAGTTCGAAATCAACTCACTGTAAAGAACTAGAGAAACTAGAGAAATTATAAAGATTGGCGTTTACAACTCTTCCATATCTCACTTCGATCTTGATTCTTGATATATTAAGATTACGTACTCACTTTGATGTCATACTGCATAATTACTTACTGAAAAAGCGTATGTATCTTTCGTATTAGCAAATCAAATTACTCAAAACGTAACTTCGTGTGTTTAGTATCATGGACACGCACGCTTTCATGATTTCGTTACATAATCCAAAAGATATACAGGCTTTTTCAATAAGTCATTATGCAGTATGACATGGTGAGGATCATTTATATATCAAACAAATCTTAAAGGGATAAAAATACAAATGTAGTTCATATGAAAGATCTTACTGACTTTACAGGGCCCGCGGAGACGGGGGGGGGCTGGGGGGGGGCTATAGCCCCCCCACTTTTTTGGAAACCAAAATAAAGTAAAAGTAACACTAACTGGCGAAGATTTGCTTGATGTTTTCAACTTCAGATCATACGGGCCTGACATGAAGTTCTGTGACCTTGTCACTGTACAAAACAACCACAGGCTCCGAAAACGAGCTCGAGATCCTCGAGATTATTATTCAAAAATCGTAGCTGCAGCAATGGAGTTTCTCTCAAAAGGCAGGAAATAGCATTAAAGAGCCATAGAAAATCCAAAATTTTCCAGGCGGTTGTATTTATGACTTAGCCCCCCCACTCTTTAATACGCTCCGCGGGCCCTGCTTTAGTTTATTTCCAAAGTTTCAGTATTCAAATCAATTAAGTTAAGAAGATATGGCTAGTTGTCCAATTTCGACGCCATATTTGTTTCTCAAATATGACGTCACTGAGTGACGTGATCTCGTATTATGCCTAAGAAGCTCCTCTACTTTCCTGCACGAGGAACTAAATAGTTTATTTCGACTAATTTTCGTCCAAAGAGCACTCACAACAGCTATCACTATCTGATCGCCATCAAAACAACTCCACTGTCGATAAAGAATCACTCAATGACGTCATATTTCCAAAACCAATATGACGTCGAAATCCTCAAATTTTCAACTTCAACTAGCCATATCTTCTTAACTAAATTGATATGAATGCTGAAACTTTGGAAATAAACTAAAGTCATTAAAGTGCCCCTAACCTCAAAATTTTTTATTGTCTTATTTGGAAGAACTTTTAAAATGATAAAGTAACTTCTTTTGAAGATTTTGTTTCTTCGCTTTCTTTTTGAGATATATCAGTTTGTTTGATATGCAAATGTACGGAATTTACGTCACACATGCACAATGAGTTATCAGAGAATGTTATATATCTTTGCGTTTGAAATAAAAACATGAAAGTGTGAATATAACACGTGTGCGTGTTTCTCCCACAACACCAAACTTCTCGATTTTAAAGGATTTCGTTCAAGAATGAAAGAGATACACACATTTCTCCAAGAAGTCATTATACATGTGTGACGTAAATTCCGTACATTTGCATATCAAACAAATTGATATCTCACAAAAAGAAAGTGAAGAAACGACAATCTTCAAAAGTTACTTTATCATTTTAAAAGTTCTTCCAAATAAGACAATAAAAAAATTTGAGGTTAGGGACACTTTAAGATCTTTCATATGAACCACATTTGTATTTTGGATGGAGTATCCTTTTAATATATCAAGAGTTTGCTCTGTGAGATATGGAAGAGTTGTAAACGCCAATCATCATAATTTCTATAGTTCTTTACAGATAGTTTATTTCAAACTGAATTTTCACTGCATAAGTTATAACTTAAGTTAAATTTTTAAATAAATTTTTGTTTCACTGCATAAGTTATAACTTTAAAGTTATAACTTCGAATTTGCTGAGTGCTGCAATTCGTTTGATTTTGGCTTGGATCAAGATACGAGCTTTTTGAGCAACCAGCATCACATCAATTTTATTTAGATAAATAATATTAAAACCAGTTCTTCACGCCATTACTATTGATATATGTAACCCGACTTTGAAACCACCTGTATTTCAATTTTTAGCCAATTTTTATTTTTAATTAATTATCATGCAGTAGCATTTTCCAGTGTCACTAAGGCCAAATTTTCACATTCTAAGGAAATCCAATTTTTACCCACGCAATCCTGTTTTGAAAATATTGTTGATCAACAAAAGCGTAAAGGGGAAAATTAAAAAAATATTAATTAATTAAATAATTAATTAATAAAAAATTAATTAAATAAAATTAATTAAATAATTAATTAAAAAATTAAGAAAAATTAAAAAAAACAAACTTTTAAATAATGGGCCTTTTAGTATAATGTTTAGAAATGTTAATAGTTTTACGATGTCTGCTCTTGTACTCGAGAAATAACGTTTTCATTCTCGTATTTTATGCTTCTGGACGCCGCCATTTTCTTTTCAATTTTGACGTCATTGAGTGCTTGTCTTTTGTTCCCAGCACTCAATGACGTCAAGATTGAAAAGAAACACCCGCTGTACATCGAGTCTGAGCCGTCGAGCAAACTCTAAAATGGCGGCGTCCAGAACTGCATAAAATACGAGAATGAAAACGTTATTTCTCGAGTACAAGAGCAGATATCGTAAAACTATTAACATTTCTAAACATTATTATACTTAAAGACTTTTATTTAAAAGTAATTTTTTCCCTATAATTCCCATTTAGACCTACTTTAGACCCAGCATCTAGCTACTGTTTTCTATTGGCATCATTGGCTTTATATAAATGCAGTTTTATCCACCATCACTGAAAGGCAACTGATTTCACGAAAAATAGAAATCATTCTCGTAATTTTGTTTCAGAAATGCATCATTTGACAATCTACTTTTTTCTGAAAAATGTTTAGTTAATTTACTCATATTTCTTGTTTGTTTGTTTCTTCAAAGAAACATTTAGGACTTCATATGAACGATACCCTGTTATTGGTAATACCATAACATTATTTCCGGTTATTTTATTCTTAAAGTGCCGCTAACGCCCAAAATGATAATGCTTTGTTTGAAAGGGCACTTAAAATGATGAAGAATGGCGCTTACAGTTCTTCGATATCTATTTTTGTTCTTGAGGCACAGGATGACGTCAAAGTAGGCAAAAATCTTCAAAGTTATCCAACGAAATTACTTGAAACTTTGCACGTGGATGCCTACCACCAAACTAAAGAACATGGTTCAAGTTATGTTGTCACCATAGTAGCAGATTAGCTTCCAAACCTCTCCGTTCCCATACAGAAGTCTTCATTTTCTGCCATCGCAAGCAACGTTTTGGATTTCAATTTTCAAACTTGGGTATTGCATTGGAAAAGTTATTGAGAACTGCCAATCTCAACATGTTCTGCACATGAGAGAAAACAAATTATTTTGTTTTAGAAACGAGGTGTGGAAACTTCAAACTAATCCGTTACTACAATGGTGATAACATAACTTGAACCATGTTCTTTAGTTTCGTCGTATGCATCCACGTGAAAAGTTTCAAGTAATTTCAATGGATAACTTTGAAGATATACACGACTTTTAGTCATCCTGTGCCTCATTAACATATCACATATAACTGAATACTTCGAGAACAAAAATAGATGTATAGAGGATGGGAAAAGACCTGAAGTTATTTTATAGTCTTCCATTTGGTCCGTTATTTCCCGAAATATATCAATCTAAACATAGCCATTGAATGAAAAAGCTGCGCGTCATTCTTAAGAGGGGCCTGGGAGTCAGGAACGATTAGATTTCACACAACAAGGAATACATAAGCGTTTTGACCACAGAGTTACCAAAAACTATATCCGGCATTACTACCAAAAACACACAGGCTTGAACTGATAGGACGCAGTTGTTGGTAATCAGAGAACAGTGAGCGAGCGGCGTCGGTTCGTGGTTCCAAGGCCCTAAAGCATTGAAAAAACATTCTCGCCAATTTCTGGCGGGGAGTCCGAAATTGGGCTTTTTGGAAGCAAATATCTCGGGAACTAACGGACTAAATTAAAAACTGTAAAGTAACTCACTAGCTCTTTTCGCATCCTTTATACAAACAACTAAAAACTGTGGAGGGTTTGTATACACTTCAAACAAAGCATTATCATTTTTGGGGTTAGTGTCAAAGTCCACATTCTGCTTTCATTCGAATGTATGTCAGAGAGTTCCAGAAGTTTACAATTTGATCTTAGTGACACTGCAAAAACAATGCGAAAGAGGCAACGAAAACAAATCTTATAATATGTACAGAATATTTCTATATATGATTTTCAATAATGAAGAGTATTTTTGTACAGACCTTTAATCAGCCATTTTTAGTTTTGTAGTGCACAGATAATGTAGAACATTTACCAGTATAAATTAACATCTGTTATACATTTTTGTATATATATCATAAATAAATATTTTTTGATACAGCTCGTTGGGTGTTGTTTTGTTTGTTTAGTTTAAAATGACTATGCAATGAAAAATTCAGTTGTAAAATAACTCTTTTGTTTGAAAGAACTCTTGAAACTATAAAGACTAACCATTTGCAACTTTTTCATATCTCACTTCACTCTTGAGATATTAAGATTTGTTTAATATGTAAATGATCATACTTATGACATCACACTGTATGATGACTTATTGAAAAATTCTGTATATCTTTACATTATCACATGGAATCGTTTGATGATTTGCAAACATCCATGCAGCTGCATTTCAAGTGATTTCATTACATAATCTCAACGATATATAAGCGTTTTCAATAAGTTATTATGCAGTGTGATGTCATTTAAGTATGATCATTTACATATCAAATAAATCTTAATATCTCAAGAGCGAAGTGAGATATGAAAAAGTTGTAAATGGATAGTCTTTATAGTTTCAAGAGTTCTTTCAAACAAAAGAGTTATTTTACAACTGAATTTTTCATTGCATAGGCACTTTAACTATTATGCATTAAACAAATCTTAATATCTCAAGAGTGAAATGAGAAATGGTTAGCCTTTATAGTTTCAAGAGTTCTTTCAAACAAAAGAGTTATTTTACAACTTAAATTTTCATTGCCGATGAAATGAAAATTAAGTTTGTCTTATTTCAATGCACTCCAAAAATTATTAGGAATGGTAATTTAGAGCTCTTTCGTATCTCACGTCGTTCTTGAGATATTTACACTTGTGTGATATGCAAATAACCTATGCAAGTATATCTTTGAGATTATTCAGCGAAATCACTTGAAACTTTGCACAGTAAGACACTTCGTGACACCTAACATCATTATATTGCAATAATGATCCCAAATTAATTTATTTCAATTTGTTTCAATTTTCTAAAATTGCAGAAACATCTTGACGTCATAGGCTACTTCATTTGCATATCACAAAAGTCTAAATATCTCAAGAACGACGTGAGATATGAAAGAACTCTAAATTACCATTTCTCATCATTTTAGGAGTCCAGTCCGCTCTGCGCATGTCCAGGTTTCTGTTTACATCGTTTGTTTACATTGCTTTATATAAACATTGAACATGAAGTATTGCGGATTTTTTTCACACGCTTGAGCTTTTCTGGTAGAGCTTTTCCCGATCCGCCTAAAAAGCGTGTTATAAGAAGCTGTTCTGTTCCTAAATGTGGATAATATATCAAACTACCACTCGTGCCTTCGCCACCTTTGACGAATACTCGCTTTCGAACTGTCGCAAATCTATTCCGTGAAAGTTTGTTGACATATTGTTGACTGTTGTTTTGTAATGTTGTGAATAGAGCGACTATGGTGCAGGGTCTTAGCTAGGATCTGAAACTTGGGTGTCCAAATTGGCCATCGCGGGCCAGAATACCCCTGGACGAGGGGGAGGGGTATTCTAAAAATTGTAATATTTTGGAAGTTATTAAAGTGCCTATGAAACGAAAATTAAGTTTGTTTTATTTGAAAGAACTTTTAAAATAATGAAGAATATAAATTTACAGTTCTTTCATATTTCACTTTGTTCTTGAGATATTTAGACTTATGTGATATTCAAATGAGATAGCTATGACGTCAAGGGGTTTGCAATACATTTTAACATATTGGAAAATCGTGTATATCTTTAAGATTATCAAACGAAATCACCTGAAACTTTGCATGTGGATACAAACCACTAAACTGGAGAACATCGTTCATAGTTTCAATGTTGCAATAGTAATAATATAGTTCCCAGACCTCTAAGTCTCTTTGTCAAAAATCTTTGTTTTCTGACATAGCTATGTGTTGCACCAAAGTTAAACTTCAGTTTAGAATTGGTTAAGTCAGTGAAAATATGCTAAACCAGTACCAACCCGCAAATGTTTGGGACGGAAGAGAAAACAAATAATTTTATTTTAGAAATCAAGATGTCTGAAAACTAATTTGTTACCATGGCGACCATAAAACTAGAACGATGTTCTCCAGTTTAGGTGTCTGTATCCACATGCAATGTTTCAAGTGATTTCGTTTAATAATCTTAAAGATATACACGATTTTTCCAATATGTTAAAATGTATTGCAAACCCCTTGACGTCATAGCTATCTCATTTGAATATCACATAAGTCTAAATATCTCAAGAACCAAGTGAAATATGAGAAAGCTGTAAATTAATATTCTTCATTATTTTAAAAGTTCTTTCAAATAAAACAAACTTAATTTTCGTTTCATAGGCACTTTAAAATACCTTACGTTATAAAATAATCGACAAAAAGTGCGAATAGCCGACAAATAGTACACTGTACGGATATTTGACGAATCGTCGCTACTCGTCAACAGCGCGGTTGTGAATGTCAAAATAAATAGCCGTCCAAAAGCCGTCATCAACTGGCTGTCTTAAATCGAAACTGGCCGTCCAAAAGACGGCTGGCTGGCTAAGACCTTGCCAGGGTGACGTAAGCCCGTTTTCCACTTCAACATTTCGCTGATGACATAATTATTTCCCGTTTTCATTGGTCAACAACTGAAAACAATGTCATTGTGGAAATATTTCGCTAGCAGCGAGAAGAATTTTTAGAGAATAAAGACTGGATCGAGCAACTATTGTTCAGAAAATGAAGCCGGAAGTAGCTCGTGGCGACCATCTTGTTTGGACCATAGTTTTACTATAGGCGACAGAGACTATCTGTCTCTGATCATTTAAGATGCTAAAATGAATCAGTTGTGTATTATTATATATTGGACATGAACTAAGGGGTCGTTACATGGAGACTGAAATCTCAGCCCCATAAAATTTCATCCCGGTCAATTTGACGCGACATTTTTAACGGACGCGACATATTTAACGAACGCTACAGGCACATTTAGCACTGATGCTTGCGAGGCTATTTCCCATGTAATCGCACGAAAATTTCACCCGGGCTAAATTTAGCGTGTGAAAGTTCATTGCGCAGGCGTAAACGCTGGGTTTCAGCCCGGGCTGAAATTGCTCATGTAATCGAACCTATTTTCAGCCCGTTTGAGTCGACCGCCTGATCGGGCTAAAGCTCAGCCGATACATTTCCCCATATAATCAGCCCCTTACTACCCAATGCTGCTGCTAGAGATATTTGATCTATTATTCAAACGTTGATGGTTATACTAGAGATTTTTATCAATTGCACCGCCCACAATGAAAGGCGATACAACATATATATATAGTGCAGACGTGTCACTAGACAATGAAACAGCAGAGGGTACATACACAGCTGCGAAAGTTGTTCTTAACAAAGGAAACTAAAAATCTAGCGCGGTGAGGAAAGATAAAAAGCGGTTACTTCTTGTAGAATGAGTAAATGCCGATTTCGGCAATCCCGTTTAAATTTGGTAAAATTATACCAAAGCCGTTCAAAAGGATATGCCGGTATTAAGACGTTTTATAGCAGCCATCAACAATTCAACATCCTTCATCACTTTTAAATTTTCCGTAAACAAAGAATACTATTGTTTACCGGTTAAAATATAGACTGCTGGATGCGTCACATGGTTATCTTTCCGTTATTTTTCTGTTGTGACGTCGTTATGCGTGCTCAGTTCGAACTAACCACAACGTGCTCGGAATGGATTTTTTTCACACACCGAACCACGACAACCGAATATCGTAAGCTCAACGTTGAATAATTAACGAGACACCTGTGCATCTCATTGTCTTTCTCTTTAGCACAGTATAAACAGAAAGGATTCAAGGACTATTGTCACAAAGAAAACTGAGACGACGAACTATAATTCAGGGTGGTCACTAGTCAGTCACAATTTGCCGGCAGAAAAACGAACTCTACGCGTTAATACTATTCGAACGCTCAACATCCTTATTTGCTTATTCACTAATAATATACTGAAAAGCACTTGAAAAGATATCGAAAGGTATATCAAGCCACACAGTAACAAAGACCGGCCTTGTGCAAGCGTGTGAAATCGTAGACTATAAGAAATTCGGGCGGTCAAAGATCACAGACTCATCTCAAAGATCACAGATTCATCTCAAAGATCACAGATATGCTGGTGACTCGAACCGAGGAGCTTCGCGAATTTCGCGAAACTGGGGAATTGTCAGACATGTGCGTGAGGGTAGACGGCATCGAGTTTCGTCTACACAAATTCCCGTTGGTCGTCAACTCTGAGTTTTTCCGCGCGCTGTGTCGGTGTGGCATGGCGGACGAAGACCGTGTGGAGTTGTCGCACTTTCCCGGTGGCGCGAACGCATTCTCTCTCGTCGCAGACTATTGCTATGGACAACAGATCGATATCAACTACACGAACGTGGCGGAGTTGCGGTGTGCGGCCGAGTTCCTACAGATGACTTCGCAGGGGAATCTGGCGAGTGAAACTAGCGTAGCTCTCACAAGAATACTCCGTTCGCATCATCGTCCTTCCATCTCGCAACTCGTCGCCATTATTACGAAGTGTTGTCGGTTGGGAGCGATCGCCAACCAAACAGACGTTACGTCATCGTGTTTTGCCGCCGTGCTAGAGATATGGAAGTCAAATGGCAAACTGCCTGAAGCCGTTATCGAGGTATTGTTACTGCTGCCAGTCGAGTGGTTTGTTGGCTTAATCGTGGGAGCGCGAGACAGAGAGATCTCGGTCACTTCCATCGCGAGCCTGGTGAGCGAATATCTTCGAGCGCAAGTGAAAAATCAATGGGTAGGCATCAAAGAATCCCTGAGGCTCACAGGCGAAGGCCGCGAGGAGCCCGTGATCAGCGAAGCTGAAGATCTCGACGTGGGGGAAATCATGGATTTCGTCCTCCTCGAGCTACCGGAAGACGCACCCCTCAGCGACGTCATGGACAACGAATTCCTTTGCTTGTTGTTCCGGGTTGCTGCGCGGTTGCATTGCAAGTGCGAGGGAATCCTGTTGCGTGCCATCAGCCGGAAGCTGAACAGCATCTCTCGGGACATTTTAGTCACCATGCCAACGGCGAACGTCATCAGCATTATCGACTATAACGTGCACAATAATGTCGTTTCCCCGACGCTGTTGTGCGACACACTCGACGGCTATCTGTGGGAGCGCGTCAAGCGCAACGATATCGCGCTCGACGAATTCCACGACATGGCTCAAGTCATCCCGAAGGACTACCGACAACGGCACGACTCCCTGCTGATGATCGCGCAGGAACTGTTCGCCATGGAAAAACCTTCTGAGGAGACAAAGTTGAAAATCCTGGAAACCATCGAGCCTCATCGGCTGCACGAGCAAACCTTGAGGCTCGTTTCCGAGAAAAACGTCATCCCTTCGAGTTTCATCGTCAAGTCGGCGCTGGCCGTGTCTTCCCGATTACGCAACGAACTAGCCGAAGCGAAGGCGGAACTCGACGACAAAGACAAAGAAATGCGCAAAGTGTACGACGCCGTCGGCGACGTCATCAAAGGACAATGGGAAAACAATGACGTCATTGTCAACGTGGCCCCGAAAGACGCACGCAACACGCGCGTGCAGTTCGCGAAAATTCTATCACGCAACACGAGCAGGGATTTGTCCATGCAACACGAAGCATACGAAGGCAAGCTCACGCTGTGCGTGCGCTCGCCCACGCAAGGCTTGTTCTTGTTCGACCCGTTTAACGAACACCTGATCGAGATCAAACGTTCGAAGTACGACAATTTAATGGTGGGAGAAAATTATCAGAAAAAGAGACACACAACGTCCTACTGGCCTTTCAACGACGCCGCCTCTTGAGGGATAACAGGGAACCAAGGAAAAACCATGAACGCAATCCAAGAGTACTGTTGTTATCCCAAAATGTCTTGCAACTGCAATGAAAAAATTTGTTTTAGCATGATCATGTTCGAGAGCTTGCCAGTACTGGTGGTGTAGTTTTGTTTGAGAGAACGCTGTCAACACACTTGACTTTCGAGTGTTTCGCCACTTGAGGGGAAAATGGAATAAACTTTCACAAAATTTCATATGGCAAGCTAGCTAGTAAGCTACTGAATTGTAAATATGAATTGTAAATATGAAGGAATTAAAAGGGGAATATGAAGGTTAAAAGGGGAATATGAAGGTTAAAAACCTTCTGTTTTTGTCTGGTCTTTATATTTAGCCCGTCCACTTTCGCTATTCATCATATACAATTGCTTCATTTTAAAACCCCATTTAATTTGATAACAATCAACAAGCATACACACAATATAAACCTTCAACATTATATTTAAAGGACATTGGCAACAAAAATTAAGTTTGTCTAATATGAAAGAACTCGTAAAATGATAGAGTAACACCTTTTACAACTTTCCCGTATTTTACTTCGTTTTTGAAATATTTCAGTTTGTTTGATATGTAAATGAGATGGTCCCTGACGTCAGGTGTTGGGTAGGGAATTTTCACACATTAAAAAAGGTCTTATATCTCAGTGATTGCCAAGTTTACAACGTTCATTATCATGAGGAGTTATTATACGCACATTTTCAAGTAAATTTGTGAAACAAACTTGAAGATGTAACTAATATTTTAATGAGTGAAAATATCTACCCTGCACCTGACGTCAGAGACCATCTCATTTACATATCAAACAAACTGAAATATTTCAAAAACGAAGTAAAATACGGAAAAGTTGTAAAAGGTGTTACTCTATCATTTTACGAGTTCTTTCATATTAGACAAACTTAATTTTTGTTGCCAATGTCCTTTAAAGTGTTTTTAGAGCAACCTGGTTTGTATTTCTGCCTTTAAATGCGGTTTCAAAAGTGGACGGTTAGACTAGTTCTTGAAAATGAGTCCTCTTAAGTCATCCCGTTTGACTTCGTTTGACTCCAATTACTGTAGGCCCTTAAAACAGTGAAATACAAAGAAAGTTTCACTCTGAACAAACAGACCTGTTTAGACAAATTCGCTCAATCCCACCCTGCTTTGACGTCATTTCATGTGAATAGTAAATCAACTTTAGCAAGGGGGAAAATGCATGAAGATGAAATTTTCGGACGACAAGATATTTTACAATTCTTCTCAAGAGATTTCAAAGATCCGAAATATGTAAAATCCCCAAACCCCGGATGGCCACTTTAGTCGAGAATGGTGGTCTAATGTGTCGGGCGAAGGCCCTTCGTCTGAGAGTGAAACGTGAAATCTTCGCTCGAAACTTAAACATGGACGGCTAGGACGACATACATGACGGATGCAAACCAACAAATGAGAAAATCGCTCTACTTTTTATGTACATTTTATTCAATATTATTTGCACTACAAAGTGAAAACACCTTTCCTTCGACGACTACGTTTCTTTTGGCTCTGGACAACTTCCAGTTGCGTCAGCTGCCTTTCCGGTCGTCGCCTTGAAGAAGACAAAGACAAAGCTAAGGATTAAAGCGCCTTTTTAGGGGTATGTCACCCCACTCTCCACCCACCCACCTGTAACTATGATGAATTTCAAAGTTGAATAATCAGGTCTAAACCTTACATGGTTATTTACACATCTCATGCAAATCTTAAAGCGACCCCAAATGCAATATTACTGATATAGATTCTAGATGAAGCGTATTAGTTGAATGCCAAAATATTTTATGATTTGAGCTTTGCATTGATGTTCTAGAAAGGTTTGTTTGTTTGTCTAATGATGTGACGTCAATCCAGTCAACATTTCAGATGACGTCACATCATTTCAAATTTATGATATGACGTCAACTCAGTCATCATTTCCGATACAATATTCTACTGCTAGAGACATTTGACTTAAAGAGTGAGTGTCAACCGTCGTGCATTGCGCATTTGTGTTTATCTTTTTATACGATAACGAAGTGTTTTGAAGTGCTTCGTCGCCAACTTGATGTGGTAAATACTCGGGAAATTCACCGAGTCTGCCGTTCGGTTATACCAATAATTGTATTATATATAATTATATTTAATTATAAAATAATTATATAATAATAATAATATATTGAATTTATATTGCCCATGTTATCATGTGAATATGCATTAGATGTGTGAAGTTGATCGTCCAGGTTGTTGCTTGAGAAAGACTATTGTTGGTGACTGACGTTTCGACGGCCTCAGCGGCGGTTATCAGTCACCAACAACAGTCTTTCTCAAGACTACAACAACCTGGCAACTTCACACATCTAAACCTAATGATACTCCTAGCTAGGTTCAAACCATTTACTTGAATATACATTGTTATCATGTGAATATATTATATAACAGGCCTCGAATTTAGCGGCGGCCACTGGCCGTCGATGCCCTGCTTGTTGGCCGCTACGCCCTCGAAATATACTGAAATCCACGGCCAGTAGCTAGTGGCCTGCCCTCAACCACAGTAATTAAGCTTTGTAATACAAAGTGTATGATTAGTAAAATTGACAATAAAACCTAAAACTCTGCTGAAATATCTGCAGTATTTAAAATATTCTAACAATAATCGGTTAATTAATAAATTCGACAATCTCGCATTGTTAACAGAATCTGCAATCCTTTTGTGTAGAGCCAAGCGCTAGCGTAGCCTGTACTTCAAGTAATCTTGAACATTCTGTAGGACAAAAGGATCGCAGGCTCCGAAAACGAGAGAATTAGAACATTGTTGTTTGTATTATTATAGTTAGGTGGATACGATACATGTAATTATCTATAGTTTCGGTTTGCAGAGTTTTTATAATATTATTAATGTTAATGAACAGTAATATAATTTTCAAGTTTCATACTGGAAAGATGCACCATGCTTCAAATAGCAACTGAATGAAAGTTTTAAAGTTGAAACTGGCCTTGATGCCCTGAAAAACATTGAAACATTCAAGGCCAAACTGGCCTTGCCTTTTCTTTTCCCAAATTCGAGGCCTGTATATAATTGAACTTTTTCGACATATTTTAAATAATATTTTAAACATATTTTAAATAATATTTTTTCGTTCATATATTATATACTCCCCTTTCCGAAGTTCAAAAAGAGACTGGTGAAGAGTTCGGACCGCAACGAGTTATGGGGCTGATTTTGGGGACGCGTCTGCTGATCACAAATGGCAAAAGGCTGTCGTAGATTTTGAACGTTATTTCGGCCAATATTTAACCGATTTCAATTCTGAAAACAGATTCTAAATACATAACATACGTGTCTATTATATTACGCAACGTGTGTACCCTTCGTCCCCAAAATCAGCCCCATAACGCCTTACGGCCCGAACTCTTCACCAGTCTCTCTTTGAACTTCGGAAAGGGGTGACTGGTCCATCGGGAAAGCAGTGAGAAATTGTTCCGATCGATTCAGTCGTTTATAACTTTTTGTTACCTTTTTCTTCTTCTTCTTATTTGTTCTTCGATTGGCCGATGTCGCAAGGATCGCCTGCAGAGGTAAACAACACTGGGTTGGTATTGGATTTGTTTGAAACCAGGGGGGCCCAATGTAAATGGTGGTGCAGCACCTCCCCCCAATACAACAGCAATGACATCTCGTATATATCTTAAGTGTGGCATACAAGCCAAAGCATCCAACTACTGCTATACACAACTACGTGATGTATTGTACATATAGTTTCATACACAAGGATTATCGTCGATATTCTTAACTGATTTTACATTTTGTGAAACATAATATATCAGAGACCGCGCCTATCTGGAAAGAGACATTCGGCTAATTCGAATGTCTTAAAATGTCTGTCGTTGACCAGATCGCGCACTTTTATAACCTTAATTTAGATTCCCGCTTAAAAACTCGTTTCAAAATGCAGGAAATAGTGACACTTACAAATGTCGAATTGACAGATGCAAGAGCTTTATACCCAGATGTGTTTTGTAAATTTTTAGATCTTATTTTTACAACAGTCTTTTAGATTATTTTAGTTTTTATCCTTATTGATTTTGACATTTGTAACCATATCGTAATTCATTTTTATAATGCGATATGTGAATGAACCTATTATTAATATCATCATCACCATCATCATCACCATCGTCATCGCCATCATCGTCATCATCGTCATCCCACCATCATTATCACCATCATCACCACCACCACCATCGTCATCACCACCACCGTCATCACCACCACCGTCATCACCACCACCCACCACCACCACCATCACGACCACCGTCATCGTCATCACCACCACCGTCACCGTCATCACCGTCACCACCACCGTCACCGTCATCACCGTTACCGCCGTTACAGTCACCGTCATCACCACCGTTACCGTCATCACCGTCACCGCCATCACCGTCACCGTCATCACCACCACCACCATCATCACCACCACCACCACCGTCACCGTCACCATCACCGTCATCACCACCACTTCATCGTCATTACCACCACCGTCACCATCACCACCGTCACCATCACCACCATCGTCACCACCATCGTCACCACCACCGTCACCATCACCACCATCGTCACCGTCATCACCACCACCGTCACCGTCGTCATCACCGTCGTCACCACCACCGTCACCACCGTCGTCACCACCACCGTCACCACCGTCACCACCGTCATCACCGTCGTCACCACCACCGTCACCGTCACCGTCACCGTCACCACCACCGTCGTCACCGTCACCACCACAGTCGTCACCGTCACCGTCGTCACCACCACCGTCACCACCGTCGTCACCGTCGTCACCACCACCGTCACCACCACAGTCGTCACCGTCACCGTCACCGTCGTCACCACCACCGTCACCACCACAGTCGTCACCGTCACCGTCGTCACCACCACCGTCACCACCGTCGTCGTCACCACCACCGTAACCGTCGTCACCACCACCGTCGTCGTCACCACCACCACCGTCGCCGCCGCTACCATCACCACCATCATCATCATCACCATCATCATCATCATCATCATCATCACTACCACCATCATATTTTTTTCCCTTCTTATTTCTTATTACTTATTTATTTATTTTTTCTTATTTCTTATTATTTTTTCTTTTTATTTCTTCTTTGCGTCTTTACAATTCAGTGTACTTTCCATAACACTGGGTGCAATACTGGGCAATGTCAGCGCTAAAATCCCATACACACACCTTGATTTTTTCATCTTTGATCGAAGTTTCACATTCAATGACCTCGCTATCATATGGTCCCCGAGTGATCCTAAAATATACGAAAAATACAAATGATATTAACACACTAATGTAGATAAACATATACAAAAATATAGCTAAAAAATGAGATGATTGAGATTTAATGATTGAGAACAAATAAGAGAATGAGACACTGACAGAGTAATGGTCTCGAAATAATGTATAAGCCTCTCATATAAACAAGCCCCTTAGACTCTTGTTGTTTTTACTATAATGATCATAGTGATTGTGTTACAAGTACCTTATTGGTCCGTTCGGCATCAGTAAGACGGTGAATTTAAATTGTGCAACGTATTCACCTAACAAGGCAATACCAAAGGGAGTTGAGTTGTGTTACCAAAACGCAGACATGGTGTCAGTCAAGATTATAAGAATAATAGTATCTTTTATTATATGGCTGCGCTCGTTTCCAGGTCCCTACGCAAAGTAATGCAGGTCTGGAACCCAGGGTCATACGCTCCTTTTTCGGATATAGTTAAGTTTTGGCGGGAACATTTCTGAGTTGATTTGAATAAAAATATTAAAGTGCCACTACGATCAAAATTTTTACCTATCGATATTTTTACGTATTTATAAAGCAGAGCTGCTAAATATTACTTAAGTATTATTTTTCTTACTCCGAATCTGGAGTTGTTATGTGCGCCATTAATCGTTCATGTTCTTGACCAGCGTAACGAAGTGACGTCATATTCTCAACGCGAAGACTCCACGTGGCTAATTGTTCAAGTAAATCAAGGTCGTTTTTTCAAATTCTTCGTCTGAAAGGCTGGACATTTCATCTACTTCTCGAAAAAGAAACAAGAAAACAAGTAACCTCGACAGAAATTCAGGCGTAGCATTGAGAATCTGACGTCACAAACAATATTACCTTTTGAAATTGCGGGCTCACTTGGAACACATTTTAAGTAATGGTGGCCTAAATAATAGTGATTTCAGAGCTCAAAATACTTACTTCAAAATACCATTTTTTAGTTTTTTTTTACATCGATGATCACTTTCGACCCTGAAATACTATTCTATGCTAAAGAAAATCTAAGACGGGGGTGCATTTTCATCGTAGTAGCACTTTAAAAGCTAGGTATCTTCATTGAAAATATCTAGTATTCTATATTACGGCCGGGAATTGTCCCGAGACCATTTAACGAATTCCTCCATATCATCCAGGTCGGTATCCTTCAAGTTGTCGAATGAACACGAAGCGCTTCCCAACCTCGTTCCTAGGGCCTTATCTCAGCTCCCCCCGGGAGCGGGCGGGGAGCGAAGATAAGGACCTGGGAACGAGGTTGAGCACTTCAACTCCATAATATAGTTTCGACGCCTCTCCCTCGGAGTGGCACACGCACTGCCCTGTTATTCTCAGTCTCATCTTAACGTTATTCATCTAAAAGCACGGCAAATAAATGGCTAACTGGTGTAAAAATAGGCACGCGATGCGTGCATGTCTTTAGGATATAAAAACGCACTCCAGCCACGAGGAACAACTATGCTTCGATTTGATGCCCCTGCGAGTATTTCCTGATTATGCAACGAATTTGCAACATAGAACGGCCGAAAATTTCGATAATAATCCGCGTTCCTTTTGTCCAGCGCAAACCCCGGAAAAAGTGGTAAGGTAGCAGCTCGTTCTGAAAGGTCTGTGCAAAAACCTCCGGGACTAATACTTTCCCGTACAGAGCTAGCCTGTATTATAGGTGTTCCTGGTAGGGAGGGTAGTACAGAGCTAGCCTGTATTATAGGTGTTCCTGGTAGGGAGGGTAGTACAGAGCTAGCCTGTATTACAGGTGTTCCTGGTAGGGAGGGTAGTACAGAGCTAGCCTGTATTACAGGTGTTCCTGGTAGGTCAGGTGTTCCTGGTAGGGAGGGTAGTACAGAGCTCTCGCTGTCGCCTAATAATTTTTATACCACATTTCTTGGCAAGTCACCTTACCTTCTTTTTCCCATAATACGTTAAACGGCTCCAAAAGTCCATGTTTAACACACTCAACTACACCTAACTTCGCTTGCTTTTCATCCTCAAACGCCCTAGAGGTAAACACAGTAAATTAGATTGCGATATTAAGGATATTATACCACAAATAAAATATGTAATAATATGTATTTTGAGCAAACGGTGAGAGACTATTGCTTTGCTTTATATACATACCTTAGAGTAAATGGCATTGTCGTGAATTTATTATTAACTTCACTGAAGAACACTGCAAATAAAAAACAAATTAATGCCAGTTAGATTATGAGGTCTTCTCGTTTTTGCGTCGCGTCAGCAGAGCGCTATGTTATCGACTAAGATGTTCATTTGTAGGATGTTTTCGTTCACCTAGTCACTTTACGTCATATGTGCTGACAAATCCACAGTAAACCCCAAGCTCATGTGGTAATTTATATGAATTTTTTTGATATTTCTAAAAGACTGACAATACTGGAATATTGCCGTAAATGTAGAGAATTTTTAAAGATATGTGAAATTTCTACTAAACGTTAATTAACTTTATTTCTAAATGTATAACAATATTGAGTCATTTGGCATCCTTTAGACATACCCAATAAAAGAAATTTCATTATCGCGTAAGCTTGGGTTGCCTGTGAAATATCTAATCTGTTTGCATTCGTTACTTTGCGAAACTGTGGAAAAGATTCTTGTCTTCAATTTGCTGTTTTGTTCGAAACAAGAGGGGGTTGGAGATTGCAACCCATTACCCCCCCCCGCTTCCGCCACCCCTGATCTATCGTTATGATGTATGGTCATCTTCTTCATCCAATTTTCACTTCAACAGCAGACGCATGTACGCATTGCGTACCTATTTTTGAGTCTAATGACGTAGTCAGCAAACACTTAGTTATCGAAATGTTGCGAAAACGTTACACCAGGCAGGATATTCGTGATATAGCTCGAACAAGTGGGCGGAGAGGGAGGGTGAGCACGCCATTTATCCTGGTCAGCGGCAAGCAGTCGTCTTCTGGACGATTCTTTTATTAGTATTAAGTTTAGTAACAGGATTTTTACTTAGCTTTCCTGTATGGGGGGTTAGGCTTAGGATCTAAGTTGTTTTGGGGTTAGCACGCAGAGCGTCTCTCGCAGCTACTAAAAAAGATCGTCCAGAAGACGATTGCTTGCCGCTGACCGGGATAAATGGCGTGCTCACCCTCTCCGCCCGTGGTGTAACGTTTCCCGAAATGTTGTTTGGTTGTGGCACTTACGTCACAACCGAACACGTTCCGGAAGACAGCGAAAGTTCGCCGAGATCGTTTTTTGTTGCTTCACTGAGTAGTCTTCTTCCTTCGCTTATTTGGTCCACGATAGGTATTGAACTACTTTTGTTGTTTATCAGAAGCCATTGTGTTTAAACTGACCAACATTTTGGTCAGCTTCTTGTGTGTAAATAACACGTACTATACGAATTTGAACGAAGACAGTGTCAGCGTGTTTGCAATGACAACATTTTTGGCCAGGCGTTTCAGTGATCGGCTCATGTTGTTTAAATTTTATAGTGATATTTTCAAAATCCGAAATAATTGTATATCAAAACTTATGAACCTAGTACAGGTAGTAATTATCGTCGCACATATTTGTCATATTATATCCTAAACTAACCCGTCTCAATTAACTCAAACATGGTCTACACCTTCGCTAAACTTTCGTATATATAACAGTGAAATTAGAAATAAGATTTCAGACATTGCTAGCCTACAACCAATATTATTTGAATAAAATTATAATTTCCAAATATGTTAGTGCGAAATTAACTATCTTCTAGTTCAGCACCTGCCAGTTATTATAGCCTCGAACATACTCACAAAGAATGGACACAAGCCGATGAACTTACTTATCTCATATTATTCTGTAACTGTTATATCTGTTAGCAGACACATGTACGCATTACGGACCTATTTTTTACCTTCTCCTGATGATAATCTCTCACGAGTGAGCAAAGCGAACGACCAACACTCGAAGATAATATTCGTATCTCAGCACGCAATATTCTTATGAACTGCCTTACTTTTATCTCAGTCCTCTGCATGGTTTAGTATCTTATATACAATAGCGCCATTGCAACAAAAAGCTAAAACAACTCAAAATATACCTCTGGAGGTCTTCATTTTCAAACTGTACATATTTGGTGTCCTTTTGTAAACCGTTGTTCTAGTATCCTTCTCTTTCGCCTTGCCATCTCCACTGCTTATTAAAACATCGATGGCATACACTTCGTGCACGCTGAACTCGCATTTGTCATGCTCCTTCCTGAACGGTGGGGAAAAACGTTGAATTATTAAATTATTTGGCAAATTATGAGTAAAATATACAGCTGTACTGTACATTAAACTGTCTAATAAGTAATTATTATCCAACTCTATAAAAATCTTACTTTTTTCCTTACAAAATTCGCCAAGCAATATCTCAGAGCTTTCAAAACATCACGGGAGAAAAGAGCGGGAAAAAGCCGGTTTCAAACAGGTTTTTTAGAGTCCAAGTAACCTACTGTATCTACTGTCTATAGTGATAGCCAATTTGAGCAATGATAAATTGGAGTTGTGCAGTGATAAACGAAATTTTGTGCAGTAATAAATATAAATACTTTAAAAAGAAAGAAAATTCTCTTTTACACAGTTTACAGTAGTTTTCAGAGCATTCATTTCACCTCAAATATTACGGTTACATCTTCAAGTTTGTTCCAGAAATTTACTTGAAAATGTGCATATAAATAACA
Organism: Chrysogorgia sp. JL179-B06; assembly: GCA_035772405.1. Classification (NCBI taxonomy): domain Eukaryota; kingdom Metazoa; phylum Cnidaria; class Anthozoa; order Scleralcyonacea; family Chrysogorgiidae; genus Chrysogorgia; species Chrysogorgia sp. JL179-B06. The sequence continues at coordinate 171,518 of JAYKKM010000335.1, forward strand.
ACTCATTGTTTTTTTGGTTTTGGAGCAGGTAATGAGAACCAGAATGATGTCCTGTATATGTAAATGTAGAAAACTATGGGGATGGGGGATTGGAATAATAAGCGCATTTAGCCACTGACTATAATACGTATCATATTGCAACGCGCGCTGGACATGCAGTGTAAACTGAATAAAAGGTATGAATAAAACACAGAAACAGAGAGTAAAGATGCGTATAATTGTATAGTGCATAGCATAACATGCGGGATAACCCTGTACGCTTTTCGACCTTTTTGGTCTCTTCAGCAGGGTATCGGGTTGGCAGTTGATGTTTTTTCGTTGGAAGATAAATAATAATGCGCGGAGTAAACAAAATATGCGTGTAACTGTAAGGAAAGAAAATTTAAGTAATTGCTTACCAAAGTGTTGTTTGTTCGGGAAAGTCCAACGCGTCGTGCCATGAGTATAGGGTTGAAAGGCTGTCGTAGTTAAAAGGTTCGTTCTCGATCTTTGTACTAGCTTGGGCTTCGTCAAATACAAATTGTCACTGAGGGCGTTACAGTATATACGTGAGTTGCGTCATTAGTTACCAGGTCGGTTGGTGTTTCATGTATCGGTCACCACATGAGGTACATAGTCTTCCTTATTGTCCTGATTATCCCCACCTTCCCCGCTACGGGCCATCTACATCAACTTTTCTAGGGTTATAGGGTTATCTTAGTTATTAGTTATACTGCAGTTATATTAGAGTTATACTATAGTTATCTTAGTTATACCGGGTGACCCAAAAAAAAGTACTCCGGTTTGATTCATAATAACTTCTAAACCACTGAAGCTATTAAACTGAAATAACTTTCATTAGATAGATGGAAGACTAACTTAGATTTTGAAATATTACAGTTGTATTTTACTTACAAATTCACGGAGATATTAATGTTCAAAATAGGTAGCATATTTCTGGATGTGTCTAAAATATGCAAAAAACGCCGTATCAAATACTTAATGTTGGATGTCTCTGGGGAGTTGCATGTTATGTCTTATGGAGTTATGGTTTGATTGTGTTTCATAATTCTGAGTTTATTCTGAACATGAACAAATTTGCAATGTACCACATGATCAGCAACCGCAGAATTTAGAAGAGCTTCGCAGCATGCCGTAATCTAGAACAACGAATGATCCATGACTCCTTCGACGCAATGGTGTCACGGGCTAGGCAGTGCATTCGTGCTAGAGGACACGCGATTTCCGAACGAATAAATCTTGCTTGTATTTTGCAAATAATAATACTTCGTTTCATAATAAACAATTTGTCAAGTGTCATTTATTTACTGCTAATAGTGCGTGTTTCAGTTGAGCAAAGCTTGATTAATATTTGATACGGCGTTTTTTGCATATTTTAGACACATCCAGAAATATGCTACCTATTTTGAACATTAATATCTCCGTGAATTTTTAAGTAAAATACAACTGTCATATTTCAAAATCTAAGTTAGTCTTCCATCTATCTAATGAAAGTTATTTCAGTTTAATAGCTTCAGTGGTTTAGAAGTTATTATGAATCAAACCGGAGTACTTTTTTTTGGGTCACCCGGTACTAGTTATCTTAGTTATACTAGTTATACTAGTTATCTTAGTTATTCTAGTTATATTAGTTATCTTAGTTATACTATAGTTATCTTAGTTACACTAGTTATCTTAGTTATTCTAGTTATATTACTAATTTTAGTTATTCTAGTTATACATATTAGTTATCTTAGTTCATAGTTAATATTATTAATTATTCTTAGTTATACTGGTTATACCACTCCAGAGGCAGCATTTCACTTCTGATAAGAACTCCTCTTACTCGCGTTCAGCTCTCGACATCCGGTTGTTCTCAGCACTCCAAAATTGCACAGAACTCTGCGCAGCACTTACTACCAATTGGTAACCTATAGTATTAGTTATAATAACAGCAGTTATCTTAGTTATATTAGTTATCTTAGTTAAACTAGTTATCTTAGTTATACCACAGGTTATACCAGTTATCTAAGTGGTAAGGGGGATTAGTTCGAGTGTTTAGGGGATAGTAAGGTAAATAACCGGAGTTCAAGATCGTGAGTATTGTAAGTTTAATATTACGTGTAGAATATGTAGATAATACACGAAGATATCAAAGCTAAAGGCCAACGGCATGTAATCTGCTCTTTGGACGTAGAAAGCTACGTTGTGTGTCGCGTTGCTAAATTAACTGTCAAATAGCAAGACTGTACGGTGTAATAATGTAGAAGTTAAAGGGGAAGGGTTTAGCAGCAAAAGCTAAAGGCCGACGGCATGAATTATGCTCTTTGGACAATGCTTAACACATGGTGTTATGATATTGGCGCTATTATCCGTCGATTGTCAAAACTGTAAAGTGTAGGTAATTTATGGGGAAAACTGTACAAAGGAAATCATTACCGTGTCGGTGTGTATTTGCATAGATATTGAAGGGGAAGAAATTACATAAATTAATCGAACTTTCACCTCGATTTTCTCATAAATACCGATTTATTTGAGGTGCTATATCTGAAACACTCACAAGAGTGCTTCATCAGGATATCCAAACACCTTGAAGTTTGTTAGAAAAACTCTGCTATCGCTTCATCAGTCTTGAAAACGTACACTACACGCGGTCAACACGCGGTCAGCCCCCATGGCGTGAATTTTGGCTTCATCCAATCATACGGCCAAGAGTTAGCGTTCCTTTTTGTACCTCGTAGCCCGGTTCACTGGTTTTTGACGCAGAGTCCAGTACCTTTTTAAAATTAAACATGGAAGTTTGGTCGCATGGTTTCCGTTTCTGTATTTATTTTCTGCATAGTGTTATTCTGCTCCTGTGTATTTACGCAGAACATGGTGTGATGGCAGCTAATAATATCAATCCATTGTTAGACTGCGCCATAAAAGAGCTGGCTTGGAACTACTCGAAGACACTGCTTCTTGAAAGGGGTAATCTTTTGCCTGTGTTTGATGCCTTGCAACTTGAAACCAAGTGCAATCTTACTAGACCAACAAAGGTAGACGATGTTCGAAGACAGCCTTTATCAGCTCAGGACCCTGCTGCATCGTTTGCTGTGTTTGTACATCCTACCAATGGTTTAGACCACAATGAGGGCAGTGAAAGTAAACCACTTGCAAGTTTGTTGAGAGCCAGAGATTTATGTCGTGAACAACGTAGAGAAAGACAAGTGAAATGTATGGTATTTCTAATGGCAGGAGTTCATGAACTAAATGAAACATTACGTCTTGGTCCTGATGATAGTGAGACAACGTTCGTTGGAGAAAAGGACTCGGTGATTTCAGGTGGGAAAACTGTACAGACAAATTGGGAATTGTATAAACAATCGATTGAGATAGCATCAGGACAAAATGCAATATTTTACGACAACCTACAACCCGAAGAGAGCTCGAAAAGTGTACGATTTTTTGGGAAAGTAAATTCTTCTTCTGCTTGTTATGTTGCATGTGGCAAGGATGATAAATGTACTTCGTATGTTTACTTTGACACGTCACCTTACCTGTCTATGTGTTACTTCCGCCTTGACGGACATTGGAATCCCGAACCACAAAATGGCTGTGTTAGTGGAAAAAAGATTACTATTTATGTGTCTGACCTTAAATTGAATTCAAGTAAATCTTTCAATACCCTGTTTGTAAATGGTCGCAGAGCCGTGAGAGCTCGTTTTCCCAATGGTAACCCAGAATATTCTGGTTTACATACTGTCCCTACTGGTTATGTTGGTAAAGCTGAAAGATGGCTGCCAGCTAGAAAAACAGATCCTGCTATTGAGATTCAAATCAACAACCCTATTCGTAACCATACAAAATTTCCAACATTCAGGCTTGGTATCGGTGGTCCTGTCTACCAGTTTGATCCGCCAGAGTCCTACTGGGCCACAAAGGAAACCTATGATGGGGTTACTTATAAAGTTCCTTCTGGTTTGGTTTATAATGATTCCTTAGAATTTGCAAAGTATCAGTGGAAAAAACCTCACACAGGTATTGTCCATGCTTATATGCATTACCATTGGGGAGGATGGCAGTTTCAGATAGATGATCGGAACATGTCAAACAACACGTTAACTTGGACAGAAGGAGGATTTCAAGAAGCTCGTGGAGATACCGCTGGTTCTGAATGGTATGTTGAGAACATATTTGAGGAACTAGATGTTCCTGGTGAGTGGTACTTTAATGATGAAACAAACCAGTTATATTACTATCCTAACAAGACTTTGCCTGAAGAGGTAACAATATCACAGATAGAGTCACTTATCTCTGTTAAAGGAAGCCAATCAAATCCTGTAAAGAATCTTAAGTTTTATCAAATAACATTCACTGAAACTGAATCAACATTTTTAGAAAGTTATGAAGTGCCAAGTGGAGGTGATTGGGCAATTCACCGAAATGGTGCATTGTTTATAGAAGGAGCAGAATTTATTACAGTTGACAATTGTTTATTTAGCAATATTGGTGGGAATGCATTATTCCTTAGCAATTTTATCCGTAATGCTACAATATCAAACAATGAATTTGTTTGGATCGGAGACAGTGCCATTGCTGCTATTGGTTCATCAAAACTTATTGATGGCACAAATGGTAATCAACCAAGGGGAACCAAGATTTTGAAGAACCTGATTCATGAAATTGGAATATTTGGAAAGCAAACTGCAGCATTTGTCCAATCTGTTGCTTGTCAAACTGTACTTGAAGAGAATGTCTTTTTCAATGGACCAAGAGCTGGAATAAACTTTAATGATGGTTTTGGTGGTGGAAATAACATAACTAAAAACCTGTTGTTCAATTTTGTACGAGAAACTCTCGACCATGGTCCTTTCAACTCGTGGGACAGACAACCATATCTGACAAAAGTTAAGGATGGGGTGACACCATCATTGATCCCCAAAGAAAATTATATGACATACAACTTTATTATCAGTAACTTTCATTCATGGTGGCCTGTTGACCATGATGATGGTACTGGTTATTTTACTGACCAGTATAACTACCTTGTTTATGGTGGATTTAAGAACTACTTGGGACACTCAAAGATATCACAAAATAATGTGTATGTGTATCCTGATGGTAACCAGCCATATGGTCCACCATACTGTGCATACAGTAGCCAAACGCAAACTGGACCTTCAGCATCTGGTTGGGGAGACCGTTATATACTGATAATATATGTATCATTCATGAAAGTCAAGTTTATGATTTTTCATCTTGCAAACTTGAGAACATGAAAGAACTTATTCCTTTTACAGCAAAGAATCGTTTCTACACTCCAGGGGCTAAAGTAATCTTTAAATGTGATGGAAATACATGGACATTGAAAGAATTTCAAGAAAAGGGATATGACCTTGGATCAACTGTGTCTGATCTGGTGGACATAAAGGAGATTATCCAGTGGGGAAAAGATCTTTTCAATTTGTAAATTATGGTGAATATGGCTCAGGGGTAAAATTGTTAACCTTCCCTCAAAATGTGCTGTTAAGTACAACTCTTGAAATAATTTTTTTTTTAATTGACATTTTGAAAATCATTGTCAACCAGTAAAATCTTATCAGTTTGACCTGGATTATAATACAGAGTAAATGCATGTAATGATATGTTTAGTAAATGTAAGTCTTAGAAACAGTCAATATAGTACTGTGTAATTGTGATTGTTTCAGACTTGTATAGTACTGCTCAGAAATAACCTAACAGTGCGTCTGCGTTTAGGTTGCGTTCGTCTTGCGTCTCGGTTGCGTTCGTCTTGCGTCTCGGTTGCGTTCGTCTTGCGTCTCGGTTGCGTTCGTCTGGCGTCTCGGTTGCGTTCGTCTTGCGTCTCGGTTGCGTTCGTCTTGCGTCTCGGTTGCGTTCGTCTTGCGTCTCGGTTGCGTTCGTCTTGCATCTCGGTTGCGTTCTTCTGGAGTCTCGGTTGCGTTCGTCTTGCGTTGAGAGTCGGTTGCGTTCGTCTTGCGTCTCGGTTGCGTTCGTCTGGCGTCTCGGTTGCGTTCGTCTTGCGTCTCGGTTGCGTTCGTCTGGCGTCTCGGTTGCGTTCGTCTGGCGTCTCGGTTGCGTTCGTCTGGCGTCTCGGTTGCGTTCGTCTTGCGTCTCGGTTGCGTTCGTCTTGGAATGGTAATTTAGAGTTCTTTCATATCTCACGTCGTTCGAGATATTTAGACTTTTGTGATATGCAAATGAAATAACCTGACGTAAAGAGCTTTACACATTTTTAGGAAATCAAGTATATCTTTGAAATTATTCTACGAAATCTCTTGAAACTTTGCACATTACGACATTACGTGAAACCTAACATCATTACATCGAAATAGTGATGCAAAATTAATATACTACAGTATTTCTAATTTCTTGATTTTCTAAACATGTGTAAAGCTCTTTACGTCATAGGTTATTCATTTCCACATCACACAAGTCTAAATATCTCAAGAATGACGTGAGATATGAAAGAGATCTAAATTACCATTTCTCATCATTTTATGAGTTCATTTAAATAAGACAAACTTAGTTTTCGTTTCATAGGCACGTTAATATACAATGGCCGATATTTTTTCGCATCGATCAATTTTATATTTTTGCCTGATTTTTTCATCATCGTTGTAAGTCGGTATATAAAATTTACACACACATAAAATTTTAAGCCAATTTGGTGAATTATTTCATACATTTCTAAACACGGTGATTTTTCACCTTTTTGACCCACATGCATAGAAAGTATTGTGTTTGTGGTGTATAAATAGCTTGCGTATGTGCTCCCGTGCGGGTGGACCGGTGCGGGTGGGATCTTTGCAGAGACTCTGCTCAAGGTAACCCTTATACCGTAACCTCCCGTTGAGGGGGGTAGGGGGAGCAGAGAAGGGGGTTCATTTTTTCTCACTGACCATTTTTACTTTGTTGAACTGTTATTAAATTGATTATTTTCAATTCAACATAAATTGCTTTTCCTGACGCTTTTTCTTCGATTATTTTCAGTTTACCTGTTATTACTGCTTAACTCTTTCCTGTCCGGCTGAAAAACATCCAAAATTGAACTACCTCTTTGTTCTGTTGATATCTTGGGAAATATCCATAACTGTTGCGAAAACCCAATAAACCGGCTGTTACCAATGCTTTTGAATTTTCCGAACAAGATACATTATGTTAATATAAATTAGCATTAATTATCATAAATCTGGTTGAAAAACTTCCATTTTTCTAGACTTCCATTTTTCTAGAAAAGGCCGTCTTGCACGCCCGCGTAGCATCATGAAAATTCAAAATGCCACCAATCGCAGAGTTGTTTATGAAATCAAATCAAATGTGGCGAGTGAGTGGATCTCATGTCCCTGGCGCTTGTCGAATTTCAATTTTTAATCTTGCGTTACCGTGTGCCGTGTTTTTCGATTTTGACTGAGTCGGACAGGAAAGAGTTAAAAGTATGTATATATAGCCACTCCAAAAGATTGCATTCTGCATTACCTCTGAGCTTCTGAAGGATTTTGAATGATAGCCTTTTCTCCATCAATAACATTTCTCGTTAACTGATGTGATAACATTCCTTAAACAGTAAACAGACAAGAGGGCTTTTTAATTTGAAAGAAACTTCTTCTTTTCAACTATAACAGCAATGGTTTCTTTACAAAAGCAATGCTAACCTTCTATTGCCTTGCAGTTGAATTCTTCAGCCACTGTGTTGATGTAGTCAGTTATAGTGTTGTTCTTCAAAACAAATACGAGAAAACTAGGTGATTAGTTTAAATTTACAAGCTGAAAACATTGAAGGGCAATTCCATGTAATGGACATTACACAGTTTGTCAAATGTTGAAAACTAATTTGATATATTTCTTCCACTTTTACCAACAACAATTGATGTTCAACTTACTAATGTTTCAGAGTGTTTTGGAAAATGTCATATATTTACAATCACAATATTTTGCGTAACGGACATTACTCCAGAAAAGACATGCCTATTTTATTACTTTTTCAAACAACATATCTTCTCAATTACAATGATTGTTACAACAAAACACCTAAATTATGAATCCATTTGTACATACATACCTGTACTTTAAAATTATTTGTACATGTTGGATAAAATTTTACCTTTTTTTGAAATAAATAACAAATTTGTGTGTAGCGGACATTACACAAGCCGTAACGGACATTACACTTTTGTCTCATGCTTCTTTATTAATATTTGTCCCCAAAGTTACCCAATTTGATAGGGGATTGGATTAAAAACAAAATTAATCCATTGTAATATTTTCAACAATCAACCAAAATACTGCTTTTTGCTTTTTTAAGCATAGTATGCACACATTGTAAATGTTGTGTAAAAACCTTAATTTCATGTAAAATTGTAACTATGTAGAGGTAAATTTGAAGAATTACAACACTGTATTTGGATGTTGGCAATAAAGTTAGACGTTTTTATCGCTAAAAAGCATAAAGAGGATAAAATTTCCTTAGCCACTCAGGGCTCTTGCTTAATTTAAGAAATCACAAAAAGTGCATTTAAACATGGAATTGCCTTTTTTAAAGATTTGTTGTATTACACTATATTATTATTAAAATTTATGTGAATATTATTTTGTGTCTGCTACAAGTAACTATTAAATTTGGGGACTCGACTTATACACAGGGTTTCCTAAAAATCACAATTTTTCCCCGAAAAATTGGGGGTCGACTTATGTGCCAAGATATATGGTAATAATATTTTGTTAATTACTCTTGCACTAAAAAACAAACACTAGGTTTGGGCGGTTTACCTGTTTTTTTCGGTTTTATTATTAAACCGTTTTTTTCGGTTTAGCTTTTAGAAAAACCGGAAAACCGTCATCATTACATATTTCATTTCATGCCACGCACTGATACCAGATTTGGCAGATTATATATACAGACAATAACACTGCGTGCAAATCATCTCTGCCACAAACGTCAACGTCGAATTGCGGCCAAAAAAGGTTTCTGCGGCCTCTGCCTCTCCAGGTTGCTGCCTCTCCTATCTGGCAATATTTCGGATTTAGACAAGACGAAAACGACAATGACCTGCCGACATGCAAGCTTTGCCTGAGGAAAGTCCGTGCTGCTGGGGGAAATACTTCCAACCTACATCGACATCTCCGAGATCATCATCCCGTCGAATATGCACGCAGCTGTATACCCTTCGTTAGCCAAACTTGCACGCAAATACTTGTCTGTTTGTGGTACAAGCCGGAACATTGTTACTGCCAAGCGGTCTACTGAAACCACACAAGGTGATACGTTGGTTTTCTTGGCTAAAAACCTGTGAATTCTTTATTCTTAAAACGTTTCTGACTTTTTCTGACAAGTTACAATGTATAATTTTGTTTAGTTCTTATTAAAATTTCGTTTCGTTATCGCTGAACATACGTTTTTTTGTTCAATATTTTGCCGTGATCTACGCAGTCCTTTATAATTACTCTGTATACAGCCAAATTATGACGTAAAGCGCTATTAAAAATTTGAAATTGCATTCCTTGACTTCCTGGTTGAACCCTTAGTTCAAAACTGAAATTGCGTTAGTTTCTGAAATTGTGAAAAACCGGTTTTACGGTTTAACCGGTTTAGAATCGGACGGTTTAGCGGTTTTTATTTGAAGCAAAACCGCCCAAGCCTAACAAACACATTACTGTAACTATAAATAAGATATTTATTGTACTAACTTCTTCTCCTGTTTTAACAGTTCTTTGTGCAACTTCTGATGCTAAATAAGCTGCTTGAATAACATCTGCTTTACGGCCAGTCACTTTATTGTCCTAAATTGAAACATTTACAATCATCACACACACACATTTGGATTCAAGGAGACAACAGACATCTAAATATACACACACAAAGTTATTATTTGTATCATTATTTTTATTTGTATCATTATCATTATTTGTATCAGAACTCAATTCAGAGTTTGAAGGAATATTGAATGAAATTGTGAGCAAATTCAATAGCCTTGGAATATGTTTGTGTTGAGTAGACAACATCACAGCATGTAACTGGTGGTGGGATTTTGCAGGCTCTAAGAAACTGATTTTTCAATTGAATGCTCAAGTTGCAAAAACTCAACCTCACGTCCTCACAAGCATCACATTTCAAATTTACTCTCCTAACATTAACTTTCATAAAATTAATAATACCTTATTGGCTCCCACAACAATTGTATGACCAATAACTGCAATGTAACCATCGATATGAACACCAAGGTCACTGGAAACAAGAAGTTGTATAAGTAAGTATTTAACCCTAGTATCAATATAATAACTACTGATTTTGTTTAAATTCTGATGTTAAAATTGTTTTTTTCCAAATAAATTTTTACACAGTTTTGTCCATGTTAATCCAGTCTCTATGCGTAGTTTTTAACAGTTTTATAATCGCGTGCCTGACGTTGCTGAGGCGCACGATATACCACGCTCCTGCAAAAATTCATATGGCCAGGTCTGAGGTAGGTACAGTAGGTAGATATACTTTATTTCCTCCACTAATGAAGAGTCCCCCATATTAAACCCGGGTTGGGTATTTATAGATATATTAAAAATTGAGTAAAGATAAACTGATTGTTTATAAAACAACTTCTCCCAACTAGTACTAAAAGAAATGCTTACAGACCAATAAGGAGAATTTGTATGTATGTATATTTACATACAAAAATATTTTTCAAATTCAACTTAATTCAATGTCAATGTCAACATCACTGTCTTCAAATTCGGAATCGGATCTACACTCCCGTTGTCAATGTCTATGACGTCTTTCTCAAGTCGTCTCTTTTTAGACGGGTTTTCTTCATCCACGGTGTTGGTGTCGGTAGAGAGTTGATTGCGCCTTTTTCCATGTAGATTTCTAATGCACGGTTGAGAATTTCTTTACGTTCGTTCACCGACGAGGCTTTATCATTCCCTTTGACGACCATTAAATCTGTCATGGTCTCATGTTTCATGCTCAATCGACAATCACTTAACAAAAGACTCAACAAGCTGAAGGCCCTTTGACTGCTGATAATCAAGTCTTTTGAATGTCAAGATCCTTTGCCACAGAACTTTTGCATCCGTCAAAAATTCTCGCATTTGACATCTTGCGAAGATTTCAAACAACTTGCCATCGAAATCCGACTTACTCAAATTTCATTCATCAGATCAGCACGAGGTGCACAATTTCATGCTCTCACAACAAACGAGGCGCGCGGAGAAACATTATGAGAAAAATTAATAGTTTTTTGTTCATAGTGGTAATATATGTAGTAGGCTTTATCTTATAATGAAACTGTAATTAGTTTTATAAGAAAAATTAAGAATAAATTGTTGTAAGAACATTGAGACTGTTGTATAATGCTCCTAATACGTCTTTATTATTATTATTATTATTATTATTATTATTACTAGAAGTTACTATCGCAAGGAAAGTGCTGCCTCAAAATTCAACGCAGTTGTGATATTGTGCAAAATAGCATAAATAAGTGGCGGGCTTATTGAAGCCAACAGATGTAAGTCAACAGATGTAAGTTGAACAGTTATAAATGCAGTTGAACATAAAGATAAAATAGTTGTATAACACAGTTCTCTGTACAAGGCTTGCATAATAATGCAGTTAAATATGAACACAAAAAGTTGACACTATAACAGTCGATAAACTAACAACTGCCAGAAGTTTGACAGCACTAAAGCAGAAGACGTTATATGACGATTGACGAACGAGGCTCTTCACAAAATATCGTGGCCATAGTAGCTAAAGAGATTTTATTGTTTGCATGCAGGCCGTTGGCGAGTTCTATCCAAACATTTGATTCGAATAGTTCCGCATCCGGCAATTATACGAACACCTACGAGTTACGTCATAAAACGTCATAAATCTGTGGACATCCATGAAAAAAATCGAGCGTGATTTTAATGTAGATCGACTATACATAGTTCCGCGAAGAAGTCTGGGTACGAGACACAGCAACCCAAGTCAAGATTAGTACACAGAGATATGCAAGTTATAATAACTATAACCGCTGTTAAATAATGCTACATGTATAATGTTCTATTAAAAGTAAATGTGCATACATTTTTACCAGATCTCCTTCCTTTATATCCACATCTGTCTCGCTCGTCAATGGCGAGAAGTGACAAACACAGTTATTGACAGATATACACGTGGGAAATGCAACACCTAAAAATGAATGTTAACAAAAACTTTATATTATTTCCGTGTCAACTTAAAGTGCCTATGCAACGAAAATTTCAAGTTGGAGAAAATAGCATTGAAGTAAAGTTTGAGATGACTGCTTTCGATTGTGAAAGTTTCAGGGCAAATAATTAAGTAAAGTATGTTTGTTTAGTGTTTGAAAAACTGGCTTTTGGCTAAAAAGTGGAGACATCACTATATGACATCAACTTATGACATCACTATAGGATCTACATGAATTCTTATTGTTATCGAACAGACTGTCCAAAATACCCTTTAGAATACCCTTTAGAAAACTCTCATGGGAAACTGTGCACAAGGGTGTGTAAAATTTATTCATAACGAGTTATTTGTTTTAAAATATACATGGTTGAAGCCGTATCCAACTTAGTAATTATGAGTAACTTATCAACTTATGAGTAATTACCCTAAGAATGTACCGTCGATTTTCGACATCTAAAACATATTCGTGAATAGTTCATTTATGAACTTTGAAGTTTCTACCACAAAATGAACGAGAAAAATCTCTTTATTTTCTTTTTACATACATGCCATTGCAGAGCAATCAAAATTTGGGGTCTGGGTCGAGTGATGTCATAAGTATGCCAACTATTTTAATGATGTCTCAATTTTTAGGGGGAAAAGCACAGTCTTCAAACGCTAAATAAACAAACTTCCATTTAATTGTTCGTACTAAAACTTTCACAGTCGAAAGAAGCAATACCAAATATTACTTCAATGTTATTATTTCCAATTTGGAAATTTTGTTGCATGGGTAAGTGGGATAATTACCCTGTGGTAAAACGTTTCTGTTAGACTGTTACTGATCTACTAATAACACTTATGTTTTACTAGGTGACGAACATCGGTAACCACCGATGTATTGACTGATAAGCCCATATGTATCGTATCGGAATTTATCGTTTTGGTAAATCTTTATCGGCTCGTCCTTACTATCAAAAGTTAAAACTGTTTTTGTCCTTATTAACAACGTTTAGATTCAACTACAAGATTCATAATTTCTGGTGCCAATTGATTGCACTATCTCCTGCAGCAATGTTCTACAAATTATGCATACATGCCTTTTTTCATGTCTTTTTTATTTTTAAAAACTTTACTGGTCTCTTCAACGATCAGAGTATCTCCAAGAACACATAGTGTTCTAGCTGTCGTGTTGGCAGTAGCAGCAGAAATGACTTGAACAAGAACACCTAAATACAACAAAACAATGTTTAAATCCTACGGTACATAATATAATATCTAAAATGCAAAATGGTTAAGGGTGTTTGGATGTATTTGATTTCACTGATGGGGACACCAGGTGAAGGTTAAAGGGATGACTCATGCGGGTCCCGGGACTCCGGGTCCTTCGTTACCGTATATAAACACTGGCTCAAATGGCATTCGGCTTACTCACTGATCGTTCGTTACGTCCCGCCCTCTCCCACCTCTTTACGTTGTTTCTTTCTTCAAAATATCGGCGTTTAGGTCCCTTTGCTTCAGCTAGCTTTGCGTCATTCGATGTTTGGCATATTGTACGGTGAGCTCTTTAACTTGGGTAAGTACAGTACCTATTTACGCATGTTCTTATTCTTCATCTGTAGTTTTTTCTTCCCCCGTATTAGACGGGTGACTTTGCAGATCGTGGGATGGCGGAGGTTCCGTTGGTTGGGGGTTGTGTGCCCTGCCGGTAGAATTAGCATCGTGGCTCGGCGCTATCTCGTCCCCCTGGAGGCGAGATACCCTGGGGAAGATGTTGCAGATTAGCTACTGACTCCATCCCCTCCAATCTGCATTACGCCAAAGTACATAGATATGTTTTCAATACAGGATATGCATTACGCCAAAGTACATAGATAATATGTTTTCAATACAGGATATGTATTTCAATATACACATGTACAAATGCACTGAGCTACAACATAATTGCCCAGTTTTTGTTTGGTAAAATAACTGAGAATTTTTAAGGACCTAATACCAGCCTATCGCAGACTAGTTTGGTAAAATGAAGTTGCTTATTAACAGGTGTTTTATGTACTCAGTACTGTAGCTGTAATTAGGCAGGTATTTACAGTGCTCTATGTACTCTATAGCAACATATCTATTTTACAAAGAAGAGCACTAAAAACAGTATGGAATCTCGCGTAAATAAAAAAACCCGGGTACAACTCATCATTATAGGACGTTTTTACTTTAAAAAGACTTCTAAAAGACTTACGGTTCGCCATATCGCCCGCCATTTTATATTTTGTGACGACAACATCATCGGAGATTGTTGGTTCTTCTTCTTCGGAATCGCTGCTTCGGTCTGCCATATTATATTGCTTGATTAATTAATTAATTAAAACGTAGTTTCCTTATGAAGAAAAAAAAGACCTTCTCTACATCAATTTTATAACTTTATTACAGAGTAAAAGTCGTCGAGCACGTGTTGTTTGAAGCCAGAACGAACAAACCCTTCATGTCCCCCATCTACCTTGCTTACCCATCAATGTACCCCAAAACGCTGTTTGCACAAAATACTTGTGATAGACACTTCAGTTCTCGAATTTGCTGCAATACGCATGAGCATAACAATAAATACATTACGATCTTATTTCCAATCTATTGTTTAGTATTGTTTTGCGAGTATTGAAGCAATTGGACCAGACTGAAGGACGCCATCTGCGCAAAATCGGTGTTTGCGCTAATTCTTCCCACCGTTAGTCGGCTTCGGAACGCCACAAGATGCCATCCGTCTGAGACTAGAAATTATTCATTTTCTTTGTTGCAGAGACGAAACTCAAGGGGCGGTGTGGGGAGGGGATGTGACACCAAAATTATCCAAAAACGCATCTGAAACCTCCCCATGCTATCACGAATAGACAATGGTTGAGAGCCAATCAGAATGCAGCATTTGCAGTTTCTATTAAAACTCGATGGAAAACATGGATTTTTTCCCGCCATTTTTGTAAAATGGACTGTAAGATGAACCTTAAGGTACGTTTACACACTACGATTTGTCGGGCCGACACTGACGAATATTTACGTGATTCGTGGTAAATTTCGCTAATTCGTCATCCCCGACAAATCGCAGTGTGTGAACGTAACTCCCGATTTTTACTCCCGATTTTTACTAAATATTATTATTATTATTATTATAACAATCTTTAATCAGGGTGCTGCATCATTAAAAATATATACAACAATAAATAAATAAAAAACAACATAACATTACAAAAATCAAAACAAAAACAAAAAACAACCTATAAAATGCAGTTACAGTATACAATTAATAATACACTTATCAAAAATACAATAAATTAAAATAAACTTAAGCAGTTCAAATATCCATCAACTTTTTAAGTTTCGTTTTGAAAAATTTGAAAGAGGAAGGCATTTTTAGTTCATCTGGCAAAGTGTTCCAATCGACTAGTCCTTGATAGGATAGTTTTTGCTTTACCCCAGTTAGTTTTAGCACGTGGTAGATAGAAATCACGTTTTCGCCGAGTGTCATAGTTATGTATTTCATAATTGAATTTAAAATTGAAATCAAGATCAACTTCGTTATACAGGCACTTGTGTAATATGAGGCGTCTATGGAAGAGTCGTCTAACATGTAGAGGTTTCCATTTTAAGGACATTAGCGATAGTGAAGCTGATGAGCGAGTGGGTAAATCCAGAATTATCTTAGCAGCTTTATTTTGAAGAACTTGAAGTTGATCCATTAGAGACAAGTTATTCTTATCACCCCAAACAAAGTCAGCATAATCAGCTTCGTCTGCTATACACTCGTAGTTTACGGTCGATATATTTCTTTTCTTGTTTTAATTTTTTTTTAAATATACGCGCGTTTATTCGGTAGTCATAGTTACAGTAAAAAATCAATACGACCTTTTTTCAAAAGGACCTTTCTGTTTTTTTCTGTTTTTTATTTTTCGTTAGGTTATGGATAATGGATAGCTACGATTAGGGTTAGGTTCAAGGTTAGGATCAAGGTTAGGATCAAGGTTATGGTTGGGGTTAGGATTAGGATTGAGATTAGGGTTAGGATGAAGTGTGCAGTAAGGTTAAGTGGTGTGCAGTAAGGTGAAGTAGTGTGCAGTAAGGTGCATTAGGGTGCAGTGAAGTAGACTGAAGTAGACTGCAGTAGCGTGCAATAGACTGAAGTAGGGTATAGTAGACTGCGTTAGGGTGTAGTAGACTGAAGTAGACTGCAGTAGCGTGCAATAGACTGAAGTAGACTGCAGTAGCGTGCAGTAGACTGAAGTAGGGTGTAGTAGACTGCGTTAGGGTGTAGTAGCGTGCAAAAGATTGAAGTAGGGTGCAGTAGACTGCAGTAGACTAAACCAGGTTCTGCTGGTTCACCTGAACCAGAACCTGGTTCTTCTGGTAATTCACCTGAAATTAGAACCTGGTTCAGATGAACCAGACGAACCAGATGAACCAGCAGAACCAGAACCGGGTTCAGATGAATCAGCAGGTTCTTGTTTTGCTGGTTCATCTGAAGGTTCTGGTTCAGGTGAACCAACCAGAAGAACCAGAACCAGGTTCTGCTGGTTCACCGTTCAGGTGAATTACCAGAAGAACCAGGTTCTGGTTCAGGTGAACCAGCGGTTCAGGTTCAGCTTCACCAGAACCTGGTTCAGGTGAACCAGCAGAACCAGGTGAACCAGGTTCTGGTTCAGGTGAACCAGGTTCTAGTTCAGGTGAACCAGGTTCTGGTTCAGGTGAACCAGGTTCTGGTTCAGGTGAACCAGGTTCTGGTTCAGGTGAACCAGGTTCTGGTTCAGGTGAACCAGGTTCTGGTTCTGGTGAACCAGGTTCAGGTTCAGGTGAACCAGCAGAACCAGGTCAGAACCTGAACCAGAGTTCAGGTGAACCAGCAGAACCAGGTCAGAACCTGAACCAGAGTTCAGGTGAACCAGCAGAACCAGGTTCTGGTGAACCAGGTTCTGGTTCAGGAGAAGCAGCAGAACCAGGTTCTGGTGAACCAGGTTCTGGTTCAGGTGGTTCTGGTTCAGGTGAACCAGCAGAACCAGGTTCAGATGAACCAGACGAACCTGGATCTGCTGTTTCATCTGAACCATTTGCTGTTTCATCTGTTTCATTTGATACTTCAAATGACAACTTTCAGGACTATATTAAGAGTTCAGAGTCAGAATTCAGTGTATTCAAGCCAATAGAGGTTGACAATCTTTGTCAACTCCTTCATGGGCTTTGCAGTGCTAAAGCTACTGGCATTGATAAAATTTCTAATAAGATTCTTAAGATTGCGGCACCAATTATCTCAGATTCATTAACATTCATCTTCAATCAGGCTATTACACTATGTTCGTTTCCAAATGAATGGAAAATAGCTCGAGTAACACCACTTTATAAAAATGGCCAGCGGAACCTGCAGGCCAATTTCAGTGTTACCAGCTATAAGTAAAGTTATGGAACGAATTCTCTATAATCAATTATATGACTACTTGACAGAAAATGAACTACTTTCAGAACATCAATTTGGTTTTCGTAAATTTCATTCTACGTCAACTGCATTACTAGACTGTACAAACAGCTGGTATATAAATATGGACAAAAAACTGTTCAATTTAGTAGTATTCATAGACCTAAAAAAGGCTTTTGATACAGTCGATCACCAAATTTTGCTAAAAAAATTAGAACTATATGGAATCAAAGGGAAAGCATTATCCCTATTGAAATCATATTTAGAAGAACGTAGCCAAAACTGTCAAATAAATGGCATTGTCTCATCAGGGCGAAAAATTAAATGTGGTGTTCCTCAAGGCTCGATCTTGGGGCCACTATTCTTTTTATTATACATAAACGATTTAGCTGAATGTCTAAATGAAACTAAACCACGATTATTTGCTGATGACACAAACTTAACAGCCTCTGGTGAGACAATACATGATGTTGAGATTGCAATGAATTCTGACTTAGAAAATCTAAGGAAATGGTTAATAGCCAACAAACTTAGTCTGAATGTAGCAAAAACAGAGTTTATGTTAATCGGCTCTAAACCAATGATTAGCAATGTCTCTAACTCACAACCAAATGTCAGTATAGAAAATAAACCAATTAAACAAGTGTTTGAAAGCAAAACTCTAGGAGTGACTGTTGACCAAAATCTATCATGGAAAAGTAATACTGAATATATATGCAAGAAAATAACATCAGGGTTAGGTGCTCTCCGACATGTAAGAGAATTTGTCGACAGACACACTCTTCTTTCCATCTACAATGCACTTGTTCAACCGTATTTTAACTACTGCTGTGAAGTGTGGGATGTATTTGGTGCAACTCAATCAACACGGTTACAAAAGCTCCATAACAGAGCTGCTAGAATTATTGGAAATATGAGCAATGAGATTGACCACAAAATTGCATTAAATGCCTTAGAATGGCAGCCTCTTAAAATACAAAGAAAAAAATCAAAAGCTAAGATCATGTTCAAAGTTTTAAATAACATGGGATCAAAGAGTCTTACTAAGCTTTTTACTTATAAGAAAGAGAAGTCCGACTACAATCTTCGGAACATTTCAAATACTGTTTGTTTACCACAACCACGCACCAATAACATGAAAAAGAGTTTCCTATATGATGGAGCATCTATATGGAACTCTTTGCCCATGGAAATAAGAGAGAGCAAGACCCTGACATGTTTTAAAAATAAAATCGCTACTCATATCCTAGAGTAAGTGTTATGTAAGTAAAATAGGAACATATTGTAAATAATGACATTCTTTTAAATAACCTTTGCATTAAGGAGGATGCTGCAGTCTTCCCAGGGTGCTTTACCTTGGGGTGGAGGGTTCTGGGGAGGCTGCAATATCCTCCTTTCCTTTCCTTTACATAAACTGTTTTATAGTAGTGTACACGCCCATCGTGGAAATCAGCTTTTGTTGTCGTTGTAAGCGTGCTTAAATAAAGTTTATCATCATTATCATCAACCAGAAGAACCAGAACCAGGTTCTGCTGGTTCACCTGAACCATAAAGCACGATAATTTTGTTCAAAATAACATTGATGGGTTTTACCACCATTAATGGTTTAACATGAAAACCCATTAATGGGAACAGTTCGGATTTCCCATTAATGGTTTTTTTGAATGGGAATTGGCCATTTACCATTGAAACATTCATGGTTTTTCAAAGAAATACATGAATGTAAATAGAAATACATTTATGGTTTTTCAAAGAAATACATGAATGTAAATAGAAATACATTCATGGTTTTTCAAAAAAAACATAATTAGGTATTGTTCAAAATACCATTGATGGGTTTTACCACCATTAATGGTTTCACATGAAAACCATTAATGGTTTTTTTGAATGGGAATTGGCCATTTACCATTGAAACATTCATGGTTTTTCAAACAAATACATGAATGTAAATAGAGATACATTCGTGGTTTTTCAAAGAAATACATGAATGTAAATAGAAATACATTCGTGGTTTTTCAAATAAATACATGAATGTAAATAGAAATACATTCATGGTTTTTCAAATAAATACATGAATGTAAATAGAAATACATTTGTGGTTTTTCAAAGAAATACATGAATGTAAATAGAAATACATTTGTGGTTTTTCAAATAAATACATGAATGTAAATAGAAATACATTCGTGGTTTTTCAAAGAAATACATGAATGTAAATAGAAATACATTCATGGTTTTTCAAAGAAATACATGAATGTAAATAGAAATACATTCATGGTTTTTCAAATAAATACATGAATGTAAATAGAAATACATTCATGGTTTTTCAAATAAATACATGAATGTAAATAGAAATACATTCATGGTTTTTCAAATAAATACATGAATGTAAATAGAAATACATTCATGGTTTTTCAAAGAAATACATGAATGTAAATAGAAATACATTCATGGTTTTTCAAAGAAATACATGAATGTAAATAGAAATATATTCATGGTTTTTCAAAGAAATACACGAATGTAAATAGAAATACATTCGTGGTTTTTCAAAGAAATACACGAATGTAAATAGAAATACATTCGTGGTTTTTCAAAGAAATACATGAATGTAAATAGAAATACATTCGTGGTTTTTCAAAGAAATACATGAATGTAAATAGAAATACATTCGTGGTTTTTCAAAAAAAAACACATCCATGGTATTGTTCAAAATACCATTGATGGGGTTTTACCACCATTGATGGTTTCACATGAAAACCCATTAATGGGAACAGTTCGTAAATAGAAATACATTCGTGGTTTTTCAAAGAAATACATGAATGTAAATAGAAATACATTCGTGGTTTTTCAAATAAATACATTAATGTAAATAGAAATACATTCGTGGTTTTTCAAATAAATACATGAATGTAAATACATTCATGGTTTTTCAAAGAAATACACGAATGTAAATAGAAATACATTCATGGTTTTTCAAAGAAATACATGAATGTAAATAGAAATACATTCATGGTTTTTCAAAGAAATACATGAATGTAAATAGAAATATATTCATGGTTTTTCAAAGAAATACACGAATGTAAATAGAAATACATTCGTGGTTTTTCAAAGAAATACACGAATGTAAATAGAAATACATTCGTGGTTTTTCAAAGAAATACATGAATGTAAATAGAAATACATTCGTGGTTTTTCAAAGAAATACATGAATGTAAATAGAAATACATTCGTGGTTTTTAAAAAAAAAACACATCCATGGTATTGTTCAAAATACCATTGATGGGGTTTTACCACCATTGATGGTTTCACATGAAAACCCATTAATGGGAACAGTTCGGATTTGCCATTAATGATTTTTGGAATGGGAACTGGCCATTTACCATTGAAAAACCCATTAATGTTTTTTTACAGTTTTTCCTGTGCTTAAAACCATAGAACCCTAGAACCATAGAACCCTAGAACCATGCATAGAACCTTAGAACCATAGAACCCTAGAACCATGCATGCATAGAACCTAAGAACCATAGAACCATAGAACCATTAGAACCATAGAACCCTAAGAACCATACTGATAGAACCTAAGAACCATAGAACGCTAGAAACCATAGAACCCTAAGAACCATACTGATAGAAACTAAGAACCATAGAACCCTAGAACCATAGAACCATTAGTAGAACCATTAGAACCCTAATAGAACCCTAATAGAACCCATTAGAACCCTATTAGAACCCTAATAGAACCCTAATAGAGCTAGAACTATTGCTATACTGGAAGTTTATATACTATCGCAAGGGAAGTGCTGCCTTGAAATCCAAGGATTTGTGATATTGAGCAGATCGTTACAATTATAGACCACTTTCAAGTTATGTTTTCAGACAGACACTTTTGAAGCTTGACAGTTTGCAATTTTGCATAGCTAGTCATTTCAGTTAGTGGTATTAAAGTGACGTTGTCCACAGAACGTGAAAATACTGTACATGACGTCCTCTTTAGCAGGAGGACGTCGTTGAAAATTCTCTAGGGAATAAAAATTAAACTGCGAGCGTCTGTACGCAGGCTAGTCCTCGATGCCCGCTTCGTGTTTTTCGTAAACAATTATTACTCGGGTTTCGGTGGCATTCCTGTATTTTTTTTAGTTTTCGGGTAGACTCATGCTGTCTCCTTTTGATGGGCTGTTTGTTGTCCGAACTTCTTTAACAGCCAATCAAAAGGCGAGATGAGTGCTAGCTGCCAAAACAAGTCATCTTCTTTGGTCGCCATTGCTCGAGTAATAGCTCGCCCGCCCGCAATTTTTCCCCCGCCCGCTATTTTTCTCGCCCGCATGAAAGCACGCAATTTTTTACATTCGAACGTTCCTCATTTCTAGCCCTAAGCCCAACTTGTTTCTAAAAGTTTCCCACTTTAAACGAGTGCTGCACAATGCCTTCAGTGCCTGATTACAGAAATCAATGCATTAAAAATTACCCCAAGTGAGGGTTTTCTAATTCCAACTGTCTAATTCTGACATGCCTGCGCGCCATGTGGTATCTTGTTTCAAGGAGAAGTCGCTCGCGTGACGAGCTGCAACCGGAAATGAAACGGCGAATGGTGTATTTTTCAATACAATTACCATACAAAAGTATTAGAAAACCACGGTTAACAATGTCAAAGAAAACGTCAAGCCATTTTCTTTGTTTTTCGTGAAAATTGCCATGCGTGGGTTCGTTATTAACTATGTTTCAATGTAATTATTGTCGCGAGAAGTCGCAGGAAGTCGTGGAACCGTCGACGTGTCAACAAATTTGCCAACTCACGAACAGAGAACATCGTTTGCCAGCGGCGCTGAGCTTTAAATCAAAGATATGGGAACTAAAGCTGTGATTCTTATAGGAGGACCTCAAAAAGGTAATCTACAAGATGTGCCAAATGGTTATGTATGTTTGACGTGAGTTTCTTCGCATAGCATACTCAACATAATACACGCAGTATGTTTAACAGTCTGCTATATTTGTATACTAATACTACTAAATTTCCGTACACACTTTTCCCAATGTAAGTAAATAACACTTTCGGTTTGCGGGCGGTCTTTCAAGGAATCTCCCGAAAGTAATATACTGTAATTGCCCAGTATTTCGGTGGTTTAGGGGGAGACTAGGTTGAATTGCCAACACCCAACCGACTGAGCTGTAGAGTGGTCACACAAGTTCAGACACAAGTACTGGAACCAGCCAGTTATATTGTTGAGACTCAACCATAATATAACTACTCAATATCTACCTATCACCTATGAAACATCTAAGTGTACAGTACTCGTGTAGATGTCACAGTTTTAATTTTGTATGTCTTATTTGTCCAGGGACAAGATTTCGTCCTCTGTCGTTGGAGTTACCAAAGCCGTTATTCCCTATAGCTGGTATCCCATTGGTACAACACCACATTGAAGCATGCACTAAGGTGAGACTTAATTGGAATTTATCATGGTGAAGCAGAGTGCTGATTGACATAACTACATGTAAATAAATACACACTATATCCTTTAGTATCAGCATACAAATTATCCTTATTGGTCTCCAAACATTTATAGTACTAGTTAGGAGAATATAAATAACATAAAAATATAATAAAATATAAAATAAAAAAATGTATACTTATATTGTGAACATAAAGCAACTTATCCCACTGTTTCCTCTAGGTACAAGGTATGAAAGAAATAATCCTTATTGGGTACTATCAACAGAATGAACCACTGCAGAGATTTATAGCATCAGTGCAACATGAATTCAACATTCCTGTTCGGTATGCAACAAAATTATTAAAAATGTTTTAGCTTTCATCAGTCTATGACAGGGAAGCACAGGTGCATGCACATACAGCGAGTGTGTTGGCCCTCACCACTGAGGTTTGAAATTAAGCGGCTGTTGGACAGGGTTAATATTTGGTGACCATCTGGGTATATAGAGCTGTGTTCGACTGCTGAGCTTCAGACTTGTGTGTTTAGAGTTTTTGTCAAGGGTTTTTCTTTGGGCTCTCTGGTATATCCCCCTATTCTAGGATGGAGAATACATGTATGTAAATTTGTCTGTGAATAAAATAATATGAATATACAACTATTATAACCTACCAGCTAAATTCAAAATAATATAAACATGAAAGCCAGGGATCACGACACAGTGATTGAGATGCAATGAAGCATATCATGTTTGCAAAGAGAAACCACAATTAATTCACGCTTAGAGCACAGTGAAGTTATAGATTTACTATTTTAATCCAACCTTTTACACATTTTAACTTGGTCTTAAACTTACTTAGTTGTATGTCCATAATGATGTTATTCACACACATTTCATACCCTAATTATTCACGTATTTCATTCCAGCCATATTTGTGCACCCTAATTTATTCATGCCTAAATCTTGTATATATTTGGCATCGCCAATTGAGAATAGTGTAGCGTCTAGCTGCTATTAATAGCTCAAAATGCGGACAAACAAACCAAATTTGACTCGCAAATGAGCTATTTTCTTTTGTTATGGCCGGAAGAATTATGGGTAATTGCGGACAAACATGGATACTGACGTCATCTCGACGGAATGCTATTGAATGAAATTTTTCTAAACGGGTCTAACAGCAAACTTTCAATCACTGTGGAATGTCTTTGTGTGTCCTGTAGTTGATATTGCTTCTTCTAAATAATTAACCAACTTTAGTGGAAAAAGGCATGAAGATAAAAACTCTCAACTGATGATAACATTGAGCATTTTTTATCAGAAATACCAAATTTTAATATTATACAAAAAACCCTACCTTCTCTCCCTAGCTCTAATGCAGCCATACTTTAACTTTTATAATTTAGCTACTTACAAGAATTCCAGCCGTTAGGTACTGTGGGAGGACTCTACCACTTTCGTGATCAAATAATGCTTGGCAATCCATCTGCATTCTTCGTCCTCTATTCCGACATCTGCTCAGATTTCCCACTGGAAGAGATGTGGCAGTTTCACAACAAGCACAACCACGGCAAACACACAGTCATGGGAACAGAGGTAGTTTCAGTGCTGTAACAGTTATGTATTATTGTATCTAATAGGTTAACCAAATTGAAATTAGTTACCAGTAAAATGTACAAAAAGATAAAGTAACTATATAATTACAGTAAGTTACAATCTGATTACACAACTTAATTTTGGGTATGTACTAATTCAGACCAGTACAATTTTATTGCAGTTCATGAACTATATAGTGTAACAGTGTCTTGAGCAAGAGCAGAATGTAACATTGTAACTAGTTGTTACTTTTAATTCAGACTATTAGTTACCTGATCTCGAAAAGTAACTAGTAATAGTTACTTTATAGAAACTGAGGGAAGTAAGTAATTTATTCAACAAGGCATGCAGCATCGAGATGAATAATGACTTGCTTCCAGGGGTCATTAGTTAAAATAATATGATCAAGGTGGTTGTTGAACAAAACATATCAATTACCGAATGTGGGAGGCTAGCATGCAGATTAGTCCCATATTTTATATTCTAGGCAAACTGAAATAAATCTTCGCATTTTTTGACAAACACTTGTGATGCAATAAAATGCTAATATAACATAATATATACTTTCTCTTCTTAGTCAAGTCCAAGTCAGGCATCAAATAATGGTGTAATGGTTGAACATCCAGAAACTCATGAAGTATGGAAATTACTGAGTTACTCTTTCTTTTCATGTTGATTTGCCTTGCTTTGCAAACAATGTTGCTGGATCAGGCATCTTCTTTGTGTACCAGATACACACCACATGACTACGTCATAGATACATCAAGGTTATTTTCTCAGATTCAGAAGCTTTACTTAGAACAAAAACCCTACCCACAACCCAAATAAAAATTCTAGTCCTAACCCTGAAATAAAGGAATACTAAACCCTACTTTTAAACAAAATATTGCAATGATGTAATATTCTGTGTCCGGTACACGAAGTAGCAGCCCTGAGGATACTAAGTCGTCTCACCCTTCTTCTCCTTCCTCGAGCATTATAACTCCTATGTACAGTATACATTTGGGCTATTGAATCCACTAGGCCAGCAAAAATGTTATACCTGTATCCATCGATGTAGTGAATGTGGGAGCTTGGTGTAAACCAACTATACATTGACAATTCAAGGAGTTAATACATGGACGATCAAGATCAAATCAACAGAGTCTGGACAGGGATCAAACCAAAGGACTGACATAAACATTTCCCAAGGATTTGAGCTTGACCATCGTCCATGTATTGTCTAAAAACGTAATTTAATGTCACATAAGCATAGCATCATATTACTTTCAGTTCTTTTCAATTGATTTCAATTATTTCTGTTTTTCCCTAAATGTACTGAGTGACATATAATATAAAGTAATTAATTTCCTCAATTATTTCCTCAATTTCATTTAGCTATAAACTTTCAGTTGTTGCAACTCCAATCAATTAGGAGTAATTCATGGCCATTTTTCTTACAGCTGTTGCATTATGTTGAAAAACCCGAGACCTATGTCAGTAGTTTGATAAACTGTGGAGCGTACATCTTTACTCCAAGTATATTCGACTCACTGAAGGTTCTTCACAGTAAGAATGTAGAACAAACAAGGTGGGTTTCCTCCAAAGAATATCATATTTTCTCCAATATAGGAATTGGAGCGAACAAGGGGAATCCGACTGTTTAATTAAAACAAAGCATTGTGATGGCTGCTGATGATCGGTGATGATGCAATGTGATTTCTGCTCAGTGCTCTAAATTAGAGGTGTACGAATCCAATCCGGACTAAACTTTAATAAGTTCGGATCAGATTTTCTTCTTTTTTTCTCGGATCGGAATTTGTATTTTTTTACCTGCATTAGATTCACTTTAATTTGTCATTGTTTTTGTTACAAAATTAACAAATTCACTAGTTGTATGTACATTGCACAACATATGATGGCTATAATATTGCACAAGATTATTAATGTATACATTGTATTAGTTTTCATAAATTTATTTGTTCATCGATTTTCTTTTTGGAAGTTCGCGCAACTATTGCAACATAACATAATTTATTTTTTTTGAGGTCCGTAACTAAAATAGAGCCTTTTGATTGGCTGAGTACGAGGTCCGTATCACACCAGTACGGACCTCTCGCAACTTTTCGCGCCAAAAAATTGCAATTTTTTTGACTTTGCTCGAAAAAAAATAAACACGTTATTTACCGTTTTGGTCGGTCCGTACTGGAAAAATATTTTCCCTCAGTCTCAGAAGCGGCCCTCGACCTTCGGTCTCGGGCCGCTTCTGAGACTTCTGGAAAATATTTTTCCAGTACGAACCTCCCAGCCGGTAAATAACATATATATATCTAGTGTTTTAATTTTTTTGGATCGGATCCGATTTGAGCAGCTGTTTTCGGATTGGACTATGATTTTATGGCTTAATGGATCAGATTGACAGTTTAGGCAAACCCTCCGATTATACGGTAAGGGGTCAATGCAATCCAACGCACACCTCTACTCTATAAAAATGTTAAAGTGACGTAATTCATCCAAGCACTGGTAAACGGCAGGATGATCTTAGTAATTAGTGACGTGCATCAGAGTTGCATTTTTGCAGGGTTCAGAAGCTAATTATAGGAACATAAACCATAATCACAACCAAAATAAAAACTCTAGTCCTATTACCCTGAAATACTAACCCTATTCCTAAACTCAACATTTCAATAATGCAATACAGGAAAAACCCACGTATAAGAACCTGTGAATTAAGAACCTTTAGGCTAAAATTTGCCTTTTAGACCCCCATTTTATAAGAACCTTTTTAGCCTAACAGGTTCTTATTTGAAAAAAAGAAATAACTGAAAATATAAACACGAAATTTTGCACATTTTGTATTTTTGGTAATGACATTATGTTAAATTATTTTTAAAAGATTTCCCAGTAACACTGCAACACAGTTCAAATTTTATTTTCCTGCATGCATCACTGCAGTTTAATTGTAAAGGAACTGGACATAAATCTGAGCAGGGTAAGGTTATTTTTTATTATGTGGTCATATTAGTACAGAAGCAAGTGACCACACCCATTTTGAGCTAGTTGTTGGACCAACAGCAAGCCCCCTTTCCTCGAAAAAAATAAGAACCTACTGTATTTAAGAACCTAAATAGCCTAAAATTTTAGTAAATACCACTTATATAAGAACTTTTTAGGCTAACTCGAAAAATGGTGGTTCTTATACGCGGGTTTTTACTGTACTCTGTATTCAGTACACAAAGGAGCCAAACATATAGCATAAAATTCTGTTAGCTTGACTTTCACATACATGTAGCCCTCAAGTATTTTGTGGTTACCATACATACTTTAAAAGTTTAATATTGTTAATTACTCTTAGCAAAGCTTTTGTTTTTTCTGCAGTGAACAGATCTACAACAACAATGCTGCACGGTTGATGATGGGAGATGATTTGATGCCTCATTTGTCTGGCCAACAAGCTGTTTATGTTTATAAAACAAATAATTTCTGGACAGTTTTAAAGAGTGCTGGGTACGATTGAGCAATGATACAGAATAAATAATTATTTTATTTTATAAAATATAACCATTATAGGCAATGCCAGTCATATATAGGTCAGTGCTTACCATGAAATTGATGCTGCCTATAACAAACAAATTAGTCTTTTGCAATGTATGTTCATCATAGCGCTAATTATTATTATTATTATAACAACATATTTTATAAGGATTTTCACTTCGGTTATAAAAACCGGTATGCTTGGGGATCTTGGTTGGGATACATTAGAAACCAGAGGAAGAAAGCGAGATTAACTATGATGTATAAAATGTCTCATAACTTGGTGGAATTGGAAAAATACTGAGACACGGACACGTGGTAGCCACGTTTAAATTTAGAGTCCCAAGGTTTTCGAAGGATGTTTTGAAATTTTCGTTTTTTCCACAAACAATTAAGGAATGGAACGAGCTACTGAAAGACGCAGTTGTTTTAAATTCTAAACTCACTGATACTTTAGTTCTGGTTTGATTAACTAGTCCAAACATACTTTTTAATTAGCCATTATAATTATAACGTAATATTTTTAATGTAAACATACTTTTTAGTTTTACATAGTTGGCATGTCGAAAAGGACTTTGCCAACTTAAGACATGTAGATGTAGAAAACTGCTATCAATAGGAGACCTTGTATTGAGATTAGTATTATATCAGATTCAGGACTTTGTTGTCATAAAATCTCGCTAATATTCGTAAAGGACATAGTCTGAAATATTGTCTGTTGAGAACTTTCATATTTATTTTTATTAACCATTTGATGACAGCTGGCCAAGGCCAACATAAAGAAAACATGTAAATATTATATAATATAGTGCATTTTCTTTTTGTTTAAAAAACAAGAAACCGAGAATGCAAATATAAAATACTATTGAGAACTCATCTCAATTTATCCTTTATTTTACAAAGGTCTGCAATCTTTGCCAACCGAAATTTCCTTGAGTTATACAAGACAAGACACCCAGAACTCCTGACAATAAATGAAGATAACAAACCTACAATTATTGGTGAGCAAGTTATACCTGGCAAGGTTTAGGATTCTGTTTTTGTTGTAGTGTTTTTGTAGTGGTGCTACAAACCATTACAAACTTAACATTTATACTATGGTTTTTAGACTTTCAAACCAACAGTGTAAAGTGTTAAGAGTAGCAAATGAATCTGTCATGGAAAATTTATGGCAATAATCTCAACAGCCTCGTTTTCATGTTGCCCTAGTGTGAATAACATGTTGGAGGGATAAGTAAAGGTTGTAGTACACAAGGACACCTTGTGTTCCTATAGTCAAAAGAGACGAAACATTGACAAACTTGTCCTTCCTATCAAACTTGTGCACTTTGAGACCAATTAAGAGACCAAATGGAAGAGGCAAAATTGTACACTGGAAAATTCCCCCTCCCCCCCTTTAGTCTGTTTTGGGAAGTGTAACAACTAGTCTATATCGCAGAACACAATGGTGATGACCGGATGTGCAGGCATGCAAAATAGATATATACATTGCGATCTCATTCATTTTGTAGTTTGTCTATTTTGCAAACAAATTCCACTCAGTAAAGTTCTACTTACTGTAGCTTTAAATATAAAGACCGTCATGTAGATGAGAACGTGCTGCTGGTAATGGATTTAAATAGCTATGATGATAACTTGGTTACAAACCATTACATAAATATACAGACCTTTTTATACAACACTACAAACCATTACATAAATATATGCAGACCTAATATACAACACTACAAACCACTACAAACCATTACGTAAATATACAGACCTAATATACAACACTACAAACCACTACAAACCATTACATAAATATACAGACCTTTTTATACAACACTACAAACCATTACGTAAATATATAGACCTTTTTATACAACACTACAAACCACTACAAACCATTACATAAATATACAGACCTTTTTATACAACACTACAAACCATTACATTATAAATATACAGACCTTTTTATACAACACTACAAACCACTACAATTAACCACTACATAACTACACAGACCTTTTACACAACACTACAAACCACTACAAACCATTACATAACTATACAGACCTTTTATACAACACTACAAACCACTACAAACCATTACATAAATATACAGACCTTTTTATACAACACTACAAACCACTACGTAAATATATAGACCTTTTTATACAACACTACAAACCACTACAAACCATTACAAAAATATACAGACCTTTTTATACAACACTACAAACCACTACAAACCATTACATAAATATATAGACCTTTTTATACAATACTACAAACCACTACAAACCATTACATAAATATACAGACCTAATATACAACACTACAAACCACTACAAACCATTACATAAATATACAGACCTTTTTATACAACACTACAAACCACTACAAACCATTACATAAATATATAGACCTTTTTATACAATACTACAAACCACTACAAACCATTACATAAATATACAGACCTAATATACAACACTACAAACCACTACAAACCATTACATAAATATACAGACCTTTTTATACAACACTACAAACCACTACAAACTATTACGTAAATATATAGACCTTTTTATACAACACTACAAACCATTACAAAAATATACAGACCTTTTTATACAACACTACAAACCACTACAAACCATTACATAAATATACAGACCTTTTATACAACACTACAAACCACTACAAACCATTACATAAATATACAGCTTTAAAATCGTAAGAGTACTTCATGATCACACATTGTAGTGGTTTGTAATGGTTTGTAGTGATGCTACAAAAACACTGCAGCAAATACTGAATCCTAAACCTTGACTCATATGGAGCAAGTTGCTGCCTTACTCTCCTGAATTGAGTATAACTGTAGACTAGTGCAGTATTAAAATGTTTATGGGAAGTATTTTACAATTTTCCAGAGTTCATTGTTTGTTTGCTCCTTAGGTGATGTATTTATCCATCCTTCAGCTTCGGTTGATTCCACAGCGGTTGTAAGTATCGATTTTTTATAATTAGAACACAAAAATGTGCTAAGTGAACTGCCCCCTACGCCTCTCAGGGTTTCCACTAGATGTCAGCAGCTGGAGGAAAACCTCCGGCTGTATACCATTCACCACCGTCTACGTTGATAAATTTTTCAAAGAATACAGTCTAGTTTTATATTATTGTTATGGCCGCATTGTGTCGCCTGTAATAATGTCAAACACCTCCTGATGGAAATTCTATTGGAAACCCCGCTAAAGTACCTGTACACCAGTAATTACAGTATGATATAAATCACATGAATTATTGTTATAATAAAAAATCTTATAATTTTAGTAATTATGGGGCAAACAAATGTTTCATCTGTTCATGTAAATGCAGTGCTACCTTCTATAAATTAAGTTTTTATTGTATCTTATTATGTACTGTACACTAAAAAATAAGTCATTCACCAAAGTCTCATAGTCAAGGTACATATTCATGATAATCACCAAGACTGAACAGTGCTGTAGCTGGCAAAGTTACTGCCATATGTAGGCAAGTCACTGCCTCTAGACCAATACAAGTGTAGCCTGCGTGGCGGCGTTAGGGGGGGGGGGCGGATTTGAAAGCGGAAAGGCAAAGTGGGGAGGGAACGCCTGCACGAAAGACCCATGTTTTTAGATTTCCGCCCACATGAAAAAGTGTCAAAAACAACCAATCAGCGACTAGCGGGCTTTCCTCAATGATTAAAACATTTCACTTCCGGCCGAATAGTGAAATATCCATGTCTAAAACTCCGTAAAAAGCTTGACTGCATCTGGTGGAAACAAGATTTATTTTGAAAATGTATTCAAGCAATCGTGTAGACATGGAAGCACAGAGTTGATTCTGGCTGAGGCTTGTGAATCAATCGGCTTTGCATTACTACGCAGTGAAACTTTCTCCGAGCGGGTTTGTAGGTCTTGCGGCAGAAAAAATAAGAAATGCTTTTGAACTTTATAACTTTACGAAATCAGTATTAACACATGCGAAAGGAGACAGCAATGTTCCTTCAACCGATAACATTAATAGCCCTGATAGAATGAAGCGACATCTGACTACCGAACAACGTAACTCCAGAATGGGATTTGGCTAAGAAATTTCATATGCAAGACAACGTAGAAACCATCACTTATAATACGTTTAACCGTAAGTCTCTTTATTCTGAAACGTAGAAGGAATTCTCCGAAGGCCCAGAGAGCATTGTTGAAACACCTGAAGACAAGGACAAGGTAGAAATCACAATAATATAGCTGCTTCCCCTGCTGACTGATAATCACGCGCTCACACGAACGTCTGGTAAATCCCGTTGGTAATACCATCAAAACATCTTTTCCTGCCACCAGCTCCCACGTAGCAACTTTTTGTTCCTGTTTTAATTTAAAGTTACGACCCCAACGAACTGGAGGTCGGTTAAAGCTTTCGAAAGAAAATAGTCTACCAACACGGTTTTTCTAAAGTCGCCATTTTTAAATGTTTATTTCCTCACAGGAAACCCTGAATACTAATGAGTTGAGTTAGCCAATCAGAATTTAGCGTCCTCTGGTGGACGTAGAAATCCAAAAACATGGGTCTTTCTAACCTGCGATCATGCGTTTCTGGGGCGGAGGGGAAGGGAGGGGGAGGGGAGAGGGAGGGGAAAAGGGAGAGGGGAGGGAGGGGAGAAAAGAAACGCCTGATACAAATGTTGGTTGAGTGGCTTTCCTCCCTTTGACACACCCACTTTAAATCGAGCCAATCAAAATTCGCCGGAAGTTCAGACTTTCGTTTTATTGGCAATGAATCGCAGTTGGAAAAGTTTACCGAGACCTGTAAACCCGCAAATCATTGCAAATATTCTCTCCAAGATCATACACAGATGAGAGATCAATCATGAAGACGGAATGAACAGCCGAAGAACAGGGAAATATTATTATGCGGTGTTGACATTCATCCCGTGAAAGAAGACTAATCTGTTGTGGTGAATTTACCCACTGGTTTTGGCTTATATACAAGCTTATTCCGAAGATGTACGAAAATTTGCACTTCCAGGCGTTTACTCGGGTTACTGATGAGAAACTTTTAGAAGTAATGTAGTTGCGTAGAGTTGGGCCAGAACTGTGAGAGCAGTTGTAGCAAGATTGATGAGGGGACAAAGAAAAATCACGCAGTCGAAATTTAATGTAAACACTAAACACGGCAATCGTGTGTCAAAACTTATATAAAAATCAGCGGCAAGGTATACGAAACATATCTGTTACGAAATTACATCGGTTTAATGGCATAAAATCATTAAATCACCGGGTAAACGTCGAATAGATCTTGAAGCCATGTCCTTTGATTTTAAAGACGAGTCTCGCTTTAATCGCTTCGCATTTTCTCGTATAACGTCTGATCTTCACATTTTAAGTAGACGAAACCTACAGCGTTCGATTCGCCAGATTCAAGTGATCATTTCGATACAGAATTGATTTAAATCAGACAAAAACACAACGTTTCATATAATGATAAATATTACAGAGTTTCACGGGATGAATGTCAACACAGCATAATAATATTTCCCACGCTATCAGGATTCAGGAAAGAAACCGGACGTTTATTTAATTAATGAAAACCAATCAAAACACGCCGATTTGATTCTAATTGTATTCTGACCAATCACAGAAAAATACCAAAATTTGGTATGAATACATGCGGTTTAACAAGCATTTGTATCAGGCCCTCATTCCGTTTTTGGATAGGGCCTGATCGCAGGTTAGGGTCTTTCGTGCAGGCGTTCCATCCGCACTCACCCCAGTCCCCGACCCCCTCCCAAAATCCCTAAACGCCTGCTTCGCAGGCTAATACAAGTGCTACACTTGTACACCAATACAAGTACTGCACGACTGGTACAATATAACATATTAATTTAATATAATAACTTATAATAACTTTCTTATTTAATTCATGATTGAGGAGGTTTTGTCCATTTTCCCAAAGTTTTGTCCACTTTCCCACCTTGGACAAAGATTTTCCTAGTTTTTTCTTCATTTCTTACAATTAATATTCATAGGGTGGTATCCTATATACAACCCGCGGTATATCAACAATCGTGATATAATTAACGTTGTTGTAGTAATTTTGTTGTATTATTGTTGTAATGGAACTGCAGTAATTGGTGATTGCTGTTGCGGTTTTACAAGCCTTGTAATGAATATACATGTGGATCTTTTTAAATGTAAATTTCACTATTATAAACTACATAATCAATAGTCATATCATACTGTACTAACAGATAGGTCCAAATGTCTCAATTGGAAGTGGAGTTATTATTGGCCCAGGTGCAAGAGTCAAGGACTCTATCATACTGGATAAAGCAGAAATCAAGGTACAGTGATGTGTTTTTGATGAACTTTGCTAATGTGTATGCCAAAACAGTTGTTTTACAGACATGTTTTCCAATTTCAGGATCATTGCTGTATTCTTTATAGTATAATTGGATGGAACTGTGTGATAGGAGTTTGGTCAAGAATCGAGGGAACAAAGTTTGAGCCGAATCCCAATGAACCACATGCTCGGCTGGGAAATGAATCACTATTTGAAAAAGATGGACGATTAATAGCATCCACAACTGTCCTTGGTAAGGGCATTTCTTTCCTTCAATCAACTCTTTATTTTTACCAGTGTCTATGTATTGCCAAATTGAGCTGATGGAGCCGGTTCAAAATGCAAACATGAAATGCTTAGATGCGTGAAGTTGTCGTCCATGTTGTTGGACTGATGTTTTGATGGTGACTGACATTTTGATGGCCTCAGCGGCAGTCATCTTCAGAGTCAAGTAAAGTGTGTGTTTGTCAGGGTTTGCCTATATATATATATATATATATATATATATATGTCTGGTTCATTACATCATTGTTTGTTTGTGTCATAATTAGTGTGAGTGGGTGTTGCATCATGTGTTAAGCGTGGGCAAATTGTTTGTTGGTGCGAAGAAGTCTTTCGTATGGT
Organism: Chrysogorgia sp. JL179-B06; assembly: GCA_035772405.1. Classification (NCBI taxonomy): domain Eukaryota; kingdom Metazoa; phylum Cnidaria; class Anthozoa; order Scleralcyonacea; family Chrysogorgiidae; genus Chrysogorgia; species Chrysogorgia sp. JL179-B06. Next base: position 206,611 of record JAYKKM010000335.1, read on the forward strand.
GTCAGTAATTGTTGTGATCTGTCAAGTGGTTTATATTCCAAGTTGGTATACCAACTTTCTAATGTAAGTCACTGTTTGTAGTTTGTGCTAAAGGCGATATACTTTATTCAGCCGAGTCCCAGTCAATATTGTGTTTTGTTTGTACGTGGTGTTCAGCTATGTGATTAGTCCTGTCCCTGTTTCTAGTAGCTTGTTTGTGTTCAGCTAGTCTAAATTTTAGGTTTCTGCCGGTAACCACATACTATTTTTAATTCACTGTGCAGGCCGCAATGTGATAATCAATCCAGAACTCTTGGTGAGGAATTCCATCGTATTGCCATACAAAGAACTGTCAACAAGTTTTAAGAATGAAATAATCTTGTGATGAAGTTTTTCCAAAAGCAGTGCCAACAATAATTAGAAGTGACAAAAGATAATAATTTAATTTAAAGTGGATGCCATGTACACAACTTCACCAGTCTTTTGTTCAACATACTAGTCAGGCCTTTAGCCTTTAAATGGAATTTGTAAAGCAATAATATTTAACTTTATGTTCAAACATAGGAATCATTCTACAGGTACATGTATTTCTGTTACAACAATTTAGCAACATATACTGTAATTAAATACTGGAAAGCTAAGCTACAGTATCAATATAATGTTTGATTATATATTCACCGTACTGGTACGTACTGTATATAAAATAATTATAGAATTATGGCAATATACCAGTAATTACTAAATGTATTTGTTGTATATGAATACGAAATAACAGTAAATTTGCCATACCTTGTATACATGTATCTTGGGTTATTGTAGCTCAAAGATGTACAAGGTAAGATAAAGTTAGTCATTTCATATTCATAATTATTATACAACATACATTCTTTCATTATATTGCTATAATTCTATATTATATATATATATTATACATGCAAAAGTCCCAAATCCATTGTCTGGACCCTCTGTACTTCTGTAGCAAAACAATGCCTTGACTATATATCACCTGTACCAGTCCAGTATACACCAAATTCATAAAGATGGCAGCCAATAATATTATTTTATGTGCAATATATAAATTAGCTTTTCAAGCCTCAACCTTGTTTTTATAATTCAAAAGAAAGTCAAGGCTCAAAAGGCTATAATTAATATTGACATACTTGAATATTAATTACCACCATTGTTATTAATTTGGTGTACAGTAAACACCCACTATGAAGAACCTACATTTTTCCAAACCAGCCTGGGATAGGTTCTTATATATTTGATATCTAACTTTTTATAAATTGGTTTGTAATTATTTTTATTTACCATGCAAAAAACTGGAGAAAGACAACTCAATAAACCATAAAGCCACAATTCAGTAACTGATAAACACTTATATCAATGAGATGATATGGATGAAATTAACTAGGCAGTACTTTCAGTTTTCTTTGTAGATGATAAGACTAGTATATAACAATATTAAGGTACATCTTCCTTAACACTGAACAGTTCTATTACTGCTACAGCTCATAGCAGTACACTGTTACATGACTGACATGCTGTTGGTGTTCCCACTTCCACAGTGTAGATATCTAAAAAATTTTAGGACTTTGCTACAGTGGAATTATAAATTGATTTTGTGACATAAGAACCTATTTCAAATATCAGGCTCAAACAGGTTCTTATTGAGAGGGGCACAAAATCCCTAATTTCAGCCTGAGGTTCTTATAGGTGGAAGGTTCTTCATAGCGGGTGTTTACTGTATTGCACACAACAATACAACTTTAGTTTAACATGTTCTTGTTATAGTTACACTCAATTAGGTTAATAAATTCCATCCATCCAATAGTTTCTGTGTGTCAGTATTTTGTCCCCATCTGCTATGAAGTCCTTAAATAATTCTACATCAATAAACATCAGGACCTTTGAGAAAGGTTAAGGCAAACCACAAGTATTTGTTGCCATTGAATGACGACACATATTGGAAAAATTGCACTGTTATGAACAATTGCTTTTCACTACTATTCAAATTTCATAAACGATTCACAACAAAGCTAGCTTATTAAACTTAACAAGATGCCTGCTCAGGCGTTCACTCCGCCTGCAGGCAACGAAATATACACAAGGTGGCAAAATAAATGGGGGTTAATGGAACTGCTCAAGAGGGTTGATTCTCCCGTTAAAAGTTGTACAAAGGTCTTTGGAGAGCATGTAATTAGTGACACAAGATATTAATCCAGTAGCAATACCATGGTGTACATATATTATAGTAGCGGACATACCACAGTGTTTATTATAATGACCTTATACGTAATACCGTATGACCGTATACCTATGTAATACCGTATGCCTATGATTACCGATCAAGAAACACTTTAATGCAAAGGTGCTATGGCAAAAACAAACTTATTGTAGAAAACACAAGTACCCCTCAATAAAATCCCTAAATGTCTATAGATGTACTTGATGTACACAATTCACAAGGAAATTGTGCATGTGTACGTGCCAGTTTCTGACACCGACGACGAAAACAGACGCGGCCATTTTAAACCTCCACGCTACCCTACGGGCAGGCGGAGTAATTACCCGAGCTGCCGAGCAACACTTTTGACTTTTCTTTCTGATGTTTTTTTGGTGTCACATTATTTACAAACATGGATGTACTAGGATACTTGTAATTCCTATTAGCAAAGTACCTCACCTGTCTAAAATTTATTAAATGAAAGGCCCTACCATAATCTTCAAAATATGACCATAAATTTGTAAAAAGGATATTCTCCCCCAGGTATAAGCTGCAAATTTAAACAACATGTGCATTACAATAAAAATAAAAAATAACGACAATTTACTATTATTGGGGGTGTCAAGGGCAAGGTATGTTGGTAATAATACTAACAATGCAGCTCATGGTGCTACAAATTCCTTTTTGCAACAAAAACATGAAAGTGCATTTGCCTCACAATAGCTGTCCACTCACATGCCAATTTGGCACTTTCCCCAATTTTAATAAAAGTTTTGGATTGTGGGAAAATTTAGCAATCTAGGTGACCAGTAAACAATGCTATTTGAAGGACAATTGAAGGACAATTAAAGGACATTGGCAACAAAAATTAAGTTTGTCTAATATGAAAGAACTCGTAAAATGATAGAGTAACATCTTTTACAACTTTTCTGTAATTTTACTTCGTTTTTGAAATATTTCAGTTTGTTTGATATGTAAATGAGATGGTCTCTGACGTCAGGTGCAGGCTAGAAAATTTTCACTCATTAAAAAATGTCATATCTACTGATTGCTAAGTTTACAACATTCTCATGTCGAGGAGTTATTAGATGCATATTTTCAAGTAAATTTGTGGAACATCTTGAAGATGAAATTAATATTCTAATGTGTGAAATTCTCAACCCAGCACCGGCTGACATCAGCATTTTATGAGTTCTTTCATATTAGACAAACTTAATTTTTGTTGTCAATGTTCTTTAACTGAATAATTTATCGGTCAATGACAGTCACTTAGAGCTGTGTTGAAAAAAGGTTTGATTACAGATCATTGGACAGGTTGTGAAAACAGATTTGGGGAAGAAGGGTTTGCACAAGGAACTGGCATTGTGCCGAATGGAAAGTTGCTATCATTATCAACATTATTGACATAATGTATCTCACAGGTATGACTTGAACCAAAACACATGTGTAACATTTTGCTCTGCCATCTAAGTCCATGTAGCTTAATGGTTAGAGCATATTATATAATATAATTATGAATGAAACTACTAATTTATAGGACCGGTAAAACCTCAGTCTGAATTAATTAGGCTTTATTACTTTAGGCCAAGTAAAAAAGATTATGTCGTTCCGATTACATCTTGAAAAAAATTAGGGTAGGTAGGTCGGGATTTTATTCTTTTTGAGAAAAGTTTTTGGTCAATTGCCACACAGGCCGTCATCTTGTAAGAATGACGACCTGGGAACTAATTTAGCAAAATGGCAATTGTTACAAAGCCAGCGACGGTGGCAGGTCACATAATGATCTTATTTTACAATTTTACCAGGGTAAAACTTATTTTATCATTAAAGTCTATGTAAGAGTCAGTAATAAGAGTCAAGGTCTTACCATAGTGATGTTATTTCCATTGAGAAGAATTTGATCAAGCTTTGTCACTCTTCGACCTTCAGGGGTGTTTTCACTGCAAAAGGCAAAAATTTTATAAAAATTAAATAATTGATATACACCATCATGGCTATCTCATCTATTTCAATACTGTGTAACTAGAAGTTACTATTGCAAGGGGAAGTGCTGCCTCAAAAGTCATAGGAAGCCTAATTTTTGACAAAATTTCCAAAATGAACCCACTGTAGTATGTACACATTTCTATTAAATGCAGCAGACTTAAATTACAAATGACTATCACTTATCTGAATATAATTGGCTTTTGACTTCAGTATACATTATGACTACAGTATGTAGTCAGTGATTGGTAAACAAATTTCTGATAAATCACTGCCACTATAAATCATGCTTCTTACTGTGGTAAAGCTGTCAGTGGAATCGCAAGTGTCTGATATTATGTTATGGCAAAGCAAGTGCCACTATACAAATATGTAACAGATGTTTATGATATCGTTGCACCATTATTTATATTGTTTAATTTGATATACACCATCATGGCTATCTCATCTATTTCAATACTAGATATAATAAACAGAATATTACATGGTCACTTGGAGATACAAATTTTATCTACTAATATCTTGATATCTCTCACTCGTTCACTTCACTCACTCATGAGAGATATTACCAACACTCAAAGATAAAATTTGCATCTCCGCACGGCCATGTAATATCTCTATTGTACTTACAACTCAGTCACATCTTCTAGCACCATATCTGAAGTTCTTTGTTAATGAAAAATAATTATTTTATGTCCACTACTTTGCACTGAGCTCTTAAACATTGAGCGATTACATAAAGAGGTTCTGATAGTCTTAACATTTATTATCCAGCACAAACGTATTATCTTATCAGAAGTCCAAAGGATACTAACAAAGTCATCAAAACCTAACAAGGTCCCAACTATTTCCTTGTCACTCTTCATTATAATATGTATCTTTGATCCTACACACTTGTCAATCAGTTCTACAAGATGCAAAAATATTGTCATATATTATAATAGTAAAGTAAATGGTTTGAACCTAGGAGTATCATTAGATGTGTGAAGTTGATCGTCCTGGTTGTTGTAGTCTTGGTGAATAGACAATGTGGCCAGTAGACCGTGTGGCTGCCAGATCACTGCATAGCCAGATGAAATGACTGTATAGTCAGGTGACTGCATAACCACATGACTTTGTAGAATTATATGACAGGGTATTCTGCAATTGCTCCTATTAAACAATATGTACATTATTCAATCCCAGAATACCTTGGGCTTTCATATGAATTTCCAAACTGCAGTTTACGTTTTTAAATAACTTTTAAAAAACTGCAGTTAAGTAACTTATTTTTACCCCAATAAAATTTGAAATAGCGTCATATTAATTTTATTGATTATTTTACATAACACGTGCAAAATGCAACAGATTACAGAGCGTCAGAGTAAGGTTGTCTACACATATAACCCTCTTAACTAAGTCAATGATTATATGAAAATTATATGAAAATTACATTTTGTATAATTAACGGGATAAAGAGCTGCCAAGACCATGAAACATGTACTTACCCAAAGGCAAGAGTTGAGACGTCTTGTTCGCCATCTTTAGTTGTTCTCAAGATGCTCGTAACTGGCCGTGGAGTAATCGTAAGTTGAATTGAACTCGAGCACAAACGTCACATGATCACAATTACAGCAAAGTGAATACTAGTTTCCATCTATGAAATGGACGTCATGACGTCATATTTATGGTTAGTTAGTATTCGGCATGTGACGAGAAATGACGTCACGTCAATTTCATAGATGGAAACTAGTGCTACTGCCTGGAACACAGCAACGCTTGCGTGCACGCGATCTTTGATCGCGAAATAATGGCTTGATTAAAGGTTCATTTGTGGAAACACTTCGTTACAAAATGGCTGGTGCTGCACTGAAGAGATTAATGGCTGAATATAAACGTTAGGATGTATTTTGGTTAAAAAAAAATGTCGTAGTAATATACAAATATATTTCAAGTGGGTGCTCGTACTTAATTTTATCCCCACTTATTTTTTCCTCCAGAATTGACCTTGAATCCTCCAGAGGGAATTCTTGCAGGTAAGATATTGTGGCAGCTGGCAAGTTAATGTTTAGAACTTTAGATTCAAAATTGTTTTGTTTTCCCACCTTTTTTGGTTGATTTGGAATTTGAGATGACTTTATCTTGGCTTTTATAGGTCCAATAAACGAAGAAAACTTTTTTGAATGGGAAGCTTTAATAATGTAAGTACAAGTATGGTTTTCAACAAGTTGCTTTCTATGTTGTAATGTTTTGGTATTTGTAAACAATATTGTGTATTTGTCAATCTGTATTTGTAAACAACAAACAAATAAACTTGGAAATCGATACTAATTGATTAGCCAACCCCTCTCTTCTGTAGATGCTTCCAATTCAATAGCGGGGTAATGGTTTGGGATAAGTTTCTGAATTTCAGTGGCATTACCTCTACCCATTCCTTATTCCCCCCGTTACCCCCCCCCCCCCCGTTACCCCCCCCCCCCCCCACTGCATTAGAAGCAACCCATTGAGAGCCAACCCTCCTTAGAGCCAACATTGCAGGCTACCAATCAATATCAATCAATGTCAAATAATTACCAATCAATAAATCACAATTTGATTGTTATTGATTGGTGTCTTAGTGATAAAAAACCTAATAACCTAATGTATTAGGTAAGGGTCAATGCAGATATGAATTAAAACCATGCCAAATTACATTCTTTACATGACAAACTTTCCATGAGACAAACCTAGTAAATCAATTTCACTTTTTTAGTAACAGTTATGCATATGAGTTAAAAGGTGGGATTTTCTTGAGGCTAATTGCAAACCCACAAGAAAAGCAAAATAGACTTTTGTGGAAAAGATACGTGTGATAAACCAACAATAACAATCAATAAACAGCAGGAGATAGGATCCTAAACCAGTATAATAGAAATTAAAAACAGCTGATTGTTCTCAAGATGAAAATAAATGCTCAAGTTGTGTTCTTTTTATCGAGTCGAGTTGTCATTATTATACAATTGTTATGATTGGTTAATATTGTTAATAGACAATGAATTAATTGTTTTATACTCACAGGGGCCCTGAAGGAACATCATTTGAGAATGGTGTCTTCACAGCCAAAATCGTCTTTCCGACAGATTATCCATTGAGTCCACCAAAAATGAGATTTGTCTCAGAGATGTTCCATCCTAATGGTATGAACCATTTAATTCATCATTTTGCTAGAGTATGTTTATTTAGAATCGATCACACAGGATAAGGTTGCCCTATTTAAACCGAGCAAGAGGCTTGTGTTTTAAGGACTCGACAATTTCAGTTTGTCACTCTTAGGTGAATGGAAAACCTGGCATCTGATATGGGATTCTGAGGGCCTACAATTTAAGGTTGTTTTTCTGAAAAGACCTGTATGTCTTACCATTTGCTGCTGGTGTTGTTGTAAAAGCAGCACCTTCTCCTTCATTAACTGAGTGGTAGTCCAACCAAGGATTGGCATGTGGTGACTGGTCTGGATTTGTGGATTGCAGGTGCTGGCAGTAACTCTTTGACCACCTTAATCAGCATTTGGTTGTAAGCACGCCGAATCCAGCAGCGTGCTGTCATGACACTGTGCACCTAGTAGTTTCTTGGTTACAATAATACAATTTACAGATATGTTGAATAAATAGAATAAATAAAATAGAATTTTCGTTATCGAATACTTATAATGTTAGACGTTTGCAGCAAAATTAAGAATTTGCTAAAGCAAATAAATAAATAAATAAATAAATTGAATAAATTCAATCAAAGTATCAAAGTAAATTAATTATTAATATTGGGTATTTTGAACTAGTGCTGCCTTGAATTCCAAAACTTAAGTTGGTAATAAGACTGATAACAAGTTTTGGATACCTCAAACATTTAATTTTTACACCCCTGTTGACCAAGGCCAACAGGGGTGCACACCCCTGTCTACTCCCCTATAAATCCACCACTGAGTGTTATTTTCCGCTGCCTGAGGAACGATTTTATTTTAGTTTAATTAATAAATAGGCAAATTAAAAAAAAATCTGTAGATCCAATTTTTTAAAAAACTAAAAAAACATGATTTTTTTTGTGTAAAATAGTTGGATCTACAGAATTTTTTTTTAATCTGCCTATTTATTAATTAAACTAAAATAAATGTTTAAATGCAAAAAAAATCGGGGGTCACCGACTCGTTCGCGAGTAACAGATGAAACGCTTTAGCCATTAATAGTATTTGATGCCCTGAAAGTTATTCTATGCATAGCTTTAATCTTTCCGAAATATCCATGGGCACTTTTCGAGATTGAAATTTGCATTTTTGCCACCTTAAGTTTTTCTATTGAGCTGTAATAGCTAAATGTGAAGCTTGCGGCAGTACAGCTACAGCGACTCCCAGCAGTGTGTGAGAATTTCCTTTATTCTCATTATTGCTATGCTTGGTTAACCATTGACATTATTAGAAGTTAGATGCTGGTCCCACTAGGACTTAATAAATGATTACCTAATCAGCATTTGGTTGTGAAATCCTGAATCACAATCACATCTTAACTATTTCAAATACTTTTAACTTTTTTATAATATTGTAGTGTATCCAGATGGCAGAGTTTGTATTTCAATACTACATGCCCCTGGTGATGACCCAATGGGATATGAAACAAGTGCAGAGAGGTGGAGTCCTGTTCAATCTGTTGAGAAAATACTGTTGTCTGTCGTCAGCATGCTTGCAGGTAAACCCTACTCAATTTCAAACTTATGATATTGAAATTATCCTGAGGGGGGGGGGGGGGGGGGGGGTTAGAATGAAACTCTAGGGGTATAACCAGTGCATGTGCCTTCTTTCTTTTCGATCGAGTGGTTCGAACTGAAGTGTTTTTGTCAGCTACTTGCTTGGAAGCTGTTTGAAGTCAGTTATGTGGCTGGGAAGTATCTAGTTGTTTTCCATTCATGTCTCGGTAAGGGCTGACTCAGCAGTAGTTATACCTATTGCATCAGTTCCTAGCGGGCATCTTGTTTTATTATGACTTACAGGTATATGCAATTAATTTCAACTTTGTTGTGTAGAGCCAAATGACGAAAGTGGTGCTAATGTCGATGCATCGGTAAATGAACTTTCAATTGGTATTTTTATATTATGGAGTTCTTTTTTATTCTGAAACAAATTTAGATAATCTTATTCTTGTTTGTTTTTTGTAGAAAATGTGGCGTGACAATCGAGAGAAATTCAATGGAATTGCAAAGAAGATTGTTAAAAAAAGTTTAGGCTTATAAGAATTGTCTGATTGTTAATTTAGGTAAAATTGTAAATAGCTAGCATAATGAATGTTTGTGCCGCACATAGAACAGTAATTTAAAACTAATAAAAACCAATGTTCAAAAGCCTCAGGAACAACACCAATGGTCTCTTGAATACATGCATCACTCACATCCATTGATGAAGTGATAGATCAAACACGAGAAAAAGTGTTTCATCCGATATCCAGTCCCTGAGAAGTAGGTTGAAAAACGAGGCGATAGCCGAGTTTTTAAACCAAATTCGAGGTGAATGGATAGAGGATGCAACACTCTTTTGAGTGTGAGTGTTTGATATTACACCTCGCACAAATCAGTATTTTAAAAGAAATTTGCGGTGGAAATTGTCAAAATCCTATGCTAATTAAGACCAGGTATCCAGTTGTTCGTCTCGGTACTGATCAGAGGCGTAGCCAGGATTTTCTGTCAAGGGGTAACATGCATGAACAACTGCTGTCGATTCAACAAGCCTGTAACAACATGTTGAAACATGCTTGAACAGTGCTGTTATTTTAACAGTCCTGATCTATCATGTTGACAATGCTGTTACAGACATGTTGAACCAACAACCTTGTTACAACCTGTGATACTTTTACGTGTGTAGTTCAGTGACATCAGTTGGCGGCATAAATTGGCTTAATAATCTGGCTACATATAAAACACATCTTTGTGGTTCTAGAGCAGCTGTTCTTGCTCAGCCTTCTTAAAAATCACGCACTACATAACATTCTAGTTTCCATAATTTCCACGAATTTTGGCTGAATTTTGGACTCTTAGAGATTTCAAGTTTCTCATATTATTAGAAGTTTGTACACACACATTAAATAAAATATATTGATTATTATTTACAACTATTGTCCATTCCCTAAATTGAACGTCCTTAGCAGCAGTTGTCTAGCAATGGAATTATGAACGGAATGCGTTACCGCGCAGCTTTCAAAAGTGTTATTCGCAGTTGAGTAGAATTGTAGTAAATAGCTATGTCCACGAAAACGCAATTTCTTTTTTCCGTTTTGAAAACGTATTCCTTCCACTCTATATCGTTTTCCAAACGTTTTTTCACCGTCCACACTAAAACGCTAAACACCTAGAGCACGCGCGATCGACTTGAGTTCGTGACGTCAGCGTTTTCGAAAAGTGGGACCTTCTCATTTTCAAGAGTTTGTCTAACCCTAATCCCAACCTTGATCCTAACCTTAAACCCCTAACCGTAGCTAACCCTAACCTAACCAAAAATAAAGACCAAACAAAAACAGAAAGGTAATTTTGAGTCGTCCCTTTTTATAACCTAAACAGGAAAACGGCGTTTTCATGAAATTCCACTCGGAAGAGCGTTTCCGAAAAGTTCCGTTTTCGATGATCGAAAACGCCATGTAGTGTGGACGGAAGACCAAAACGGAAAACTAAAATTGCGTTTTCAATCTAAAACGGATTATCAGTGTGGACGTTAAAGTCCTTACGATGAAAAATTCAGTTTGAAATAAACTCTCTTACTTGAAAGAAGTATAGAAATTGTGAAGATTCACGATCGCAATGGTATCATAGTGGTCGATGTTAATAGAGATACACACTCTATTACATCAACCACTATGACACCGTTGCGATCGTGGGGAACAAATGGAAACCAGGCTTTACAACTCTTCCATATTTCACTTTGAGATATTAAGATTTGTTTGATCTTCACTTCACGTCATACTGCATAATGACTTACTGAAAACGATCTTTGGGATTACCAAATCACTCGAAACGTAAATTGGCACGTTTAGTTGTTTTAAAGAAATATCTAATGGTTTCCGTGTTTGGATGCTGTGAAAGTTGCGAGACTGGAGAAAAGCGTAAAAAAGCACGAGCCACTAGGCGAGTGTTTTTTAGCTTTTCGAAAATCGAACAACTTCTCAAGTGTTTGGATCACAGTATCCAAACACGGAAAAACCATTCTCCTCTGCAGAGGTTTCTTGCGCTGTTATATAATAGGTGGGCTATTCGCTTTTATTGGGCTCACAGAGTGTTTGGGGACGCGTGGAGATAATGGGAATGCGGAATTGCAAGCGCGCCCAAACTATATCTGCCAAACTCTACAAAAAAGCGCAAGAATTAGTCTCCGCGGGGGAGAGTGCGGAAAAATCGTTAGGTATTTCTTTTATAAAATAATACAAGAGAACTAGCAGCAAAAATTTCCGTGTTTGGATGGCTTGATCCAAACACAGGTATTGACCAATCAGAGCATCCGTATAGCATACATGTTATTTTATAACATGGGATAACATACACATGCACAGTTTCATAATTTCGTTAGACAATCCAAAATATAGTCGAACCTGTATTAAGCGGTCACCCTTGGGGATTGCGTAGTGACCGCTTAAAGCGGGTCTGATTGTTGTATATTAAAATGTGAACTGCTAAAACTCTATAAATCTGAACAGAAATTAAGGGAACAATAAAAAAATAACTATGAACACAAAATAACAATTTAATGCCTAAGTTGTTAATAAATTTACATTGTGTTAATAACAAGATGTAAAATTATTAACAAACTAGGCAAATAAAAAGACGAAGCTAGACCGCAGAAAAATAGTCTCTGATTAATTTGGCTCAAATCCGTCTCGCTAAAAATGGCTAACAAAAGTTCTTGATGTCAATAAAATTGGGTAAAGTTTGTGGTGACCCCTTAATACGAGTTCAAGACAATGAAATACTAACTTTGGGACTGTACAAAGGGTGACCGCGTCCGCTTAATAGAGGTGACCGTTAATGCAGGTTTGACTCATTATGCAGTGTGACGTATAGTGAGGACATTTACATATCAAACAAATCTTAAAGTGCCCATAACCTCAAAATGTTTTATTGTCTTGTTTTATTGTCTAGAACTTTTAAAATGATAAAGTAACTTCTTTTGAAGATTTTCACTTCTTTGCTTTCTTTTTGAGATATATCAGTTTGTTTGATATGCAAATGTCTGGAATTTCGTCACACATGTATGACGACTTATTGGAGAAATGTGTATATCTCTTTCATTCTCGAACGAAATCCTTTAAAATCAAGAAGTTTGGTTATTGTGGGAGAAACGAACACACGTGTTATTCACACTTTAGTGTTTTTATTTCATGAACGCAAAGATATATAACATTCTCTGATAACTCATTATGCATGTGTGACGAAATTCCAGATATTTACATATCAAACAAAACTGATATATCTCACAAAGAAAGCGAAGTGAAAATCTTCTCACTTTATCATTTTAAAAGTTCTTCCAAATAAGACGATAACAAATTTTGAGGTGAGGGGCACTTTAATATTGTAAAGGTTTTGCTGTGCAGGCTGTATTAAGTTGTCAATACTCAGAAAAACTCTGAGCTCCAGACAGGACTCGAACCCGCAACCTTCTGAATGCTAGCCAGACGCTCAGGGCAAGGTTAATTACGTTATTTGAACCTGGGACGAGTCCTGCCGTGTGTTCAAGAAATGTCGTACCAAGACATCTTGGATTTAGACTACTGCTCGTCTTCATGTCTTGGGATAAGATTTTCACAAGATATAGATGTGATTTCACATATCGCAAGGAGCGAAAAAAACCTCAGTCCTACCTCTGTTCCCCATATTCACTCTCAGTCTCTCACCCGTTTACTCAGTTTTGCGTTCATTCTCCGAGTGTACTTCGTGGATCCCTCGCGAGGCGAGTTATACGTCTTGGATGCGGCGGCATGGGGGAGTTCTCACCGAGTCGACGTGTGGTCTCTACGCGTAGTAACACGGCGAAACGAGAAGATCGGTGAATATCAAAAGCTGATCTTCGCTGAATTGTTGTTTATGTGATGTCCAATTGTCATGGTGGGTCCTACGGAAATCGGACAAGACCTTCTTTACGGTTGTCTGAATAGAAGAGGACATATCGATTATATCACCAACTACATGAGCAATCTCAACATTAATTAAAGTGCCTATGACACGAAAATTAAGTTTGTCTTATATGAAGGAGCACTTAAAATGACAGAGTAACATCTTTTGTAGATTTTCGTTTTCTTGCTTCGTTCTTGAGATATTTCAGTTTGTATCATATGCAAATGAGAATGGTGTGACGTACACATGCATAATGACTTATCAGAGAAGGTTATATATCTTTGTTATTATCACACAAAATCACTTGAAATTGTACATGTTCCGTGTTGTGGGAAGTACTCACGCACATGTTTCATTCAAATTAAATTTGGTTTTATATTAGCAAAGATAAATATCCTTCTCTGATAAGTCATTATGCACGTGTACAGTGTGCCATTGTCATTTGCATATAATACAAACTAAAATATCTCAGCAACGAAGCAAGAAAACGAAAAACTACAAAAGATGTTACTCTGTCATTTTAAGTGTTCTTTCATATAAGACAAACTTAATTTTCGTGTCATAGGCACTTTAAGAAATTTTGTTAACGCAGCTTAACGCAGGTCCCGTGTAAATAATAATCCTTTATTTTAAGAGAGTTATTTATACACTATTACCGTGTAAGGTATTCTACCTAATAGCCCTCAATAATAAAAAATAGGTACGCAATGCGCACATGTGACTTACCGCTATTAATAGAACATGTAGACTGAAGAAGCAATGCATGAAAATGCGTGAAAAGCACACACAGACAGAGATAAATATGTTGCTAATTTGAACATGGCACATACTATACATACATTTTTATACGGGCTGTTTCCAAAATATAGCCATGCCAAGTTTCATTTGAAATGAATTTGTAAAGTTCACATGTAAATATACTAAATAAAACATCTGCGCTGGTTATACGAAGCCTGGATGGTAGCTTACCCAGTGGATATAAGTCCTAGCTAGAGAACCACGCGAGTGGTGCTTCGAACAACCCAATTTAACTTTTAAGCGATAAAATTTAAATTAGTTGTTCAAAGAATTATTAGCACTGTTCTTTAGCTAGGACTTGATAAACTAGATAAGCTATCTAGGCTTCGAACAGCTGGTCTCAAATCATCAACATTGTGTTCCAAAACAACATTTTAGGTTTTACCTGTCATAAATATGTTGTGGTAGTTGAGTGTGATGTACATCACTAATATTTTGTGTCTCTGCTAGTATTTTAAATATAAGACAGGCTTTCAACAATACTCAGTATTGTAGGGGTATTGGTAGCACAGCTAGTGATTATAGCACATCTGCCTTTCACCTCTGCGACCTAGGTTCGATAGCAGCATAGTTCAGTTCAGTTCAGTTAGCTGGTTAAAATTTTGCCTTGGCTGCATGTGAGGAGAGTGACTCTAAGCAAAGACCGCCAGCGATGTCAGTGCAGTGCTCTGCCCAGCTGAGCTACTCACGAGTTCTGTATATATAGTGGTGGTAATGCCAGGAGAAGATTTGGGTATATTACAAGTAACATGTGGCATTTCACTCGATTAGACTACATGTTCTAAGGATTAATGGCGAAGGAAAATTACTACAGTATATGCTTGCACGAGCTATACAGGTGAATTTATTTACATGCTCAACCTGGTGGTTCAATTGCTAAATAAAGAGAATCCAGCAATATCCTTCATGTTATTAGGTAGTAAGTTGAAAAGACTAGCACCACTATAAGATAGTTTAGACTTTGCCAACTCAAGTTTTGACAGAAGGGAAGCCTCAAATCAGTATTAACATTGTGGCAGAAGCGTGCAAATTTCGGTCTTGCCACACCTGAATTATCCGTAAGACTAACCTGAATTGGATTCGGGTCGTGTAAATGTTCTCCCATTTCGACGAGCATCTGTGGCATCCATTCTGGCACGTCGTAAGGAAATGCTTGAATGCAACTTGATAATCCTAGAACTCCCGCATGTCGACGCACGAATGGCGACGAAAAGTCTAAGAATGAAGACGATAGACATACGAAGAGATTAAAAAAATAGGTACGCTGAGACATACATGTATCTACTTAGTGCCGCCACTGATATATATTAACCTGTTTCTTCACTTGTGGTGTCATCTTTACCCTTTCTTTTCTTTGGTAGTTTCGTTGCCGCCAACTTCGAGAACTTCTCCTAGAAGAATTAGACAAAAGGAATTGTATCTAAAGTCTATACCCCTTCAACTAATCAAAAATATCATGGGGCACTGAGAAAAGACTAGGGGTCTTAATAAGCCTTTCTTAATTAAAAAGCCTGTAAAGGTTTCTAGTAGGCCTCTAGCCCTAATGTACCGATCAATTCGAAACATCACCATGCCCCCCCCCCCGACATACCCCGGGAATTTGACTCTAAACCGTGTCCGGGGAGTAGGGAATTTGACGTTCGAGGCCTTTTGCTGGGTGGGGTATTTGAACCGGAAGTCTAGAATTCGCGCGTTTTCGGGGATAGGTACTTATAGTACGTATTCCATATAAGGTTATATCGGACGGGACTGGGAAGAGCATATACATTGCCCTGACGAGCAAATACGTTGCCCTCGTACCAGCCTCCAAGTTAATTGGATTGTAACCGACCCCAAAACAACAAAGGTCCTAACCCTCCCACAAAGCTATAGCATATAATCTTTTAAAGTTAAATGATCTATTTACAACATGCATACAGCTTATCCTGGTAGCTAACTTAGTTCTCTTTGAAAGCGAATAATCGAACATGCCCAAAATATATAATTTTCGTATTAAGGATACCATCTTGTAAACAAACTTTCGGCTGTCTTAGACGAACGTTTTCTTGTGAAATAATCAACTCCCAAAGCTACAATATATATTAAAACAAAGGTAAATTATCTGTTTACAATATGCGTACAGCTTATCCGGCTAGCGAACGTAGTTTTCTTAAAAAGAGCGGGTAATCGAACATATCGTAACGTGTTAACTATCCACATCCAGTGGGCTGGTACGGGCAGTGTATTTGCTCGTTAGGGCAACGTATTTGCTCTTCCCAGTCCCGTCCGATATGACCTTATATGGAATACGTACTATAAGTCCATATGTTTTCGGGGTGGAATTCCTGCTCGTGGTCAATCTCGTTCCCAGAGCCTTCGCCGGCTCGCGGTTTATTTTCTTTACAATGGCGGCGGGAATCAGTTGAACGATTGTTATTGTTATATTTTAAAGGGAAAGATTCCGCTTTCGTCAAGGACTGGTTTGTCAAAAATGGAATGGAATGGAATTTTTGTACTTCCAGTTTCATAATTTGGTCATGGGGTCGGGCATTTGCCTGTTTAATTTCTTGCTACAGTAGGGCATTTGAACACTTTTTCGCCCAGGGGGATGGGAATTTGAACAACCAAATTTTCAAAAGTTCAAATTCTCGGGGTGTTCCCGGGGGGGGGGGATGCTGAAGTTTCGAATTGATCGGTACATAACAAATTACAACATCAATCAAGGTAAATAAATAATACTGTATGTCAACGAAAATAATAATAATAATAATAGACAGTAATAGACATATTAGAAGGCCGAGTCAAAATTGAAGAAGGCCGAGTCAGAATTGAGAGAAGTGAGTTTAAAATATAAACTAAACTGTATATGTACACCAAAAATATCACTATAAAACTATCTAAACTATCTAATAAGTTATTTAAACACTATACTACACTGTATAAAAACCTTACTTTTCTCTTCCCAATTTTCGCCTCAAACGATTTCAAAATGATGACAGAAGAAAAGCGGCGGGAAAAACCAGTTTAAAACAGGTTTTTTTAGAACATACTGTCCAAAATATCGCCGGATATCTGTACTCGCCTATCGCGTTATCTGCTCTCATCGAAAACAAACATTTGATCATTTTCCAAAACATTTAACATAAAATGTTTTGTCTTACTTGTAAGCATTTGTCCACTTTGAAAAAGCCGTAATGAATTAGGCCACTGAGAGTTTGACTTGCGGCTTCACGGACCTAAGGAGAAGAGGCAACATAAGTCAAAACAATAGAGGTTTGAAAGTCTACTCTCTGAAATGTTGGGACCTTAAACATACGCAACAGTGATGCTACATTCTCAAACTCATTAATAATTCATGAGCTAATTATCCAATAATAAAGACCCATCTAGTCACGGGATTGCATTTGGATAACTAAGTCAAACACCGTGTCTCAGAACACTACAATCATTTGATCGGCATACGTAATTAGGATATTTGAGGAATCTTTCTCAAATATCCTAATTACGTATGCCGATCAAATGTATTGTAGTGTTCAATTATTAACATAACCCTCCCATGAGAGAATATCATCCAATCAAATACAACCTATACTTGTGTTCATTTGAGAAGCTATTTAAACAACTCCAGCTCGTGTCCCACCGGGATATCCAAACACTCGAAAACAATTAACAAAAACACTCGCGCTGCGCGCTCGTGTTTTCATACATTGTTTCTCGTGTTTGGATATCCCGGTGAAACACTCGCTGTCGTTGTTCAAATATTACGTAAAAACCCGCATAAAAGAACCACTATTTTTTGAAGTCAGGCTGAAGTGGTTCTTATAATAATAATAATAATAAAGACGTATTAGGAGCATTATACAATAGTCTCAATGCTCTTACAACAATATATATATTCTTAAAGTTACTTTTAAAACTAATTACAGTTTCATTATAAGATAAAGCCTACTACATATATTAACACTATGAACAATATTAACTATTAATTTTAAAAAAGAAAAGTCTTAACTGCAGACTTAAAACTACTTAACATTTCAAAGCTTCTAATTTCCTGTGGTAATGAATTCCACAGTTTTGGTGCTGCAACCGAGAATGCACTGTCTCCATGAGTCACCGTTTTGGATTTTGGCTCGAGTAGCAGATTTCGGTCAGATGATCTCAAAGTACGAGTAGGTTTATAGTTAGTTAGCAAATCAGTAATATAAACAGGTGCCTGGCCATGCAAAGCCTTGAAAGTAATTATTAGTATCTTAAAAACAATCCGTGATCTAATGGGTACTATAGGAATGATATAATGGGTACTATAATGGGTACATGATATAATGGGTACTATGGATACTATGGGTACTATACTATATAATGGGTACTTAGTGAGAAATCAGGCTGAGTTGGTTCTTAACTGGTTCTTATTTCTAGTCAAAAACAATTGTTCCTGGTTTAGTGTTTTAAATTATTTGTTTCCTTAATTAGTGAGCTGTTGACCCTGGAAGGTGTTGTATTCACATAAATTGAAGATTAATATCCCAATTGTATTTCATATTGCCAAACATATTTCATATTGTATTTCATATTAAAAGCCTCCAAATTTGATAAAATGTATCCTCGTTTGAGTACTAAACAACAGATTATGTTTTTGCATTTGCAATAATATTAAATTAAGTATGTACCGAACATGCTTTCTACTTCCGCTAAAGTACAAAAGTTAAGGTTTTTTAAGAACCAGTCTCATTTGTCAGCCTGAAGTGCCTGTTGTATTTTGGGTGCATAATTGCCTAAATTTCAGGCTGATGGTTCTTAAGGGGGCAGCCTACCTTCATTTGGACAAATTTTTCAACTAACATATTTTGGTGAACTGTTTAACAAATCCCTAACATGTATATATCAAATTAAACTGCAGAAAATGCTCTATAATAATATTGAGATAAAAATGACAAATGTTTAATGTACAACGATTATGGCCTGAATGGTGCCAGGTTCCCGGGTGTGAAAGGACGGTGGAAAGAACCCATTTTGTGGCAGAAATGCCAGGCTTAATAATTTATCAAGGGATTCAAGTTACACTACCATTTTAGCAGGGGATATATAGGTTGTTGCAATAAACCTAAAACAATTATGGTAAGCTTATTTCGCAATGAAGGTAGGCTGCCCCCTTAATCCACTGGTTCTTTTATGCGGGTTTTTACTGTATTAGATTAACTATAGCTTCAATTTTGTAAAACACGAATAATTAGAATTAAAATGAACTGTAAATATCATTCCTCGAGACCAAAGAAGCCTCTTTACTATCGAAGTACTTGCATAATGAAGTCAACGTTAGACAAAATATGAAAGATCTTACTGACTTTATTTTATTTCAAAAGTTTTAGCATTGCTATCAATTAAGAAGATATGGCTAGTTGAAGTTGGAGAGTTTGTCCAATCTCGACGCCATATTTGTTTCTCAAATATGACGTCACTGAGTGCTTCTATCTCGTATTATGCCTAAGAAGCTCCTTTACTTTTATGCCTAATAAGCTCCTTTACAAGCTCCTTTACTGCACGAGGAACTAAATAGTTTATGTCGAGTAATTCTCCTCAAAAGAGCACTCACAACAGCTATCACTATATGTGATCGCCATTAAAACAACGCCACTGCCGATAAAGAAGCATTTAACCAACAGATTTTGAGACGCTCTAACCATTGAGCTACCGAGACTCAGATGGAGAGCGAAGGTTAGTACATCATTGCAACCTTCGCTCTCCATCTGAGTCTCGGTGGCTCAATGGTTAAAGCGTCTCACCGGCAATCAGAAGGTTACAGGTTCGATTCCTGTACGGGACTCAGAATAATTTTTGAGGATATGAGCTTGACGATCGTCCACGTATCGATTATTCTAACTGGTAAACCGAGATGCACTACAGCAGTGCATATATTAATACAAAGACAGCAACCATGAGAATAATGTGGACGAATGTGGACGTCAATAATTCGTAATTTCAATCAATGATAAAAATACAAACTTCTTATCCAAGAAGTTTAAATTTGCTTAAGGTCTCTTTCAGAGGAACCTTTCAGAGGAACACTCTATTGATGAGTTTTGGGGTTCAATCGATTCAACAATGTACACTTTCATCACTTTTACCTCAAGCTGCTTGTCGCTCAGCAAGTTCAGTACTATTGTTTGAATCTCGACCACGTGATCTGAGTCCGCGATCACCATGAAGAAATTACCGCATACCAAGCCCTGGTGGAAAGAACAGTCTGTTATATAAGTTAAACAAATTATTCAAATGTTTTTAGAATATTTTACTGCTTATAAAACGTATTTAAAACTTAAATTATGTCGAGCGGTCCGTTCGAGCGATGCGTATGGGCTCGTACGGACCGCTCCGCCAATCAGAAAGCAGGATTTGGTAGGATACGGACCGGAAAGTCTCTTGCTTCATACCTGGAGAAATGTCAGGATACTTTTCCTTGAATGCCATGAAGGACTTTCGGCGATCTTTGTAAAAAAAACAAGTTATTTGATTTTAGCATTGGTGAATACAGCGAGAAAGTGACAGTTTGTTAGCCGATTGTGTAGAAGACGAAATATAGTAATCTTTAATGAGAATCAACAGAGATCTTGCCGGAAAGATGGAGAGAGAAGAAAGAAACGCTCACCATCTTAATTGTGAGAACTGCGCGAGAAAGCGCTTCTGAAGACAGAAGACAGTAAGATAGATGAGCTAATACCTAAGAAAAAACAAGGTACGATTGTTATGACATGCAATATGTAACACAATGTTTGTTTTTTAATGTTTGTTTATGTTTAACAGCTTTATTGGACACGTCTATGTGACATACTAATAACAATACAAGATATGTAACATACAGTACGATATGCGATTACTATAAGCTAAATTATTTATTATACGTGGTATCAGGATATACGATAAACGATATACGACACATGATATACGATATACGATACAAGATATACGATATGTGATATACGATATGTGATATACGATACAAGATATACGATATACGATATGTGATATACGGATTATACGATACATGATATACGATATACGATATGTGATATACGATACAAGATATACGATACATGATATACGATGTGATATACGATACATGATATACGATATACGATATGTGATATACGATACAAGATATACGATGTGATATACGATACATGATATACGATATACGATACATGATATACGATATGCGATACATGATATACGATATACGATATACGATATGTGATATACGATATGTGATATACGATACATGATATACGATATGTGATATACGATATGTGATATACGATACATGATATACGATATGTGATATACGATATACAATACACGATATGTGATATACGATATACGATATGTGATTTTCGATATACGATACATGATATTCGATATGTGATATACGATATACAATACACGATATGTGATATACGATATACGATATGTGATTTTCGATATACGATACATGATATACGATATGTGATATACGATATACAATACACGATATGTGATATACGATATACGATATGTGATTTTCGATATACGATACATGATATTCGATATACGATATGTGATATACAATACATGATATACGCTATACAATATGTGATACGTGATATACGATATGTGATATACAATACATGATATACTATATACGCTATACAATATGTGATACGTGATATACGATATGTGATATAATGATACACGATTATTATAATGATACACGATTATTATGTGATATAATGCACAATACAAACCATTGAACACAAAGTTTGTAGCTCTTGGTCATCTTCCTGCGATTCCAGAGGTACAATCTGAATGAGAAGGGTTTATTATATTATATTATATTATATATATATATATATATATATATATATATATATATATATATATATATATATATATATATATATATATATATATATATATATATATATATATATATATATATATATTTTCGCTTACCTTTATATATATATATATATATATATATATATATATATATATATATATATATATATATATATATATATATATATATATATATATATATATATATATATATATATATATATATATATATATATATATTATATATATATATATATTCTCAGGATATGTGGTGAAGGAAAATTTCGAGTGCTGGAATATATACATTTTAAGACCAAACCGGGACCAGTTGCGAAAAATGCAACTTCAAGGCCTTCCGGCCGGAATTGAACCCACGACCCTGCGATGCTAGTGCAGAGCTCTGACCACTGAGCTACGGAAGCTGTTGCCGAGAGCCTAAGAGTGTATGCTCGTCGCGCCGACGAGCCCCGCGATTGCTGATTGACCTAGACACTACTCATTTAGTTGTCACTAGCTGACCATTCACAGTGTACGTAAAATAAACATTATTTCACAGAACATAGAACCACGTAACATGGCCTCAGTGAATACATACCAATGGCAATAAGTCGAACAATTCACTTGGACACGATTCCAGACTCCTTGCAGAATTAGACCAAAGCCAATTCAATACTAAATACGAACGGAAAAATACAATTGAACCCTATCAATAACGTGGTTGTCCTTTTTATCAAATTTCCAACTGGAAAATGCCTGGTGGAAACACAAGAAGTGTCTTACGACCGAGAAAATATAATACAAAATGAATAATGTTCATATGAAAGATCAAAGTTTCAGCATTCCTATCAATTTAGTTAAGAAGATATGGCTAGTTGAAAATGTGAGGATTTTGACGCCATATTTGTTTTGAAAATATGACGTTATTGAGTGCTTCTTTAGTGATAGCTGTTGTGAGTGCTGTATGGAGGAGAATTAGTCGAAATAAACTATTTAGTTCCTCATGCGGGAAAGTAGAGGAGCTCCTAAGAAACTTCTTAGGCATAATACGAGATAGAATCACTCAATGACGTCATATTTGAGAAACAAAGATGGCGTCGAAAATGGACAAACTTTCCAACTTCAACTAGCCATATCTTCTTAACTAAATTGATAGGAATGCTGAAACTTTGGAAATAAACTAAAGTCAGTAATGAACTCCACTTGTATTTTGGCTGGAGTACCTTTAATTAATTTAATTTAACTTAAATAGTGACAATAATGATGAACTTTATTCAATTATCATTGATAATAATAAACTTTAATAAAAGGACATTGGCAAAAAAAAAGTACATCTTAGATAGTAGTTTGAGGTTGTGAAAATGCTCGTAAAGCGTATTAATTGCACTGTCAAAGTTGCTAACCTGAATCATTGTCCGCCATCTTGGATGTATTTTCAATATGCGTGTGACGTCACAACCAGAGTAAAGCGAAATATTTATCTAGCCATCCTCATGTCTTTGTAAGTTTGAAACTCGATTTTTGTAAATGTCTTCTTTTTTCAATTGAACCACACCATTTTAAAAAGCATTCCGCGGAAACTCGGCTACCCACTGACTAGTTTCATCAGGTTTACCCCGGGTGTGACGTCACCAAATTCCCAGTTAATTAGTCAAAGTATTACAACAAGATGGCGAATGACAGGATTGTCTTTGGTCAAAATTAGTGCTGTTGTTTTGTACAATAATAGTTTTGTTTACTTAAGCCTCGTAAGCCTGTTTGTTAATCATAAAGTCAAAAAATGGAAATTGAGATTTATGTTGCTTTAATAGCTCCCAAAGGGCTTTTCAGTTATTAATTACAATCTAAACTAGGAGTTCTGATCAGAAGTGAAATGCTGCCTAGAGAAAGTGGTTACGAGGTTGGAGCAGTGTTCAGGATCAGGCATGCCAGCAGAATGATGCTAGAAATTTTCTAGAGCATAGAGGATCAAATAAATAGAATGTATAAACCACGTATCAAGCTAAGGCGATCATATAGCCTTGTAATATTAAAATAACATACGGTAATCATATGGCGCGTTTATAATGTCAAAATTCAATGACCATTTGAACGCCATACATCTAATTCGAACAACATTTATTCGAAACGAGCAAGGTGCCTCGCGAAGTTATACATTTTCCATTCAAGCGACACTTTTGCCAAATCGAACTTCACGTTTGTAATATTTCTGAATTGAACGACTTATCTGTGGCGGTCGAACGGTCATATTTCAAATCGGACAAACGAACGTACGGGAATACCCTTCTAATAAAACGTCATAAAACTGGACAGACATCCATCCAGAAGGACATCCACTGTACCGATTTTGTGTTTGCTTTACCTAGTTCCGCGAAGAGGTCTGAACACGAAACACAGCGACCCAAGCCAAGATTAGTGTGATGCCTCCCTGAGGGTCGGCAGCAATGGCATGAGGTCAATTTCAAAGCTGTAAGTAGTAAGTACTCACCAGTTTTACTCATCTTAATTGCAGCTTTTCTTTTGTCATTGCCCTCTAACGAGTGGTTCCCGACAGAGGTCTCCAAGGACATCATCTCGAGATCGTTACTTATGTCCGCACAGTCAAGCCCTGCCTCGACCTCTATCTTGTCCTCGTTAATGACTAACTTCATGGGTTCAACAATACTTTCTCCTTCGAGTAAATCAACGTCTTTAAGTTCACAAAGCTGAGGTATGGCTGTTTTGATGAAGTCGACCACGCGTGGAGACCTCGAGGGCGTTCCTCGTGCCAACTTAATATCGCACATTAGTATGTTACACGTGACACTGCAAAAAAGATTAGAACATAGATTTAAATAATAACGATGATGATGATGATGATGATGATGATGATGATGATGATGATGATGATAATAACAATAATAATAATGTTGGCACAAAAGGAATATAAACGACGCCATGATAAGGTTTGTTCCAACCTACATTGGAACTTGTGTAGGAAGTATGGGTTTAACGTACAGTACTGTATGTGAGATGTGGTATCAACATAAACCAGAGAAGGTATTGGAAAATGACGAGGTGAAACTCTTGTGGGATTTCAACGTACAAACAGATAGAACAATTGAACACAGGAGACCTGATATTATCCTAGTCAAGAAGGAAGCTAACAAATGCATGATCATCGATGTGGCAAACCGTGGAGATCACAATCTGGAGAAGAAACAGTTCGAGAAGATTAACAACTATAGCGAACTGCGACTGGAAATATCTCGAATGTGGGATAAAGAGACTATTGTGGTCCCCATAGTCATAGGTGCTTTGGGCTCTGTGCCACATAAACTCCGTAAATATTTGGATATGTTGGAGATTAAGTATGATATGAACATAATCCAGAAGTCAGTCCTGTTAGGAACAGCAAACATCCTTCGTAAATTTCTTTGCGTAGAGGGATGGGCAGAAGGAGATGGTGTGAAAGTGGTCAGATCAGAAGAAATTAATAAGACAAGTCCCCCATATCTTAAGTCGTAAGACCTGACATGGAGTCCTAAAGACCAGTATAAAGTACATCATACTGTGTTAAACTGAAAATAATAATAATAATAAACAATTTTCACCTTCTCGTGTGAGAGGGTGAAACAATAAAAACTTTAAGATCTACGACGCGGCGACCTCGACGACGCAGCGCTCAAAACTTTAACAAGCATTGTGAATTTAAGCATTTGAAAGAAGCCATGGTAAATTAACTACAGTATTTGATGTTTGAAGCTTGTTTTATGACCTCCAAAACGCTCCAGTTCTGCTAAAACGATTATAGTGTTTGAGCTGAAGTCAACATTAAGGAACAGCTCTCACCTCTCAGCGAGTTCACGTCGTCCTGAAGCCGTGAAAATGCTCAGAGTTGCGTTGTAAACAGAACGAGGACGGCGCGTCGTAGATCTTAAATTCCCCAATAGACAATGCCCACAAACCCAGATGTTATGATCAGCAGAGAAATTTCAGCTTGGTACTCTGACACTCTGACATAAATACCTCATTAATATGGGCAGGCATTTCCTCGTTTCTCACAAAATACATTCGGAACTCGTAGAATACCTCTCGTCCCTGTTATCTGCCAAACTATCGAAAAAGATATACCGTTCTTGAACGTACCTTCCCAAGCGGTCACGGACGTTCTTGTAAGAGTGACCAAGTTTTGGTTCAATGTACTTGAGAAGATCGTGAAGGAGTTCTGCCACCCTCCATTCCTGCTGAGCTAGTGCTCCTTGAAGGACGTAGAGTCGACTGTTGGTGGTAAAAAGGACAGAGGGTTAAGGTTATAGCGAGTACTTATGCTAGAGTAGTTAGTACTTTAACTGTAAAATGAAAATCATAAATGGAAAGAAGGGGTCAGCGAATGCATAAAACGTAGGGAGACGAGATGGTTATTAATGGAGGGAGATAGCAGGGTAATCAGAGTGGTTGGGGAAGAGGAAAGGAGGAGGGATAGTAAAGTGAAGTGGAATGTATTGAAGTGAAGTGAGGTGGAGTAAAATTAAGTGGGTAAAGTGAAGTAAAGTGGAGTGAGGTAAAGTGGAGTACGGTGGAATGAGGTGAAGTGAGGCAAGGTGAACTGTGACGTGGAGTGAGGTGAAGCGGGTGAGGTGAAGTGAGGTGGGGTAAGGTGAAGTGAGGCGATGTAAAGTGGGTGAAGTGGGGCGAGGGGAAGTTGGGTGAGGTGATGCGGAAAGGTGAAGTGAGGTGAAGTGGGGCGAGGTGAAGTGAGCTGAAGTGGGGCGAGGGGAAGTGGAGTGAGCTGAAGTGGGGCGAGGGGAAGTGGAGTGACGTAAAGTGGAGTGAGGTGAAGTGGGGCGAGGGGAAGTGGAATGACGTAAAGTGGAGTAACGTAAAATGGAGTGACGTAAAGTGGAGTGAGGTGAAGTGGGGCGAGGTGAAGTGGGGTGAGGGGAAGTGAAGCGAAGTAAAGTGGAGCGAAGTAAAGTGGAGCGAAGTAAAGTGGGGTGAAGTAAAGTGGGGTGAAGTAAAGTGAGGGGAAGTGGAGTGACGTGAACTGGGGTGAGGTGAGGGAGAGGAGAAAACTTGTAATAAAGAGAGAATGAAAAGAACCTTACCTGCTGTCGGCAAAAGCTCCTCCACTTCCATTTAAAGGATCATCCATGAGAACATCCAGCAGACGGTATATTCGACGAGGATCTCTACTCTCCTGCAAACGTTTAGAAAAGGAAAATAAATAAATCTAAAAGGTTCTGCCGAAATCATAAAAAGGAGGTCGAACGTTTCGAGCGAAGGCCCTTTGTAACACAAGACAAGTTGCATGGCTTAGGGGATTTGTTTTCGTTGTAGTTCAACGTTGCTACCGACACGTGCTTACCGCAGCCGTGGCCATACACGTCCCCCAATCACGTATCGTCTCCGTAGTCATGTTATCCATTGCTTTCTTTACAACAGTTACGACAAAGTCCCACAAATGTTCAAGCTGCAAAAAAAAACACGATTACGGATTGGGTTCCTTGCAATATCCTAGCATGAATAATTCTAAACTTTAGTTTGGACTTTAACGTGCCTATTACACATTTGGGGATTTTACATATTCGTAATATTTGGGTCTTCCTGAGCAAAATCATAAGATATCTTATCAGCTGAAAATTTCATCCTCATGGACTTTTTTGCTGTTAAAGTTATCGGATGTGATGTCACAAGAGGCATTTTTGTGGCAAGTAACAAAAGAAAACTGGTTTGGAATGCCTCTTGTGATATCAAATCCGGTAACTTTGACCGCGAAAAACGCCATAAAGATGAAATTTTCGGCTGACAATATATATTATCAGACATAGTTTGACGCTACTCTGGCTTCAAAAAGTTTTTGGAACGTAACTTTAAAAGTTACTGTCCATGGACACTCCAATCTAGTATCTTCATCAGGGGTGATCGTTGTAAAGTTAGGATCCCTATTTATACCCTCATAGAACCGATGATGACGTTATCTATTAACAAGATGCAAATAAGCTTATGGTAATAAACCACCGTCATTGCGATTAAATGGGAGTGGGCGCTATTGATATGCCAAGCTTCCAGACAACGTCTCTGATGGTGCCGCGGATTAGTGGTAACCTACCATGAGATTGCGTGGGAAAATTCCAAAATTATTACCACTAATCCGCGGTATATCAATAGCGCCCATGCCCCATTGAATCGCGATGACGGTGGTTTATTACCAGAAGCTTATTTGCATCTTGTTAATAGATAACGTCATCATCGGCTCTATAAGGGTATAAATAGGGATCCTAACTTTACAACGATCACCCCTGATGAAGACACTAATTTGAGTATCGAAACGTTGGGTCATGAACAGCAACTTTTAAAGTTGCGTTCAAAATTTTTTTAAAGCCAGAGTAGCGTCAAACTATGTCTGAGTTATCACCTGATTGTGTTGGGAAATTATTTGTTGATATATTATGATTTTGGTCAGGAAGACCCAAATATTACGGATATGTAAAATCCCCAAACGTGAAATAGGCACTTTAAACAAAAAACGTGCACATATTAATATTGTATCTTTGTAATGTAGGTTTAGTAAATTTGTAATTTTTGTATCGTTCACAAACCTTTGAATAGGTCCAATGTTTGCTACCGCGGATAAGTCCAGCGGTAATTTCAGCTGCGCATCTTTGATTGCTTTCCTACACAAATACATAACGACATTTACGAGTTGGCTAACAAACGAAACAGCTGAACGAATCCAATCAACTCGGCACCCCTTTTTGTCTCTCTTCTTTAAAATATTACGGACGTAAAATATGTCACATTACGATTGATGGCAGAACTTACGTGGTTATCAGCAGAAAGTTTTTCCAGATGAGGTTCAAACAGATGCAGAAAAGTGTCCCCAAAGTTGCGAAATAACCCCTAAAGAGAGGAAATCAGGATTTCATGTTTCCACTAAAACAACCACCACCTCTGCCTCCACAACTACCAACACTAACACCATAACCACCAATACCGTCACACCACCACCACCACCAGTGCCACCATTAGTACCACCAACACTATACCCAGCACCACAATCACTTGCAGCCTCTACCTCCAGCACCATCAACTACATCATTATTACGATACTACTACCACCATAATCATTACCCTTGTCACTTCCATCAACACCATCACCATCATAACAACATCAGCACAACAGTAGCAGCAGCAGCAGCAGCAGCAGCAGCATAAGCAGCAGCATAAGCAGCAGCATAAGCAGCGGCAGCAGCGCAGCATAAGTAGCATAAGCAGCAGC
The DNA here is from genome assembly GCA_035772405.1 of Chrysogorgia sp. JL179-B06. Classification (NCBI taxonomy): domain Eukaryota; kingdom Metazoa; phylum Cnidaria; class Anthozoa; order Scleralcyonacea; family Chrysogorgiidae; genus Chrysogorgia; species Chrysogorgia sp. JL179-B06. The sequence goes on from JAYKKM010000335.1 coordinate 235,794, forward strand.
ATAGCATAAGCAGCAGCATAGCATAAGTAGCATAAGCAGCAGCATAAGCAGCAGCGCAGCATAAGTAGCATAAGCAGCAGCATAAGCAGCAGCGCAGCATAAGCAGCAGCAGCAGCATCATAAGCAGCAGCATCATAAGCAGCAGAATCATAAGCAGCAGAATAAGAAGCAGCATAAGAAGCAGCATAAGAAGCAGCATAAGAAGCATAACAGCCGCCGCTGCCGCCGCCGCCGCCACAACAACAACAACAACAACAACAACAACAACAACAACAACAACAACAACAACAACAACAACAACATACCTTAAATAAAACAAATCTCTGAACACTAAATTTATCCTTCCCTTTCCTATCTTCTAAAGATAAATACGACATTAACTTGTCCACAAACTCCTTGTCAGAAAACGCGTCAAAAATCTCTCGTTCCCCCTACAAATATTTAAAATAAGACATACGTGACAACACTATGATTTTTACACTTTTTTATTTCTAAATTAAACACTGAACTGCACAAAATCAAGTGAAAAAAATAAGCGAAAATTTTATTTCCTCATCAAATGCTAAATCTCAAAGTACGAATGCGATTGGTGACGTCATTGCTGTGTTTCCATGGCATTATGTAAACATGGCAATTGACCAATCGCAGCGTGGGAGGACAACACTTATTATAGCAAGTAAGTTGGTCGGCCGTAGCCGGAGGTCGACCGTGAGTGCTACTCATATTCCTGAAATTAACCACTTACCCCAGCAGGAGCTGGACATAATTTTTACAATTTGCGATTTTCCCATGGTACTGTGCTTGACTTTTAGAAAGCCAAGCAGGGTTCAGTAACCGCTGTACTACGAGTCTACATACTAAACCAATCTAGCTCATCATACCTCACTCAGATCATCTCTTTTACGATCCAACTGCGGCTGTTCGGCACATGGTGCATATGTATACAATGTTCTAAAATGATAAAAAAACAAACATTAAGGGGAACTGCAGTGACAAAATACACCAACTTTTAGAGTATTCATTTTAAAGTGCCCCTAACCTCAACATTTTTTATTGTCTTATTTGGAAGAACTTTTAAAATGATAAAGTAACTTCTTTTGAAGATTTTCACTTCCTCGCTTTCTTTTTGAGATATATCAGTTTGTTTGATATGCAAATGTCTGGAATTTCGTCACACATGCATAATGAGTTATCAGAGAATGTTATTTATTTTTTTGCGGTCCGGTATCCATCTGATTCACGCGCTCTGATTGGCTAGCGAGCGGTCCGGTATCCTACGATACGGACCCCGATACCGGACCGCTGTGGATTTAAAAACAAAAACAAAATTTATTTTTTTAATATTTCGTATACTCGTCGCTTTTTACTACCTTTTGAGACAATAGACTGCCAGTAAAAACAAAATAAGATAGATATAGACATAGTGACAATGAAAGCTATCACAGCGAAAGCGAATTTTATTTTCCCGAAGTTGAAGATTTTATATACGAAAAAGAAAAAGCCCAGCGAAGTGGCAACATTGTGCAAGATATTACTTGGACGAAATTCAAAATTTTATTTAAGAACAACGGCCTGAAAATACAGTTAAGTGTACCTACGAGATGAATGTGTGGAACCGCTTCTGTGCTACAGTAAACGAACATGAGAAATGTTCTCTTGTGTCGGTTTTTCATGACCATATAAACAGAGAAAGACGGCAGTGTCTGAAAGGCTTGATGCTTTAATACAAAGCAGCTTCAGTTGTCCACCACCGCAAGAACGTCCCGAATTGCTTAACAGTATCGCAATAACGTCAACAACCACAGCAATTACAGACTTGTTTTCCGGAGCAAAAATTGGCAAGTTTGAAGGTTTCAACTTCGCTTCAACTTTAGTTCTGGCGACACATCGAGTGCGAAGCCGACAAAGACAAGGCGGCAAGATTCCGATTACATGTATCATACGAGACAAACAATGTTTTCAATTTTGCTTTTGCATGATCAATGATGAAAATTAGTCCTGGTTAAGTCCTGGTTGCTCTGTTCAACTGTACCTGTCGAATTTCCAATCGTGTTTATTAAAAAGTTGACTTGAATGAGTTTGTCCTTTGTCAGGTGATTTTCTATATATGGTTCGCCTCGTTCCAAATATGGGCAGCGGAAGTGACCGCTAGCGTTTTAGCTTCCTGTGGTTTTTACACGGCGGCAGATTTTCTTGTCTTACAATTATTTATAACAAAAAAATTAATATGTTATTTACCGTTTTGGTCGGTCCGTATAGAAAAATATTTGCCCTCGGTCTCAAAAATGTCCCTCGGCCTGCGGCCTCGGGCCATTTTTGAGACCTCGGGCAAATATTTTTCTATACGGACCTCCCAGCCGGTAAATAACATATATATATCTTTGCGTTCATGAAATAAAAACACTAAAGTGTGAATAACACGTGTGTGCGTTTCTCCCACAACACCAAACTTCTCGATTTTAAAGAATTTCGTTCGAGAATGAAAGAGATATACACATTTCTCCAATAACTCATTATGCATGTGTGACGAAATTCCAGACATTTGCATATCAAACAAACTGATATACCTCAAAAAGAAAGCAAAGAAACGAAAATCATTTACATATAAAAGTTATTAAAACTGCTAAAAATACATTAAAAAACAGCTATAAAATTTAAAACTATAATGAACTATTTAAAATGTTCAGCAAAAAGCTTAAGGAATCAGTCATAGTTCTGTTCTTGTCTCATTTCAATGGGCAAATCATTATATAGTTTCGCACCAAGAAAATAAAACGAATTTTTGGCAAATTCTAGCTTAACTTTGGGGATCTTTAAAAAATGTTTGTTATTTCTTGTATTATAATTATGTTCATTAATCTCAAAATACTGGCAAAAACTGGCACACATCCGTTCGGACGATATGTCCTTTCATTTCTTCATCTGACTTGAGGAAGGACACATCGTTCGAAACGTCGTCTATGTAAATACGTAAGTACTCTTACTTAAGTATTTTTAATTTTTTTCAACATATTGAAGTTCTCTTGTGACTTACTTAGGCCAGGTGTAATAACCCCAGTGTGTTTTGTCAACAAACTGACATTTATTCCATTCTTGTTCAGATCTGGGCAGGTTTTCTTTCACGTAGTGTAACCTGGAAATTCGAAAAACACCACACCGTTAATCTTCCCGAATAAACAGATTAATATACCATGGCAGATATTTTTTCTCATTGATCAATTTTATATTTCCGTCTGATTTTTTCATCATTGTTCTAAGTCGACTAAAGAACACACATCAAAATTTAAGCCAATTTCGTTAAATATTTCCTACTGTGATTTTGGTTTACTGGTCGCCGCAAATTATCACCCACGTGCATAGAAAGTAGAGTCTGTGTGGTGTATAGAAGGAAAGCGCAAAGTGTTTATTAGTTAGAGTTTCCGTACGGGAGGACCAGTATGGGATCTTTGCAGAGACTTTGCTCCAGTAACCTCTACTCCGCTGGGGCTGGTAGGGGGAGCAGAGATGGAGACTCTTTTTGCTCACTGACAATTTTTACTTTGTTAAACTGTTGTGTTTTTTAAAATTCAACATTTGATAAACTGCTTTTCCTTCGATTATTTTCAATTTATCTGTTATTGCTTATTAAAGTGTCTATCTCACGTTTGGGGATTTTACATAGTCGTAATATTTGGGTCTTCCTGAGCAAAATCATAATATATATTGTCAACCGAAAATTTCCTTCATGGAGTTTTTCGCTGTCAAAGTTACTGGATGTGATGTCACAAGAGGCATTCCAAACCAGTTTTCCTTTGTTACTTGCCACAAAAATGCCTCTTGTGACATCACATTCAATAATTTTACAGCAAAAAATCCATGAAAATGAAATTTTCGGCTGACAAGATATATTATGATTTTGCTGAGGAAGACCCAAATATTACGAATATGTAAAATCCCCAAACGTGAGATAGACACTTTAAAGTCCAAAATGAAGTTTAAAATTATCGATGCTAAGAACTTTAACTCTTTCCTGTCCGGATGAAAAATATCCAAAATTGAACCACCTCTTTGTTCTATTGATATCTCTAGAATTAAGCTACATTTACGCACTGAGATCTGGTCGATTTCGTACAGCACACCGCACTTGGCACGATTCCATGTCCGACCAAATGTGTCCCAGTTCGTTCATTCACACAATTCTACAGTCTGCCTACATCATATCACATGACACCAAACCCTACTTCACACATTACGTCATCACACCATATATCAAGACCCACCACACCACACCACACCACACCACCACACTACACCATTTTCTTATGTCGTACCAATAATTGTCTGGTCTATCTCCAGCTTGAATCACACTGTTCTCTGTCTGTTTAACGCCAGCTAGAAAGCAAGAGATACCAGAATTTAGAAAACATCCAAGAACAGGAGTTGAGAAGCGCATATAGGCAAGGAGGATAACATCGCAGGATTTCGGACATGTCAGTTTTGAGATAACACAATTTCACAATCTGCACAGTTATGATTACACTCGTTTTCTGATAAGTGCACGACCTAGACGACAGACATTTGAAGACAAGTGTCTTAGCCGAATGTCTCGTTTCAGATAGGCGGTCTCTGATTATGTTTCACAAAAAGTAACTGTCAATGGACAATTTGCATTATAGCAATGCATCATGGGTAAAATGGTAGCGCTTCATTTGGAGGGGAAATGGCCGCCACGAAGTGAGCATTTTGCTTGTGAAAAGAATTGATTATTTTAAGCATATTTTCTGTAGCGCAGAAGAATTTCGAAATGGGCAATGTAGTTAGGGGATTATAAAGTACGTTGTGTAGCAAACACAGCGAAATCACAGCAGAAATGGACGAGAAAATTGCTATAGATCTATTGAAGGAGCGAAGAATATGCCAATAAATATGTTCCTGAAGGGAGGTTCTTCTCGACGTTTACAGGTGAGTAAGCTTAGTGAACAACGGCTAGCTCACCATTTTACCTCACAGACATGTGTGTGTTGTTGTTTTATTACGATCTTGTATTTGCTGAATCATCAAGTGTTCTGTAATGATTTTTTCGTTTGTTGAAATTGACAAACTTTGGCTGTCACTTGTTCGATAAGCATGTCCTTGAAGACAATGTTTTTAAATTGTTTTGGGGCGAAAACAAACCGGTTTTATCGGTAACGGCTTTGGAACTTTGTAAAAACACCAAGGAGAGAGCACTTTTGCCTGGGTTTCTGCTGTTGTTTTTCTTTTCTGTTTCGTTTGTTGTGGTCGGTTCATATCCTGTCAAATAAACCAGTAGGTTCTAGAACTAGTGTAGGTTGTAAATATAAATTCATAACTCTAAATTCGTTAAAAACGTTGAAAATTTACCAAATTTACCAAAAGTTTTGTTGCTGTGTTGTAGGCGACAAGCTTTTAAAACAGTTACTTGGAAATTAATATAATTCTAGGCTAGCCTGAGTCACCTGAGTGTAAACTATTTTTAGACTTCAAAATTCGAATCATTGATAGGATAATATAGTAGACTAGTGCATTGTTTAAAATATAGTTAATAGTTGATATAATCTTAATTTTTGCAAATTTTACTAGTAGTTATAAATCTTGATAGTTATATTAAAATTTTTAGGTAGGTAACTGTATATATACATAGAGTAAATCTGTAAATAGTCAATTGTAAAATATATAATTTAATATATAAAAGCATATCAATAACATAAATATAATTGTAAATAAGAAATAGGTTTTAGTATTAATTTATATAATGGATAATGAACCGGGTCCTTCAATGGAGTCAGACAATGAATTGCCAACTTTAGGAGGCGGGGGATTAACTACGTGTTCAGAAAGGAAGAGAAAAGGAGGTGGAACATCTTGCTGTATTCCTACATGTGATAGCAATACAAAACGAAATCCAGAGCTTTCATTTTACCAATTTCCAACTGATAAAAAGCTAAGAAAGATGTGGTTGCATTGGGTTGGTAGAGCTAACTTCATACCAAATAAGTATCACAAAGTTTGTTCCAGACATTTTGAGGGTGGGAAGAAGACTTGTCTTCATAACGTTGTACTGTTGTAAGATCCAATGTACTGTAACCTTTCACAAGCAGGACAAAGATAATCATAAAATACCTTAAATGTGCTGTAATCACAGAACCCAGTGTAGAACTCAAAATCACTATCTCTGCTTTTAAACCGTTCTACAGAGAAAGTTTTTTGCTGAACCATTTCCTTAAGACTGCAAATATCTTCTTCTTGCTCTTGGTTTTTCTGTTGAAGAGTCTTAACTAAATGCTCAAGTTCTGAGATCCTGTGTTGTTGCATGTCTTCCAATGGTGCACTTTCTTCTTTCATCTGACTGTGATTGTCCTGTTTTGTAATGGCTCTATCCCTACATTTTGATGTTGGTCTAGGCTTTGTTGGTCTTGGCAATATTAATTTAGGTACAATGGTTGGAACGTTATGAAGACAAGTCTTCTTCCCACCCTTAAAATGTCTGGAACAAACTTTGTGATACTTATTTGGTATGAAGTTATAGCTCTACCAACCCAATGCAACCACATCTTTCTTAGCTTTTTATCAGTTGGAAATTGGTAAAATGAAAGCTCTGGATTTCGTTTTGTATTGCTATCACATGTAGGAATACAGCAAGATGTTCCACCTCCTTTTCTCTTCCTTTCTGAACACGTAGTTAATCCCCCGCCTCCTAAAGTTGGCAATTCATTGTCTGACTCCATTGAAGGACCCGGTTCATTATCCATTATATAAATTAATACTAAAACCTATTTCTTATTTACAATTATATTTATGTTATTGATATGCTTTTATATATTAAATTATATATTTTACAATTGACTATTTACAGATTTACTCTATGTATATATACAGTTACCTACCTAAAAATTTTAATATAACTATCAAGATTTATAACTACTAGTAAAATTTGCAAAAATTAAGATTATATCAACTATTAACTATATTTTAAACAATGCACTAGTCTACTATATTATCCTATCAATGATTCGAATTTTGAAGTCTAAAAATAGTTTACACTCAGGTGACTCAGGCTAGCCTAGAATTATATTAATTTCCAAGTAACTGTTTTAAAAGCTTGTCGCCTACAACACAGCAACAAAACTTTTGGTAAATTTGGTAAATTTTCAACGTTTTTAACGAATTTAGAGTTATGAATTTATATTTACAACCTACACTAGTTCTAGAACCTACTGGTTTATTTGACAGGATATGAACCGACCACAACAAACGAAACAGAAAAGAAAAACAACAGCAGAAACCCAGGCAAAAGTGCTCTCTCCTTGGTGTTTTTACAAAGTTCCAAAGCCGTTACCGATAAAACCGGTTTGTTTTCGCCCCAAAACAATTTAAAAACATTGTCTTCAAGGACATGCTTATCGAACAAGTGACAGCCAAAGTTTGTCAATTTCAACAAACGAAAAAATCATTACAGAACACTTGATGATTCAGCAAATACAAGATCGTAATAAAACAACAACACACACATGTCTGTGAGGTAAAATGGTGAGCTAGCCGTTGTTCACTAAGCTTACTCACCTGTAAACGTCGAGAAGAACCTCCCTTCAGGAACATATTTATTGGCATATTCTTCGCTCCTTCAATAGATCTATAGCAATTTTCTCGTCCATTTCTGCTGTGATTTCGCTGTGTTTGCTACACAACGTACTTTATAATCCCCTAACTACATTGCCCATTTCGAAATTCTTCTGCGCTACAGAAAATATGCTTAAAATAATCAATTCTTTTCACAAGCAAAATGCTCACTTCGTGGCGGCCATTTCCCCTCCAAATGAAGCGCTACCATTTTACCCATGATGCATTGCTATAATGCAAATTGTCCATTAAAGTGCTTATAAACCCAAAATGAATTTGAATTTTGGTGATTCGGATAGAGCATAAAAAGTTAGTTAATAAGTTCTAGATTAGTTTTTGCGTTAAACTTTTAGTTTCGGAGATATAAGGGCTCAAAGTCACAATTTGTGAAAAAAAGTAGCGCAGGCCGGGAGACTGGATCCGAGGAACGTGTTATGTTTCAATACTTATAAAAATATATTACAATTCGAGTAGACAAGGTAACATCGTAAAGACACATCGTTTGGGCATTTTTCAATAAAAACTCTTAAGATAGCTGTCTTCTCCTATACAAAAGCCAGGTCCCTCCCTGTGTGTTATTTTGGTGGCGCTACTTTTTTCCAAAAAATGGCACAATTTGCATGTTTGAGCCCTTATATCTCCGAAACTAAAAGTTTAACGCAAAAACTAATCCAGAACTTATTAACTAACTTTTTATGCTCTATCCGAATCACCAAAAACCCATTTTGGGTTTATAAGCACTTTAAAATATCGACAAAAATCATATACTCTTTATAAAATCATATACTCTAAATATGATACTCTTTATAAAATACATCGTAGTTGTGTGGAGCAGTAGTTAGACGATTTGGCTAGTGTATGCCACATTTGAGAGGTTTTTACTACATCCCGGGACGTTCTTTGTCAGTGCCCGCAAGCAATCGTCTTCTGGACGATCCTTTTTTAGTATCCGCGAGAGGTGGTTTTCTAGATTGTCGCAATATTAAGATTAATGCATTAAGATTAGTATTAGGGTTAGTATTAGGGTTTTACTTAGCTTTCCTGTAACACGGGGGGTTGGACAACATTTTAGGAGGGGGTTAGGGTTAGAAAACACATTAGGCGGGCGATTAGTATTAGGATCTCAGTTGATTTTAGGAACAGCAGAACTACTGCTTGAAACCTACCCACCTCTCGCAGGTACTATAATATAAAAGGGATCATCCAGAAGACGATTTCTTGCGGGCGATGACAAAGGATGTTTTTGATGTCGTAAAGCCCCATTTGAGATGTAAATGAGATGTCACTTCTGTGTTATTGGGGGAGGGGGGTGCCCCACCATTGACATTGGGAAAGCGACGGCCCTGTACCCCTGCTTCGCCACTCCTGCTGTCAATGAACAATTAGCGTACGTTATTTTACGTTCGGACCTGAAAACTAGATTTGCCATATAATAACTAACGGTTATATGTAATGTCAGAATTCTACTCTTACTATTGGAATATCTATCTCGTACTATTGTAATAGTAACATAATACTAGTTTCACGGGTGGAGTACACAAGGTTAGCACAACTTTTGTTCAATACCTTCAGAGTACGGATCAATGAGAACTTTAACATGAGATCTTTTCTGTAATTTGAGGATAGCTCCTATCGATGCTATGGCCACCTAAACATGAACGTCTTGTAAGGAAAGATAATTTATCTATATTTTTACATGATAATGCAACACAAAATATATCAATGATTAGAGCATCTCACTAGTCATCAGAAGGTAACAGGTTGTACACATATGTAACTTTTGTTCTCCATCTGATTTCATATCACTCAATGATTAGAATGTTACAGGTTGTACACATTGTAACCTTTGCTTAGTTCATGTAGCTCAATGGTTAGAGCATCTCACTAGTGATCAGAAGGTTGCAGGTTGTACATATTGAACCTTCGCTCTCCATCTGACTTCATGTAGCTCGATGGTTAGAGCATCTCACTAGCAATCAGGTTACATGTTGTACACATTGTAACCTTCGCTCTACCATCTGAGTTCATGTTGATCAATGGTTAGAGCATCTCACTAGTGATCAGAAGGTTACAGGTTGTACACATTGTAACCTTCTGCCATCTGAATCTATGTAGCTCAATGGTTAGAGCATTTCACTAGTCACCAGAAGGTTACAGGTTGTACATATTGTAACCTTTGCTCTACCACCTGAGTGCACGTAGCTCAATGGTTAGATCATCTCACTATCAATCAGAAGGTTGCACATTGTACACATTGTAACCTTCGCTCTGCCATCGGAGTTCATGTAACTCAATGGTCGGAGCGTCTCACTAGTAAATGAAGCGGTTACGCATTCATATCAGAAGTTGTTTTACTTCGTTTCAACTTTCAGAAAAGTCGATCCATACCTTTCTGATTGCCAACGAGTCATGAACCAAGTTCTTTGTCACAAGTTTGACGAGACACGAAGGAGGGCTGATGTCAATACGGACGAGCAGCGCAAGGAGTTTGGAACAGATTTGAGAGAACCGCCATCGGCTAAAAACAAGGAGAGAACAGTGTTCAAGAAATAAACTGTTTTGTCGTATTGCGTAGCGTGATTTGCGTAGCGTAACCCTCCGCGCCAGGGATATGATATTACATTTTCTGAGGATTTGAACTTGACGATCATCCATGCATCGCATTGTTTCCAATAAGAAAAACATAAACTTTCATCATGTGCTTTCTATGGAGATCGAAATTGCGAGAAAACTTACAGATCATTACTGTTGATTAAGGCAACCAACGTTTCCACCAGCGAATGATAGTGTCTAGAAAGAAAAAACACAATCAATTTGGTGATCAAATTGGTTCCCAAATTCAAGCCCCAATACCCCCTCCCCTCTGGTCTTATATATAATAATAATAATAATAATAATAATAATAATAATAATAATAATAATAATAATAATAATAATAATAATAATAATAATAATAATGGAAACTTTATTAAATGAATTTTTTCTAAACAAACAATTGTGAATCTCACTCAGAGGTAATTTACAATCGGCTACTTGAATCACAACAAAGTCACTTAAAGAGAATTAAAAGTTCAGTAAATCAGGATTCGTCCATTCCTTATTTCTGCAGCAAAATATATAATAAGTTGTTCTGATGGCAATAGATATAATTTTTCTCACACAATAATTTTGGTGCTTCACATCAACTCCTACATCGTTTAACATTTCAATAAAGGACGTACACTCATTTGCGAAAACACCGAGTGAACTAATCGAGAGATTGACAAATTTAACAGTGCTAAAGTGTTCACTTTGTTGTCTAACTAGTTCTGTATATTTGGATTTTTTGCGCTCTACGTTGTTTTGAAGGTTGGATTCAAATCCCACGGTAAGTTCGACTATATATAGACATCCCTGTCACCAGTTATTATTGAGGGGCTTTTGAATTCCGGAAGATCAACAAAAAGGTTGGAGCAATTGGCAGTTTGTAGGGTCTTGGCAAGAAAGTTTAGAATAGAGTCGTGTCTCCACGTAAAACGTTCAAGGTATGATTGACATCCTGCAACCACGTGTAGGAGAGTTTCTGGGTGTAAGCAAAAGGAACAGTCAGAACTTGATGATATACCCCATCATGAAAGGTTTTTGCGGGTAGGGAGAGAGTTATTGATATAACGCATAGTAAAATTATAGATGTTTTTTGGTAGTTTAGATTGAGAAGAAGACCAGAATTTGTTGAGCTTTGGCAAGGAGAATTTTGTAACATTAGAGAAAAATGAGCCTTGACAGGTCAGTTGGTTTTGAAGTTTATCCTCTTGTCCAGAACGGAAATCTTTGATAACTTCCTTGGTAGAGTTGTAAATATCATACTGAATGTTAGTGCTGTTATTAGTTGATTTCCAAAGTTCAAAATAATAATAATAATAATAATAATAATAATAATAATAGACGTACTAGGAGCATTATACAATAGTCTCAATGCTCTTACAACAATATATTCTTAATGTTACTTATAAAACTAATTACAGTTTCATTATAAGATAAAGCCTACTACATATATTACCACTATGAACAAAAACTATTAATTTAAAAAAACAAAAGTCTTAAGTGCTGACTTAAAACTACTTAAAATATCAATGCTTCTAATTTAATTAAAACGATATTATTTTATTTAATTTTTATTATTTTTATTTTTTTAATTATTTTATTTTATTTTATATTATTTTTTATTATTATTTTATTTTTTATTTTTTATATATTTTAATTTCTATGGGTGTAACCACTGCGAGGTGTAATCTCATCCTCTTTCGCCAACCTAGACAGTCTACATTGGTAAAAGATAGCTGTGGTATAATGTACCAATCCGGTGCTATATTGGCTGAGAAGCGTAGAGGAGTGCTCAATTGAAGCAATTCATCTTACCGTAGATTTTCGTCGTTATGAATTTGTAAAGTCTTTTCTCCATGGTTCATTTCATCTTGAGATGGCAAAGCCGAAGCGTCGAAGGACTTCAGGATCGATAACGCTAATTGAATAGCGCTATCTGATACCTGAGACAGGTAGGAAATGAAAGATATTATGGATGGAGAAGGCAGCAGGATCTAATTTTATTATTTGAGGATACAACAAAAATAACAACAGCAGTAGCAGCAACAGCAACAGCAACAACATACAACATACAGCATACAACAACAACAGCAACAACAACGACAACAACAACGACGACGACAACAGCGACGACGACAACAGCGACGACGACAACAGCGACGACGACAACAGCGACGACGACAACAGCGACGACGACAACAGCGACGACGACAACAGCGACAACAACAACAACAACAACAACAACAACAACAGCGACGACCACAGCGACGACGACCACAGCGACGACGACCACAGCAACAACAACAACAACAACAACAACAACAACAACAACTTACAGTTCGACAAAGTGCTACAGCATCATATTTACGGCAAATTTTATCAGCGACGACATCGATGACGGCAGTAATGGATGGCTTTTCTGAATGCTCGGCCTGTAAAGGAAGGTATACCCCATTTATAAAAATATCAAACAGTGTTTCACCGTTGGAAAAGATAACACGTCTCTATACCAACAGCGCTTTGCTGTGTCACCCTGTGTACAAGAGCCGACGGTGAGAAAGAGGATTGGTCCGATTCTATACTATAAAAAACTATTATGCGCACCTGAGCAACTGCCAACCAAATGTTTTCAATTATCTCCCAATAGTGGGTCATCAGATAAAGAACCTTTGCGTTTAACAACACGTACAGCGCACCCTAGAACAAAAGAAAGGCAATCTTCACCACTTCGCTCGACGCCAGAGAAAAAATCACGGCAAAATTTTGATCTCTACTTTTTTGGACTGAAAAGTATAAGACAAAATGGCTTTTGTAAGATGGCTTATATAAGACAAAATGGCACTTGACTTGATCTACCAACACACCTTAAGTCCATGTAGCTCAATGGTTAGAGCATCTCACTAGTCATCAGAAGGTTACAGATTGTACACATTGTAACCTTTGCTCTACGATCTGAGTCCGTGTAGCTCAATGGTTAGAGCATCTCACTAGTGATCAGAAGGTTACAGGTTGTACACATTGTAACCTTCACTCTACCATCTGAGTTCATGTAGCTCAATGGTTAGTTCATCTCACTAGTAATCAGAAGGTTGCAGGTTGTACATATTGTAACCTTCACTCTGCCATCTGAGTTCATGTAGCTCAATGGTTAGAACATTTCACTAGCAATCAGAAGGTTACAGGTTGTACACATTGTAACCTTCACTCTACCATCTTAGTTCATGTAGCTCAATGGTTAGAGCATCTCACTAGTAATCAGAAGGTTACAGGTTGTACACATTGTAACCTTTGCTCTACCATCTTAGTTCATGTAGCTCAATGGTTAGAGCATCTCACTAGCAACATGGATTTAGTAAGCTGGCTTTTAGAAGACAAAATGGCACTTGATCTACAAACATACCTTAAATTCTTCATGTGAAATCTGGCGATCTGGCTTTAGTTTAGCTACAATTGGTCCGATCAGGGATCTCGCTGAATAAATATATGTCTCAAAACACGAAGACAGCACTTTCTGAGCCTTGACTCGAACCTGCAAAGTTGACCGGAAAATATTGTTAGTTATAATATAGACGTACACTAGATATGAGCTATTCTGCAATCTGATTGGAACCTGAAGGAGGACACATCTGACCCGAAGGAGGACACATCTGACCCGAAGGAGGACACATCTGACCCGAAGGAGGACACATCTGACCCGAAGGAGGACACATCTGACCTGAAGAAGGACACATCTGACCTGAAGAAGGACACATCTGACCTGAAGGAGGACACATCTCACCTGGAGGACACATCTGACCTGAAGGAGGACACATCTGACCTGAAGGAGGACACATCTGACCTGAAGGAGGACACATCTGACCTGAAGAAGGACACATCTGACCTGAAGGACACATCTGACCTGAAAGACACATCTGACCTGAAGGACACGTCTGACCTGAAGGAGGACACATCTGACCTGAAGGACACATCTGACCTGAAGGAGGACACATCTGACCTGAAGGAGGACACATCTGACCTGAAGGACACATCTGACCTGAAGGGAGACACATCTGACCTGAAGAAGGACACTTCTGACCTGAAGGACACATCTGACCTGAAGAAGGACACGTCTGACCTGAAGGACACATCTGACCTGAAGGACACATCTGACCTGAAGGACACATCTGACCTGAAGGGAGACACATCTGACCTGAAGGACACATCTGACCTGAAGGAGGACACATCTGACCTGAAGAAGGACACATCTGACCTGAAGAAGGACACATCTGACCTGAAGGACACATCTGACCTGAAGGACACATCTGACCTGAAGGAGGACGCATCTGACCTGAAGAAGGACACATCTGACCTGAAGAAGGACACATCTGACCTGAAGGAGGACACATCTGACCTGAAGGAGGACACATCTGACCTGAAGGGAGACACATCTGACCTGAAGGACACATCTGACCTGAAAAAGACACATCTGACCTGAAGGAGGAAGCATCTGACCTGAAGGACACATCTGACCTGAAGAACACATCTGACCTGAAGGACACATCTGACCTGAAGGACACATCTGACCTGAAGGACACATCTGACCTGAAGGACACATCTGACCTGAAAAAGACACATCTGATCTGAAGGAGGAAACATCTGACCTGAAGGACACACCTGACCTGAAGGAGGAAACATCTGACCTGAAGGACACATTTGACCTGAAGGACACATCTGACCTGAAGGACACATTTGACCTGAAGGAGGACACATCTGACCTGAAGGACACATCTGACCTGAAGGACACATCTGACCTGAAGAAGGACACATCTGACCTGAAGGACACATCTGACCTGAAGGAGGACACATCTGACCTGAAGGAGGACACATCTGACCTGAAGGAGGACACATCTGACCTGAAGGAGGACACATCTGACCCGAAGGAGGACACATCTGACCCGAAGGAGGACATATCTGACCCGAAGGAAGACACATCTGATCTGAAGGAAGACACATCTGATCTGAAGGAGGACACATCTGACCTGAAGGAGGACACATCTGACCCGAAGGAGGACATATCTGACCCGAAGGAAGACACATCTGATCTGAAGGAGGACACATCTGACCTGAAGGAGGACACACCTGACCTGAAGGAGGACATATCTGACATCTGACCTGAAGAAGGACACATCTGACCTGAAGGAGGACACATCGTCCGAAACCTCGTCTTTGGAAATACGTAAGTAAGTTCTTTTATTTCTATTTTTCATAGTATATCCAGTTATTTTGAGAACTTAGCAGCATTCATATTTTTTTTATAGTAGCAAGCTATCAGCTCATATCCACACGAGTGTCAATAATATGAGCGCATGGTATAGTTATATATTCGTCGGATCCTTTCCAGACGTCAACGGTCACGATAACGAAGAGGTAACAATCGTGATGCGAGAGGTATAATTGTGGATAATGTCAATACCGATTGCCGATGTCCATGTTGTCCATGTCCATGTTGTTGATGTTCATGTTGTTGATGTTGTTGTTGATGTTGTTGCTGATGTGATGTTGATATTGATGATTGTGTTAATGTTAATGATGGTGTTGATGTTGCAGTTGATGTTGTTCTCGATGTAATGTCAATGTTAATGTTGATGACGATGTTGATGCTCTGCTAATGATATTTATATTTTGTTGATGTTGACGTTCATGATCATTAACATTAATAGTAATGATGATGATAACGGAAATGATGGTCAAGATAATGGTAAACATGGCGATAATGATGATGACGATAATGATATAATGATAATGATAATAACGAATGAAACCAACATCTACCTGTGTATAAACGCTGGTTGAGAGCGAGAACAAATCTGTGAGCACCAACTTCTGCAAAGCAGTCATTTCACACGTTCTATCATCGAGAACCCGCATCTAGTAATGACAAATCACATTATGATTTTTACTGTAATCATGGTTCATCATTAATTCAAGGAATTTTCAAGCACTTTCAAGGCCATAATATATCAGGAAATTCAAGGACCAATGGTCTGAAAAGAAGGCTTTGGAACGCAGCTAAAAATCACGAAAAATGGAAAACTGTTACTATTTAAACGTCAGTATTTCGTTCCTAAAAATCTTGGCAGTTCACCACCTTTTTGCTTTGCTATATATCCAAAACACTGTCTACGCAGCACTCTACTTTTTTAAAAACTGTGGAGACGGGGGGGGTTATACCCTTACGACGCCCCTGTACCTACTTCGTGCTGTAGCTGGATTCGTTCGATGAGGAGAGCTCTGAAGTGTTTCTTTTTATGACAAAGCTGAAAAAAAATCATAATTACAAATTTTCGACTTTTTGTTAAACAAACAGGCTTACGAAGGTAATCCAAGTAAACAAAACTACTCTTGTAAACAAAACTACAGCACTCGTTTCGACCAAAGACAATCCTGTAATACTTTGCCTAATTAACTGGTTATTTGGTTGCACAACCTCTCATTTGGGATGTTTTTTGTGGGAAATCACTTGGGCAGACGGTAATAACAAATGTAAGAATGAGCAAAGAAAAACTGGAAGAATAACGAACAGCCTCCAAAACAAATATGCGAGGCCATGATAGTGAAGCTGGGAAGCCATCACTATAATTTACGAGACCAATACAAGCTAACTACTATTAAACCAGCAACAAACTATCTCCTCAAGTCAGCTACACACAAATTGGCTATAGCATGGAACTTCTTGCCACAAGCTACTAAAAGTCAACCCCATTTTATCTCTTTTAAAAGAAAACTTAAAGACTATAACATAGATTTTAACAACCTCGTACCCAGGGCATTTTGCCTCCACGGTGGAAGGTCGGCGAACATGGCCCTTGAGATCGGCTGGTCACATGACACCCAGAATTTCTGGGGGTTTAGATATGATAATTTTTGTGGTCTTTGTTCCATTTCCTTTGTCTACTTTGTTGACCTGAATAATTGAGAAATGTTCAATGCTCTTTAGAGTTGTTCACGTCAGCATTCGTCGGCATAAAAGCAGCTAACAAGCTTAATAATCCACCATACATCCATGGTTATCTCTTACAAAAGGTATGAAGAAGCGTATATCCAATTTAGCGAAAGCTATCACTTCTAATTTGCTGTAAAATTTGAAAATAGCATTCAGATTTAGATGAATAAATAATACTAGGCTGAATTAATTGAGTTTTCTGACAAGCCAATTGGATTACAGAATGGACCAGCCGATCCCAGGGCCATTTTTGCCGACCTTCCACCGTGGAGAACGAGGTTGAGATTTTAATACACCTTTTACAAATAAAAACACAGACTACGTATATTACTAACTAATAGTAATAGGTGATTAGTCTATTACCTAACTAACTAAGATGTTTTTACTATTGCTTATGAAATTAGCCAATGAAATCTCTTTATTTTATCACATGACTGAGGCTGGATACTCGAGTAAAACACGTAAAAATCATATACCACCACAGTTATTAGATCAAACCCGGTTTTGATCTAATCGCTGAGATCTTAATTAATAATTCATTTTTTGGAGAACGAAACGACCTGCCTCCGTCTTCGCTCATCCTCAACTGAACAGAGTCTGTTAATTTTCTGAATAAATTTTACACACCCTCGTGAGTTCAGTCCCACGAGGGTTTGTTCTCAAATGCGTTTTAAGTAAACATCCAATTAAATCCGTGTTCGATTGAGAAGCCATATAAACAACTCGTTTATCGTATTTCTCGAAAACAATAAAAACACTCGCGCTTCGCACTCGTGTTTTCATCATGTTTTCTCGTGTTTGGATGCCCTGATGAAACACTCAAACTCGTTGTTCATATATTGCATGAAAAGTATAATTATAAATAGCTTATAATTACTAATACATTTTTATATACATTCTTATAATATTACCATAAATACACTACCACATCAGTGTTGCACTGCGGTATACATGTAAATGTATGTCTTAATCGTGTTTAAATAAATGTTTAAGAAGAAGAAGAATATAGCTCAAAGGAAAAGGAATAAAAACACGCTTACTTTATTTCCCATTGCTCTTTTGACAGCATTTGCACTTTTCCATCTATAATGAAAAACGAATTACATTTATCTGGAGTTCCCTAGCCTACGTGTGAAATTTGAATTTTGAAAAACACAGACTATGAACCAGCGCCGTTAATCGTGTTCTGTAACGTAGCTACTATAAGGAATTTTTATAGTAGACCATGATTGGTCACTTAGAAAATTCAGTTAATACGTGATATTCAACGAGACTATTAAAAGAGTTTCCTAAAACTTTCGAAGGATGACTGTTTATAGTCGGCATAATTTTGGTTCGAGGATGATCAAACAGTCGAAGAGATGCGGGAATTGAATTGTTAATCATACGATATTTCCAGGTAGCCGTCGAGTGCCGATTCTCGTTAATATACTGTTTCGTTTTAGCTTTTCAGCTTGTCCTATTTGTCTATTAGAACTTTTTATATGATTTCTTAAACTTTTAGTGAATACTCGTTAGTTGCTATAAGCATAGACTTGCTCCAAGTCTGCCTCTTGATTGTTTCGGGTTTGTTTAAAGACGTGTTTGTTTGAGAATACGGGTTTGTTTCGAGACAGGTTCTTTTCAAAACCTTGAAACAAACCGTCTTTGAAAACAAACCGTCTTTGAAACCAAACCACTCTCGAAATAAACCCGTCTTCTCTTAACAAACCCGTCTTTAAATAAACCCGAAACAATCAAGAGGCAGACTTGCAGCAAGTCTACTATAAGGCATAAACACAATCTATAAGCATTGCGAATAATCGGCATAAATTACAGAACACACAATTTGGCTCTGCTTAGCGCCGCCTTTTTGCGCCCGCGAGCGTCTGCACGCAGGCAAGAGTTCCCTTGCTCTAAGAGTTCTACTATAATATAGTTGTGTGTACCTCATATCAAACTCCAATCTTCCAACACCAAACTGCAGCAAAAGTGCTTTATAGATCTAGGACAAGGAAATGTATAAGACCAAATACAAATGTGTGGTATCGGTTTTCCGATCGACGCCATTTTTTCTACCCAACCCTAAAGTTGCAAGTCACATTTAAAGTGCTTATAAACCCAAAATGGGTTTTTGGTGATTCGGATAGAGCATAAAAAGTTAGTTAATAAGTTCTAGATTAGTTTTTGCGTTAAACTTTTAGTTTCGGAGATATAAGGGCTCAAAGTCACAATTTGTGAAAAAAAGTAGCGCAGGCCGGGAGACAACGTGTTATGTTTCAATACTTATAAAAATATATTACAATTCGAGTAGACAAGGTAACATCGTAAAGACACATCGTTTAGGCATTTTTCAATAAAAACTCTTAAGATAGCTGTCTTCTCCTATACAAAAGCCTAGTTGTTGTTGAAGATGGGTTCCTCGGATCCAGGTCCCTGTGTGTTATTTTGGTGGCGCTACTTTTTTCCAAAAAATGGCACAATTTGCATGTTTGAGCCGTTATATCTCCGAAACTAAAAGTTTAACGCAAAAACTAATCCAGAACTTATTAACTAACTTTTTATGCTCTATCCGAATCACCAAAAACCCATTTTGGGTTTATAAGCACTTTAATACAACCCTAAACGGTTTTTTTTATACTGAAACATGCATAGCCGTTTCACTGAAGAAAAAACAAGAAATCACAGCGAAGTTAAGGCTGGAAAGACAAGGGTTCAAGACAAAGTTCTTTCTTTGAAGGACATTGGCAACAAAAATGAAGTTTGTCTAATATGAAAGAACTCGTAAAATGATAGAGTAACACCTTTTACAAATTTCGCGTATTTTACTTCGTTTTTGAAATATTTCAGTTTGATTGATATGTAAATGAGATGGTCTCTGACGTCAGGTGGTAGAGAATTTTCAGTCATTAAAAAATGTCTTATATCTCAGTGATTGCTAAGTTTACAACGTTCATTATCATGAGGAGTTATTATACGCACATTTTCAAGTAAATTTGTGGAACAAACTTGAAGATGGAACTAATATTTTAATGAGTGAAAATTCTCTACCTGACGTCAGAGACCATCTCATTTACACATCAAACAAACTGAAATATTTCAAAAACGAAGTAAAATACGGGAAAGTTGTAAAAGGTGTTATTCTATCATTTTACGAGTTCTTTCATATTAGACAAACTTAATTTTTGTTGCCAATGTTCTTTAAGTGTAATGTTTAGAAATGTCAATAGTTTTTCGGTATCTACTCTTGTACTCTAGAAATAACGAGTTAGAGTAAACAAGACATAATGATAGAACTTATTCCTAGATTAGTGTGATTTGGATAACAGATATTCCTCCACTTACTTTTATTATTGTAAACAATGTTTTGATATCATCCTCGCAATTCGCTAAAATGTAAACTGTAAAGAAAACACGAAGAATGGACACAAATGAAATATATGCAGGGGATGAACAAAAAGTACAATCACTTTTGGCGGCAGTATAAAGCGAAGGAATAATGTAAAAGGGAAGAAGATTACACCTACCTAACAAATCGTGGATTTTTTGTACAATATAGTCACGAGTATTGTCGTCTCCAAGAGGTATGTCTGCAGAACAAATTGAGTATTTATGTTTGTTTAACTGACGAGAAGATAAATCATTAATCAACACTGTTTAAGTCAACTGAGAAAGTTACAAAAGTCACTTTTCGGGCCTTATTCAAAACTAACCAGCTGTTGTGGTCTAGTGGTTACCATATACGCTTTGGCGAATCCTAATTAACTGCGCCTGGGGACGCTAAACATTCTACTGCAAATATATATTCCGTTACCTGGTCCAACCCTGACAGTGTTCTGTTTTCGATCACGACTAACGAGAGACTTTACCCCACTAAAGTTAGAGAAACAAAATAAATGTACGTTTTACGTAATGGAAAGCCAAATTAAGTTGCGGGACAGACAGACAGACAGACAGACAGACAGATATAGATAGACAGACAGACAGACAGACCAACAAACAAACAGACAGACAAACAAACAAACAAACAAACAAACAGACAGACAGACAGACAGACAGACAGACATATAGATAGACAGATATATAGATAGACAGACAGACCAACAAACAGACAGATGTAACAGACAGACCAACAAACAGACAGACAGATGTAACAGACAGACAGACAGATGTAACAGACAGACAGACAGACAGACAGACAGACAGACAGGCAGACAGACAGACACACACACAGACAGACAGACAGACAGACAGACAGACAGACAGACAGACAGATAGACAGATATATAGATAGACAGATATATAGATAGACAGACAGACCAACAAACAGACAGATGTAACAGACAGACCAACAAACAGACAGACAGATGTAACAGACAGACAGACAGATGTAAGTCAGATGTAACAGACAGACAGACGTAACAAACAGACAGACAGACAGACAGACAGACGTAATTTGGACATACAAACAGCCAGATGTACCAACGGACAAACGGACGGACAGACAAAAATGCCGATGCAAATACAGTTCATTCCGAAGAGATCGACGTAGAAAAACAAATTCGTTCCATTTCAATTTCTATTCAAAAACTTACACATCATCAAGGACTGGTCCTTGGAATCGAGGCAGCAGTCCGCAACAGCCTTGAAGAATGTGATTCACCAAATTAACATTGTTTTGTAGTTCATCCCTGAGAAAAGCAAGATAAAAATTAAGATCTACTCTACGTAATCCCAACAGTACAACCTCTGTGTTTTTGAAAGCCCGCAGGCGAATGAGGTCGCTTTCATTAATTTTTGACGTCATTGAGTGATAGAAACAATTTGAAAAGAAAGCCTTCACAATAGCGTCATGAATAGAAAGCCTTCATAATAGCGCGACAATAATGTGGTCTTAGTCTATTGTGCAGGATTTCTATTCATGCTATTGTGAAGGATTTATTTTCAAAGTGTTTCTATCACTCAATGACGTCAAAAATTAATGGGAGAGACCGCATTCGCCCGCAATCAGAACAAAAATGACGGCCTTCAATTTACAAAAATACGATAAACAAAGTCAAATTTCTCTAAAATTAAAACGATCAGAAGAAAACTAATGCCCATTCTTATGTGAAGCGACAAAGAACTTTCATTTAAGCAACACTTGTTTTTGGGGATGGAGTGTCCATTTAAAAAACTTACCGCGTCATCGTCTTTCCTTTAGTGAACTCTATTAGTTGGTCGAGCACAGGCTGTAGAAAAGTATCCAGAATTTCTTTCGCAAAATGCATTTCCTCCACACTTGGAATATGCCACTGTATTGCAAGATCTTCTATTTCACATGATTTACCCCAGTCCTGAAGGGTGAACAAATATGTAAAGAAATAGAATAAATATCTTTTTGTTACTATTCAAGCTCATATCCTCAGAAAAATGATTCTGAGTCCTGGACAGGAATCGAACTTGTAACCTTTTGCCGGTGAGACGCTCTAACCATTGAGCTACCGAGACTCAGATAGGGAGCGAAGGTTACAGGTTCGATTCCTATCCGGCACAACATTACGTAAGTGTACCTTAATAAAAAGATATTCTTCGGGAGGGAGACCAAAATCTACTGGAGAACTTTTCCATTCCAATGGATACAGAAGCACTAGCGATGGAATGAGGTGGTGTAAAATCTAGAAAAGAAAAATCGTAAATATGTTTGAAAATAGAGCGACATGCAGGCCATATAAAATCAGTGCGTTGGGTAGGTAGTGTAGAAATACAAAGCGAAAACTCTGAAAGGTATTTTTTATTAAATAATTTCTAAAAAATAAAAAATAAAAAATTTAGGATGAGACTTAATGCGGGGATTAGGGATAGAATTAAGGTTACGATTAGGGTTGTATTAGGATGGTGGTGGTGGCTAGATGGTACACTCGC
This sequence comes from Chrysogorgia sp. JL179-B06, assembly GCA_035772405.1. Taxonomy (NCBI): domain Eukaryota; kingdom Metazoa; phylum Cnidaria; class Anthozoa; order Scleralcyonacea; family Chrysogorgiidae; genus Chrysogorgia; species Chrysogorgia sp. JL179-B06. Next base: position 258,859 of record JAYKKM010000335.1, read on the forward strand.
AGTTGAGGTGACCGTGAGGTACTAGGTCTGAGTCGTCTTCTGGACGATCCTTTTCTTAGTATTAAGGTTAGTATTAGAAAACCATTAGGCGGGGGGTTAGAGTTATGATCTAAGTTGTTTTGGGGTTAGCAGTTCCATGATGTATTTCATCATACAGGCATGTCCGATCGTAACAATCTCTCATTTCGTCCAACCTCTCGCGGATACTAAAAAAGATCGTCCAGAAGACGACTCAGACCTAGTACCTCACGGTCACCACAACTGCGAGTGTACCATCTAGCCACGGCCTATTAGGATTGGGGTTATTAACTACGGCGATCAAGAGGTGATGGGTTTCATTTTCGTTGAGAACCTCAGAGTATTTTCCATTCAAGTTATAATGACCTACCTTAGAAGCAAAATGGGACGCCCTTTTACACTTCAGACCAATGCACGAATTGAGGATATCAAGTAAATCATTCTTGTGTGGTAACAATTCCACGCCATTACAACGAACAACCTGCGTAGAAGAGAGATATATTCGATACAACACATCCACTCATATTGTAAATAGTACTTATAGTAGTTATATAAGTTAACCCTTCTCTCAATAACAACACTCGATCCTTTCCATTATAGTGCCTTAACGTCAAACATTTTTATTGTTTTATTTGGAAGAACTTTTAAAATGATAAAGTAACTTCTTTTGAAGATTTTCGTTTCTTTGCTTTCTTTTTGAGATATTTCAGTTTATTTGATATGTATTAAAATGTCTGGAATTTCGTTACACATGCATGACTTATCAGAGAATGTTATATATCTTTGCCTTCATGAAATGAAAACACGAAAGGGGTAAGTCATTATGCATGTGTGACGAAATCCCATACATTTGCATATCAAACAAACTGAAATATATCAAAAACAAAGCGAAGAAGCAAAAATCTTCAAAAGAAGTTACTTTATCATTTTAAAAGTTCTTCCAAATAAGACAATACAATTTTTTGACGTTACAGGCACTTTAACGCTTTTTGCGTCTGCTGTGAAACTGATAATGCTATAGACATCTTTCATAATGGCGAATACTTTAAATATTCCTTTATGTGCATCTAATCTAGCCTTTATGGCCTCGTTCGTGTGTCAGCAATTCAAAATAATCTTTGCTTCCTAACGAGGTTGTAAAGGCTAATTTATATGTACATAAAAGAATATTTAAAATGGCTGCTATTATGAAAGAGGTCTATGTCATCTCGCCCCAGTTGTTCGTTTGGATGTTTTCGTCAATCTCGTCGATAAAACATACGTAATTTATATTGACAAATCAGAGAAAATTCAAAATGGCGTCCGAAGCCAGGTCAACCCGTTTTCGCTATTTCAAAGCTGTTTGCATTTAGAAACCCAACAACCCCTAATCCAATTACACTTTAACCTAAACACGATAACGTCACGAGAGTAAACGACAATTTCGATCTACGTGGTGTTCGCGTTCGATCTAAAACAATCTTTAACATCACTTGACACACCATTAATGACAAGTCCTCAATATGCTTGAAAACAACACATTATACATATAGTGCACAAAACACTAACTGAGCGGTAGATATAAACTCATTCAGTATCATCCCTTCTATAGCTTTTTGTGGCAGTACATGCTACTCCCGTTCCATGGACCTATTTTCTATTCTGATGTCATCAGTAATGTGTCGTTAATGAATATCAGCAGACGTATGTACGCATTGCGTACCTATTTGGTATGGTATTTGGAGATGTGATGAAAACCTCTTAAGAATGTTTGATATAGCATCTCAAACAAACCCGTATTTAGCACCCAACTTCTCCTAATAATACCAATGGTTAACCAAGCATAGAGGTAACGAGAATAAAGGAAATGATCACCAAAGATAAACTGATGCATAAACAACTTCTCCCAACTAGTACTATAAGAAATGTTTGCAGACCAATAAGGAGAATTTAGATGTTGATAATGGAGTCGAAACTGATTTCCTTCGTTTTATCTTTATAAATTATTAAGTCAAATACATATATGGAAAAAGTGACTGCCCCAACCGGGAATCGAACCCTGGTCTCCGAATCAACGTTTCGGCGCTCTGACCTTTGAGCTAATGAGACACGGTCAGAACAGTCAGTGATTTTGCCATATACATATTAAATTCGCCGCTTTCACTTAACACCAACAGGCACACATCGCATCTAACCATAATGTGGAGAAAGGCCGCCTCTCGAGCGCACTTCCCAAAGTAGCGAAGCGATACACAACTTCTTGTATACAGAGGGCTTTAATAATAATTAATTGATATATGAGAGGATTTAATATTGTCAAATACATATATGGAAAAAGTGACTGCCCCAACCGGGAATGGAACCCTGGTCTCCGAATCAACGTTTCGGCGCTCTGACCTGCAGCTAATGAGACACGGTCAGAACAGTCAGTGATTTCCATATACATATTAAATTCGCCGCTTTACTTAACACCAACAGGCAGACATCGCATCTAACCATGTGGAGAAAGGCCTCTCGAGCGCACTTCCCAAAGTAGCGAAGCGATACACAACTTCTTGTATACAGAGGGCTTTAATAATAATTAATTGATATATGAGCGGATTTAATATTGTCAAATACATAAATGTATTTGACAATATTAAATCCTCTCATATATCAATTAAAAATTATTAAGTTTTATAAATTTATAAATTTATCTTTATAAATTATTAAGAACCATGCAAAGTTACCACAGAGAGAAGTTGAAGACACCAGATTAGTTCTTCGTCGACCTCTTCTTCGTCTTTAACGCCGTCAACTACACAAAAAACAAGTACACTCAATGTTACATGGTCAAACATTTTCCCGCCAATACTTGCCGGTCTGTACGCAAATCGTAGCCAGCCAATCAGCGTGCGTGATTTTGTGTAAAGACCGACAAATGAGTCCAGCCCGTTCAACTATGTATAGACTGGAACGATAACTCCATAAGCACGGCCCTATGATTGGATGAAGACAAAATTTAAACACTAGGTCCCAGAGGTTTTTAGGTTTAAACGAGCAAGCGCCGAGGCGTGAAAGAAGTTCCAAAATATGAGAAGCAATGAGCGATACGAGAGGGCAAACAACGAGCACAATCGGTTTTTCAGGATAGCGACAGCCAAGAGTAAACAAACAAACACATAATTCGAGAACAACTTGAAAAATAAGCGACTTTCCCATTCCAGATGGGAGAATCGCATATACATATCTTCTAAAAACAAACTTGGCAATTGATGTAACCTGTTCCGCAACCTTCAAAAGAACCATTTCTTGAATGTACTCAGCCATGTTGGCATCACCAACAACAAAATTGCTCATTTAAACCTAAATATTTCTGGAACCATATTCGTCACGACGTAGTCTATAGTCAATGTGAAGTGAATTATATTTACCAGACATAATATTGTTGACAACAGAATGGATGTATGGAATGAAAAGCTTCAACGTGGATGTAGCATCAGTCTAGGAACGGAAGATATAAAAAGAATAGTCAAAAACATGGAAGATGGGACATATTTCATCACACGACTGAAGCCAGGTTTTGGTGAGAGGAAACAGCAAATGAATCTCGTAAACAAATACATTAAAATCCTTTCGCCGAACGGTAGCTTGAAAATGGTATAGTAATAGGCAATATTCCATCGATAAAAATAGGGTACGCTTAATTATTATATACATCACTGGTTAAAATGTAACAATTATGCTCTCAATTTGTACCGAAAAACAAATTGAGATATCCAAAGTTTATTTGAAGGACTTTGTTATTCTAATTTCTAAGTAATATATAACATATACTGTTTACTCAGACACCTAGCAAAGCTCTATAACATAAAAACTACTATTAGATGTGTGAAGTTGATCGTCCAGGTTGTTGTAGTCTTGAGAAAGACTATTGTCGGTGACTGACGTTTCGACGGCCTCAGCGGCAGTCATCTTCAGAGTCAAATAAAGCGTGTTTGTCAGGGTTGCCATGTATATCGTTCATTACGTCATCGGTTGTTTGTGTTATAATCAATGTGAGTGGGTGTTGCTTCATGCGTTAAGCATCCAATGATACTTCTAGGTTCAAATCATTTACTTTATGAAAACTACTGCAAAAGTTTGCAAAATTGTTTGACTGGTAAAATACACTGCACATTCTGTTTGGCTGACAGCAGTGCAATTTCAAGGAAATACAATGCAGAAAAAGGAAACAAAATGCCGAAATAGTTCGCACTGGATCCCAATAGTTCGCATTGGATCCCAATAGTTCGCATTGGATCCCAATAATTCTCATTGGATCCCTATAGTCCGCATTGGACCCCTATAGTCCGCATTGGATCCCAATAGTTCGCATTGGACCCCAATAGTTCGCATTGGACCCCAATAGTTCGTATTGGACCCCAATAGTTCGCATTGGACCCCAATAGTTCACATTCGACCCCAATAGTTCGCATTCGACCCCAATAGTTCGCATTCGACCCCAATAGTTCGCATTCGACCCCAATAGTTCGCATTCGACCCAAATAGTTCGCATTCGACCCCAATAGCTCGCATTCGATCCCAATAGTTCGCACTCGATCCCAATAGTTCGCACTCGATCCCAATTGTTCGCATCTAGTCCGAACTATTCGCATCCTATCCGAACTATTCGCATCCTATCCGAACTATTCGCATCCTATCCGAACTATTCGCATCTTATCCGAACTATTCGCATCTTATCCGAACTATTCGCATCTAATCCGAACTATTCGCATCTTATTAAATGTACGTGCTCCTTACAGTACAAACAGCCAAGTATACAGTCTCACCCTTGACGCAGCTCTGCAAAAGTCGGCCACCATTTGTCCTGCCACTTTTGTTTCAAATATTTTATTCGTACAAAACTGGAAGAGATGTTTCAGGGCAACCTAACGCAAGGACAAAAATATTGCAATTTATAATATAGGAAAAAAGTAAATAACTGCTTAGGAAATTAGGAATTAGAGTGCCTATGACTTCAAAAATGTTATTGTTTTATTTGGAAGAACTTTTAAAATGATAAGTAACCTCGTTTGAAGATTTTCGTCTCTTAGGTTTGTTTTTTATATATTTCAGTTTGTTTGATATATAAATATCTGGAATTTCGTCACACATGCATAATGACTTATCAGAGAATGTTATATATCTTTGGCTTTATGAAATGAAAACACTAAAGTGTGAATAACATGTGCGCGTGTTTCTCCCACAACACCAAACTTCTTGATTTTAAAGGATTTCGTTTGAGAATGAAAGTGATACACAAACTTCTCCGGTAAGTCATTATGCATGTGTGACGAAATTCCATACATTTGCATATCAAACAAACTGAAATATTTCAAAAGCAAAGTGCAGAAGCAAAAATCTTCAAAAGAAGTTACTTTATCATTTTAAAAGTTCTTCCAAATAAGACAATACAATTTTTTGACGTTACAGGCACTTTATAACTATGATAAAATTGGTAGTTTGACAAACAGTGCTATCAAAATGACCCTATATTTTGACTATCTAACTACGTTTAGGGATTTTACATATTCGTAATATTTAGGTCTTCCTGAGCAAAATCACAATATATCTTGTCAGCCGAAAATTTCATCTTCATGGACTTTTTTGCTGTTAAAGTTATCGTATGTGATGTCACAAGAGGCATTTTTGTGGCAAGTAACAAAAGAAAACTGGTTTGGAATGACATCACATCCGGTAACTTTGACAGCGAAAAACTACATGAAGATGACATTTTCGGCTGACAATATATATTATGATTTTGCTCAGGAAGACCCAAATATTATGAATATGTAAAATCCCCAAACGCGAGATAGGCACTTTAATTTTGATTTCAAATCACTTAATATATCCATTCCTTCAGCTTTTTGGTTTAAAATCGTCGAGTCAGGGATTTAATGTTGATCAAAAAATTCCCGCCAAAACTACGCTAAAACCTAATCAGCCAATCAGCGTTCGCAGTTTGCGTAGAGACCGGATAACGAGCTAAGAAATACAAAACGTTTGTCATACTTTGAAAATTTGCGGTGAGCATTGCATTAATGTTGTGTGAAACGTCGAGGTTAGCCCCATGCCAAGCAATCCTTCCTGGCTATCTAGTTTTTCAGAGGATGTATCGCTGTTCAACTCGGACGTCTGGTGAAATTGACAATTCTCGATCATCGCAAAACATCTGGAAACACAAAGAACAATGAGTAGCTGTTTGAAGTACCTACAAGCCACAGACAGCTTTTTAAAATAGCTGACAAGGGCGTACGCAGGATTTTTCAAACGGGGGCGTTTTACCTGTCATGAAATTATTTTGGGGGAGGGGTCAGGGGAGCAACAGCAAGCGGACTTCTTCCCAACATGTTATACACTAAAATTCTGAAAACGCTTTTAATTTGAATTGTTTGTTTTACAAAAACTCGAGGTTTTTACAGGAATGTAAAAATTCCCATTCCCCTCCATGCACATGATGATAACCAGGTCTATTTATTGTTACAGTATCTGTCTTTCTGACTTATAATATATAAATATTTGTTGATAATCCAAAGATCCAAAACAGGGGTGCACCCACCAACTCCCCTGCGTACGCCCCAGAAATTTTACAGAAATTCACTTCATCGCATCCTTAAGCTACGTCACAGGTGGCTCGTCCCAGGCCTCTTTCAGCTTTCATTTTCTCGGTTATTTTCTTTCAAATAGCAATGTTTAAGGTGGCTCCCTACTGTTTCTTGAAAGGTGGCAAAAATGCAAATTTCAATCTCGAAAAGTGCCTATGGATATTTCGGAAAAGATTGAAACTAAAGCTATGCATAGAATAACTTTCAGGGCATCAAATACTATTAATTAAAGTGTTTCATCTGTTGCTATGACAACAGTGACGTTTCAAAATGGCCGAAAATGAACATTTAATCTAATTTATTTTGCAAACGAGTCGGTGACCCCCGATTTTTTTTGAATTTAAACATTTGTTTTAGTTTAATTGATGAATAGGCAAATTTAAAAAAAATTCTGTGGATCCAATTTTTTAAAAACTTAAAAAACATGATTTTTTTGTGTAAAATAATTGGATCCACAGAATTTTTTTTTAATCTGCCTATTAAACTAAAAGAAATGTTTAAATGCAAAAAAAATCGGGGGTCACCGACTCGTTTGCGAAATAAATTAGATTAAATGTTCATTTTCGGCCATTTTGAAACGTCACTGTTGTCATAGCAACAGATGAAACACTTTAGCCATTAATAGTATTTGATGCCCTGGAAGTTATTATATGCATAGCTTTAGTTTCAATCTTTTCCGAAATATCCATGGGCACTTTTGCCGCACTTTTCGAGATTGAAATTTGCATTTTTGCCACCTTCAAGAAACAGTAGGGAGCCACATTAAAGAGAGATATCTCGGAAACGAATAGACTAAATCAAAAACTGTAAAAGACCATATAATACTCATTAATAATTCACGCCGGAAGACAGTGGCATGACGGAGGTTGTATATCTGATACAACCAGTATAATCGTTCGATTTACTCGGCTAAAATCATTTAATATCTTTAGGATTTTTGATGAACGTTTACATGCGTTCGTATCACGACATTCGCGTCCGTGTTGTATCGGATATACAAGGGACTTTACGATATACGACGCTGCAACCTCGACAACGCGGCCTTCAAAACAAAGAATTCTTCATGCGAAACAAGGAAAATGAATAATTTATAGTCCTATTCTCAACACCGTCCTCGTTCTGTTTACAACGCAATTCTCAGCATTTTCACGTCTTGAGGACGACGTGAACTCGCTGAGAGGTGAGAGCTGCAGTTCCTTAATGTTGACTTCAGCTCATTACAAACATTAAAATCTTTTTAGCAGAACTGGAGCGTTTTGGAGGTCATAAAACAAACTTCAAACATCAAATACGATAGTTAATCTACCATGGCTTCTTTTAAATACTTAACTTCACACTGCTTGTTAACGTTTTGAAGGTGCCGCGTCCTAGATCTTAAGGTCGTCACAATCTCTCGCCTTTCGGCTCGAGTTTGTATATCCGATACAATACTTCCGCTCATGTTGTAAATAGTACTTATCAGCTATTTTTTATTCCACAGCTATTTTATATTCCAAAGGCTTATAGACGTATTCATATTTCGCAACACTGTTTATACTGGAAATACATCACCTTTCCATGAGCAAAAGAACGAAGTCTTCAAACTGACCAGATGCAGCGCAGATTTCTTTCTCAGTCTGAGAACAGGACATAAAAAATATACATGACTTATTAGATAGTTTAGACTTTAGTGTACGAGCGAGCACGTATAGGGGAGTCTAAATACAAATGAGGCACTCAACTGTTTAATATGTTATTTATTATCTAGCTAATTATATAAAAAACCTTACTTTAGTCTTTCCAGTTTTGGACAAACAAGACTCAAAAGCTTTCAAAATGATACGAAAAGCGCGGGAAAAACCGGTTTCACAAACAGGTTTTCTAAATATAACAGGATTAAGATATTCAAGACCAATGACAGTGCTCGAAATAACGGGGGACAGCGGTCACTGACCGCAATTTTCATGATTTGATCGTCAGAAATCAATCACAGCAAGTGAACTCATCTTCTTTTAACTTGTAAACGTTGTTTATATAATTTATGCACTGAAGTCAGTAAATGGCTTTAAAGAGTGAGTGTCAGGGTAGTGCTTTGCGCGCTTGTTTTCTTCTTGGCGGCCATTTTATGGGACGCCTATTTCAGTTCACAAACGAATCCGTCGATATTTGATCAATCCTTCTTATAAATTATCCATTTTCAAGTTTTCTAAGAAGTAAATATACCTCAGTGACCAATTATTGTGATATTTTTCGTAAAATTGATCATTTACTATAGCAATCGTTTCGATACATAGAAGCTGCTACGAGTGCTTCGCCTCCGAAGCGTAGAAGGCCGGGTTATGCTGCTGAAACAGCGCGAATAAGTTTGCGAATGGAAGTGTTTGATGAGTGACTAGTAAAGAAATATATTTTGTTTCTTCTGATGTTTTGTTCATTTGAATTTGCAAAGATTCAGGAACTAAAGCCAGGCCAGCTTGTTCGTCAGAAACGGCTCTGACACTCACTCTTTAACAGGTGACACCTTAAAAAGGTTTTAAAAGGCTGCTTAGTTTTATTGGTTTAACAAGGAAATAAGAACTTGAAAATTATATTTCATTTGAGGCCAAGTTGTCGCAGAAAAGGGATGGAAGTTGCTGTCAAAATGGCGGCAGCAGAAGTGACGATCGAACGTTCATGGTCTTGTGTTGATACAAAGTTATAGAAGGAAAGAAGATTTTTGTTTTAATGCACAAAATAAAGAAAAAATAGTTGACCATCCAAATTTCAGATTCAAGTCTGACCCGCCGACTTTGCCAAAATTATTTCTAGCGCTGCAATGATGATAATAATAGAAATCAGTTTAGAGAAGTGTTTCTATCACTCAATGACGTCAAAAATTAACGGGAGCGACCGCATTCGCCCGCAATCAAAACAAAAATGGCCGCCTTCAATTTACCAAAAATACGATTAAAGCCAAATTTCTCTAAAACTAAAATTGTTAAACCACCATTCTCATGTAAGGCGACAAAGAACTTTCATTTAAAGTGCCACTACGATCAAATTTTAACCTATCGATATTTTTACGTATTTATAAAGCAGAGCTTCTAAATATTACTCGGTCGAAACCGTTTTGCGATTCGACGATGGCAAGTATTATTTTTCTTACTCCGAATCTGCAGTTATTATGTCCGCCATTAATCGTTCATGTTCTTGACCAGCGTAACGAAGTGACGTCTGATTCTCAACGCGAAGACTCCACGTGGCTAATTCTTCAAGTAAATCAAGGTAGTTTTTTCAAATTCTTCGTCTGAAAGGCTGAACATTTCATCTACTTCTCGAAGAAAACAAGAAAACAAGTAACCTCGACCGAAATTCAGGCGTAGCATTGAGAATCTGACGTCACAAACAATATTACCTTTTGAAATTGCGGGCTCACTTGGAACACGTTTTTAGTAATGGTGATTAAAACTAAATAATAACTAAATAATAGTGATTTCAGAGCTCAAAATACTTACTTCAAAATACCATTTTTTAGTTTATTTTTACATCGATGATCACTTTCGACCCTGAAATACTATTCTATGCTGAAGAAAATCTAAAATACGGGAGTGAATTTTCATCGTAGTAGCACTTTAAGGAAAACTTGTTTTGGGGGTGGGGTGTGGGAGTGTCCCTTCAAGTCAACTTACTTCCGTCAATTCCATTGTAGAGGGAGCTTGACTGCAGTCCACTAACGGCACAAGAGATGTTAAAGTTGAGATAAAAGTAAATGTCGACTAGAAAAAAATACAATCGGGAAAAAAGAAACTATTAGAATATAGCTATCCCACTGATCTCGAAAAAAGACTGGATCGAGCAACTATTGTTCAGAAAATGAAGCCGGAAGTCCGCCATTACTAAGGGACCAACTGAGGATCCTATGAGGTTTTTTGTTAGATTATGTGCTCTTACCATCGACAAAATAAAATAATTTTACTATAAAGAGGACCAGAAGACATTTTTCAAATTACTGGGTAAAACGATTCATGGCCTACCTATAGATTTACTGCGACTTTGGTCCCTTAGTAATGGCCGCCGTTCGCTCTAATTATCCAGTGAGAGAAGCCTAATATGAGACGTCAAATTAGGTTCAAGATTTTATGCATTTAATGTTAATAAAGAAACTATATTGGCTAGACACTAAACCTATTTCGCGAGCGTCGCAGTTTGATTTGCTTGCAAACTCGGAGCTTCTAATGAACTCTCGTCAATTTACATTATGCAAATATTCAAGCTTCTAAATCAGCTCATCAGATACAATAGAAAGCTAAATCCAGTCCTATTTTTTGAGATCAGTGAGCTATCCTCATGAGTCACAGATTCACAGCCAAGAGGAGTTTGTCCAGCGGGCATACCCGGCCATAGTACGTCATATCATACTAACCACGCGGCACGCGCCTGCTATCTCGACGCTATCTTTGTTATGTGTGTCAAATGTCAATGATCATTGCGAATTCGGATTGGAAAAGGGAAAGTCTTTGAGTACTGACTAGTCTAATTCGAGACATTTATTTATATTTGTTGATGTATATGTAATATTTGTAATTAATATTCGTATCACTGATCTCTAAATAAGAGCAACTATTGTTTGGACGCTGCGAAAAAATGAAGCGGGGAATATTTCGCGGCAGCCATCTTGAAAGAACGACGCTATATAGTTTTTCTTTCTATATCTTTCTCAGATCTTTTAAGATGCTAAAATGAATAAATTGTGGAAGGTTTTCCCGTAGTATAGAACACAAACTACGGCTCCATTACAGTCAGTATATAGCCGGTATTAGCGATTGGCGGCCATATTGGGGTGACAACCGTGGTCACTCCAATATGGCCGACAAGCGCTAATTCCGGCTTCATTAGTTACTGTTATATAGCCGTAATTTGTGTTCTATATTACGGGAAAACCTTCGACAACTGATTCATTTTAGCATCTTAAAAGATCAGAGACAGATCGTCTCTGTCGCCTACAGTAAAACTATATAACGTGGTCCCAACAACATGGCCGCCACGAATTTTGGACGATTGTGTATATTAACGCATCCAAGCATTACCGATATATAGTGACTGCCATATAGGCAGTACATATATCAATTGAACCAGTAGATCATTGTAATCTTCGCTCTCCATCTGAGTCTCGTTAGCTCAAAAGTTAGAGCGTCTCACCGGTAATCAGAAGGTTACAGGTTCGATTCCTGTCCGGGACTCAGAATAATTTTTCTGAGGATATGAGCTTGATGATCGTCCACCTATCGTCTGTCTACTCCGAGCTCTCCCACATTCACTACAACATTGTGTATATATTAACGCATACTTCATTTTCTAAACAATAGTTACTCAATCCAGTCTTTATTTAGAGATCAGTGGATATATCGTTGCATGCCTAAATCCTAAAGTAAAACCTTATTGTGCTCCGTTTTTACTTACTAAAAATAATTCTTGTATCTTACCATAGCTTTCCTAAAATCATTCGCATCAATTCCTGGCAGCACAAGAGTTAGTAGTCGGATAAGATGAGTTGGTCCATCTGGGAATGCCTCGTAACTTGACAACAAAGGTTTCGCCACAGACGTCAAGCATGCTAATGTCGCAGTAAGCTGATGGGGTTCCGTCAGCGTATCCAGAGCCATGTAGGTCCTGTAATAATAAGGTTCATTTGTTAAAACTTGAAAAACGTTCCCAGACCTCTGCCTAGACCACAAGTAGGAGGAGAATTTTAATGTTTCTAACATTACGTCTGACGTCTATAACTGAACAGACAACGGCAAAATGGAATTAATTGGTTTTATATAATAAAAATTGGAAACAAACCATTCAAAAGGCTTATTAGCTCTTTGGCGATTTCTGGGGCATGAAAAAAAGATAAAAGCAGTCGGCTGACGTGATCTGGCGTGAGCTGACGTGAGCCGTTTGAGCAGTCTACAAACGAGCATGAATTTACCATGGCTGGTTTGATTTCCGAAAAAAGGTGTATTAGCACATGAGCAGTTTCAACACAACTTGCAAAAAACCTAAAAACACGGTTTTCGCACGGTTTTCGTTTTCTACACTGACAAAAGACATGAAAAACAGCGAGCGACCTTTGACCTCACGACAATCACCGTGTTTTTACATCCGGGTGTGCTATCTTGCGCCAATTTATCCAAGATGGCGGCGTTCAATTGGTTACCCGGGATTTACTGAAATGAAGATTGGATGCCCCCTCTAGTTTTATTTATGATCTCTATGGAGTGTACCATCTAACCACAACCATGTCTAATTGTTATACATTGGCTTTTGTCAATCAGAACACACCTATGAAAATGTTATTCATTATGAATGCAAACCTTGATTATGTATTACCTTTCAAGTAGAGCCGGCAGTACTATCTCTGGCTTCAGTTGAGCTAGATGTCGAAGGGAAGTGGCTGCCTCAAAACTGCCAAGTTTGTTGAACATTGATAGCATTACCGTTGGTTTAAGACACTCGACAAACTTTGTCACGTCATCGTCAGAAAGTTGGAAATTCGATGGAATAGTCGTTTCCCACGAAGGCTTCTTATAACGTTCTCTAAGGAGGCAAATAAAACACGAGTGTCTACAATAACTAGTAGAGAGAAAAGGTTGTATGAGAGTTGCTATTTCGACTCTCATTGCTCCTGGTTAAACAAGGACGAGAGTTAAAGGACATTGGCAACACAAATTAAGTTTGTCTAATATGAAAGAACTCGTAAAATGATAGAGTAACACCTTTTACAACTTTCCCGTATTTTACTTCGTTTTTGAAATATTTCAGTTTGTTTGATATGTAAATGAGATGGTCTCTGACGTCAGGTGCAGGGTAGAGAATTTTCACTCATTAAAAAATCTCTTATGTCTCAGTGATTGCTAAGTTTACAACGTTCATTATCATGAGGAGTTATTATACGCACATTTTGGAACTAATATTTCAATGAGTGAAAATTCCTGACATCAGAGACCATCTCATTTACATATCAAACAAACTGAAATATTTCAAAAACGAAGTAAAATACGGAAAAGTTGTAAAAGGTGTTACTCTATCATTTTACGAGTTCTTTCATATTAGACAAACTTAATTTTTGTTGCCAATGTCCTTTAAAGTGCCTATCACCCAAAACTTTTTATTGTCTTATTTGCAAGAACTTTTAAAATGATAAAGTAACTTCTTTTGAAGATTTTCGTATCTTCGCTTTCTTTTTGAGATATTTCAGTTTGTTTGATATGCAAATGCCTGAAAATGCCTCGAAGTACGTCACACATACATAATGACTTATCAGAGGATGTTATGTATCTTTGCGTTCATCAAATAAAAACACTAAAGTGTGAATAACACGTGTGCGTGTTTCTCCCACAATACCAAACTTCACGATTTTTAAGGATTTCGTTCGAGAATGAAAGAGATACATAACATTCTCGGATAAGTCATTATGCATGTGTGACGTACTTCGAGGCATTTTCAGGCATTTGCATATCAAACAAACTGAAATATCTCAAAAAGAAAGCGAAGAAACGAAAATCTTCAATAGAAGTTACTTTATCATTTTAAAAGTTCTTGCAAATAAGACAATAAAAACTTTTGGGTGATAGGCACTTTAATGAGAGTTGTTAGGAAAGAGTTTGTATGAGAGTTGTTTCGACTCTCCTTGCTCCTGGTCAAACAAGGAAGAGAGTTTATGATAGTTTATAGACAAGAGTTTGTATGAGAGTTGTTTCGACTCTCCTTGCTCCTGGTCAAACAAGATGAAGTTTATGAGAGCTGATAGAAAAGAGAGTTGTTTCGACATGAGAGTTGTTTCGACTCTACTGTTTGCGCGGGGAAAAAACGAAGTGCCGTGATCGAAGTCGGGTGTAATAACCCTGCTTTTCTGAATCGAAACAGAAATTTAAAGCGGGGTTTTTAAAGAACGAAGCATCTATGTTATATAAACAATCACTAAAGTCCTGGTGACTAGGTGCTCTACCGTATCTGAAATAGCCTCCACTGTGAAGTCGCGATCAAGAATTTCATAGTAATCTGGCCAAACCACTAATCTCTAAATAAAGACTGGATTGAGCTTTCTATTGTATTAGCCTGCGTGGCGGCGTTAGAGGGAGGGGGGAAGCGGAAAGGCGAAATGGGGAAGGGAGGAGGGAACGCCTGCACGAAAGACCCATGATTTTGGATTTCCGCCCACATGAAAAACTGTCAAAAACAACCAATCAGCGACTAGCGGGCTTTCCTCGATGACTAAAACATTTCACTTCTGGCCGAATCGTGAAATATCCATGTCTGAAACTCCGTAAAAAGCTTGACTGCATCTGGTGAAAACAAGATTTATTTTGAAAATTTATTCAAGCAATGGTGTAGACATGGCCGGAAGCACAGACTTGATTCTGACTGAGGCTTGTGAATCAATCGGCTTGCATTACTACGCAGTGAAACTTTCTCCGAGCGGGTTTGTAAGTCTTGCGGCAGAAAAAATAAGAAATGCTTTTGTACTTTATAACTTTATGGAATCAGTATTAACACATGCGAAAGGAGACAGCAATGTTCCACCAACCGATAACATTAATAGATAGAATTAAGCGACATCTGACTGCCGAACACCGTAACTCCAGAATGGGATTTGGCCAAGAAATTTCATATACAAGACACCGTATCTAGAAACCATCACTTATATACATTTAGCCGTAAGTCGCTCTATTCTGAAACGTCGAAGGAATTCTCTGAAGGCCCAGAAAGCATTGTTGAAACACCTGAAGACAAGGACAAGGTAGAAATCACAATAATATAGCTGCTTCCCCCGTAAATCTACCAAATCCATAATCAAACTCTTGCCAAATCCCGTTGGTAATAACAACAAAACATATTTTCCTGGCAGCAGCTCCCTCGTAGCAACTTTTTGTTCCTGTTTTAATTTAAAGCTACGACCAGCAACGAACTGAAGATCGGTTAAAGCTTTTATATCTATCGTTATCGGTTAAAGATCTTAAATTTAAAAATCGCCATTTTTAAATGTTTATTTCCTGACAGGAAACCCTGAATACTAATGAGTTGAGTTAGCCAATCAGAATTTAGCGTCCTCTGGTGGACGTAGAAATCCAAAAACATGGGTCTTTCGTGCAGGCGTTCCATCTGCACTCACCCCAGTCCCTGGCCCCGTCCCCCAATCGGCCTGAACGCCTGCTTCGCAGGCTATATTGTATCTGATGAGCTGATTTTGAAGCCTGCATATTTGCATAATGTAAATTAACGAGAGATCATTAGAAACGCCCAGTTTGCAAGCAAATCAAACTGTGACGCTAGCAAAATAGGTTTAGTGTCTGGCCAATATAGTTTCTTTGTTAACATTAAATGCATAAAATCTTCAACCTAATTTGACGTCTCATATCAGGCTTCTCTCACTGGATAATTAGAGCCAACGGCGGCCATTGCTAAGGTTCCAAAGTCGCAGTAAATCTGTAGGTGGGCGATGAATCGTTTTACCCAGTAATTTGAAAAATGTTTTCTGGTCCTCTTTATAGTAATATTATTTTATTTTGTCGATGGTAAGAGCACATAAACCATCAAAAAACCTCATAGGATTCTCAGTTGGTCCCTTAGTAATGGCGGACTTCCGGCTTCATTTTCTGAACAATAGTTGCTCGATCCAGTCTTTATTTAGAGATCAGTGGGCCAAACTTATGGTGAATTTGCTGACCACTCAAATGATGGCTCAGCTGCCTAATTTTCGCGCCTTTTTATTGAAAACACTAGACGACTTTAATATTCAAACAAGATAAATAATTTTGCCTAATCTAAATGTTGTGCAGTTAACACAGGTAGCCTAATATTAGCCCTTGCACGACAGAAGCAAATTCTGATCGATGAGGCTGTATTTTACGAAATATATAGATATGTTCGATTATCCGCTCTTTTTAAGAAAACTACGTTCGCTAGCAGGATAAGCTGTACGCATATTGTAAACAGATAATTTATCTGTGTTTTAATAATATTGTAGCTTTGGGAGTTGATTATTTCTCAAGAAAACGTTCGTCGAAGACAGCCGTGTTTTGGTTTACAAGATGGTATCCGTATTAGGAAAATTATATTTTGGCATGTTCGATTATCCGCGCTTTTAAAGAGAACTAAGTTAGCTACCGGGATAAAGCTGTACGTATGTTGTAAATAGATAATTTAACTTTCCTTTGATATATTCTATAGCTTTGGGGGTGGTTTATTTCTCAAGAAAACGTTTGCCAAAGGGTTAGGACCTTTGTTGTTTTGGGGTCGGTTACAATCCAATTAACAAGGAGGCTGGTACGAGGTTTCTACGTGTCAGCTATTTGCTCGTTAATTCACTCTATTTGCTCGTCAATGCCTTCTATTTGCGCTTCCTTATAAGGAATACGTACTAGATACCCCTATCAAACTAACGGCCAACTAACCTGCGAATTCGTTCAGTGAACACTTTGGATAATCGACTCAGAAACTGCTGAAGTTTCGACTATAACAATTTGAAATAAGGGTTAGAACAACGTTACACAAAGTATGGTATCAAAAATGCATTTTTCGTGAGGGGAGAGGGACCTTAGGGGAAAATTGGTCAACATACGGAGCGACGAAATCTGTTACGTCATGTTTTGGTCGTCACCATCAGAGAAGAACCTGGGACCGAATTTCTGTCGATAAAGAGTGAGTGTCAACCGTGACGCATTGCACGCTCGCTCGGCCATTTTTCGAAGCACGAAATTCCCTTGGTGAACTCATCACTGATCTCTAAATAAAGACTGGATCGAGCAACTATTGCTCAAAAAATGAAGCCGGAAGTCCGCCATTACTAAGGGACCAACTGAGAATCCTAGTTTTTTTGATGGTTTATGTGCTCTCACCATCGACAAAATAAAATAATATTACTATAAAGAGGACCAGAAAACATTTTTCAAATTACTGGGTAAAACGATTCCTGGCCTACCTACAGATTTACTGCGACTTTGGTCCGTTAGTAATGGCCGCCGTTGGCTCTAATTATCCAGTGAGAGAAGCCTGATATGAGACGTCAAATTAGGTTCAAGATTTTATGCATTTAATGTTAACAAAGAAACTATATTGGCCAGACACTAAACCTATTTTGCTAGCGTCACAGTTTGATTTGCTTGCAAACTCGGAGCTTCTAATGAACAATAGAAAGCTCAATCCAGTCTTTATTTAGAGATCAGTGGAACTCAGCCATAAATATCTTGCCAATCCTTGATATAAATGATTCATTTTGTCTTTTAGTTGAAAGAAGACACACCTTAGAAAGTAATTATTTCTGCATTTTTCACAAAACTCAACGTTTTCTCGACTTTCGTTTCGAATGATGTCAGCCGTGACTGACGCGAAGCGTGAAAGACCAAGTGACGAGGTTCAAACAAAAAAATCAGGTTCTGAGTCGACGTATTTGGATTGTGGATGAATAAGAAAGCCTCGATAGGGTTTTTTGAGAAGACTCGGCGAATTTCCGAAGTATTTATCACGTCAAGTTGGCAACGAAGTACTTCAAAACACGTCGTTATCGTACGGAAAGATACTCACTCTTTAATATATAGTCAAATATATGTATATGAAAATTTGACTGCCCCAACCGGGAATCGAACCCGAGGTCTCCGAATCAACGCATCGGCGCTCTAACCACTGAGCTATTGAGACACGGTCAGAACAGTCAAACATCATATATACATATTTATTTATACATCGCCCAGACTCTCAAATCTCTCATCTTCGACGAAGTAGAGCGAAGCCTCTCGCACGACTTCTTCAAGTAGCGAGCTTATCACCGGCTCTTGTATACAGGAGGCTTTAGAACAATTTTCTTAAGATGAAGAGAGGATTTATTAATGGTCAAATGTATGTATATGAAAATTTGACTTCCCCAACCGGGAATCGAACATAGCTAAGCAGGTCTAAGCATATAGCTTGACTTGACTTGAGTCATCCGATGCCTTGTGGCAAAGGTGAAGCATTCACGTAGTTTGTGCACCAGGATCCTCGTTCCCTCATTGCGGCGAGAAGATCCAGTCCCGATAGGTCAGTATCCTTCTCCAACAGCGTCTTGATTGTGATGTACGGTCTTCCGACTCGACGTTTCGCTTCTGGTGACCAGAGGAGTAGTTTTCCAGCAGGCTCATCATGGCGGGATACGTGACCTGCAAGCGCCAAACGACGGCGTTTCACAACCGTGGATATACGCGGTAGAGAACCACAGAGAGAGTTGTTAGTAGAGTGTTCTAGCCATGATATGTTGTACACCGCGCGTAGCATTTTTGTATACGTCCCGTCTAGTTTCTTCGAACGCGCAACATTCAACGTCCATGAGTCTGAGCCGTAGAGTAATATTGTTTCGACTGAAGCCTTGAATACTTTTGTTTTGGTCTCTTTCTTGATCGATGTATGCCAAACCTTTTGCAGTGAGTTGATCGCGCTCCAGGCCTGACCAATTCTTATGCTCATATCATATTGTAGCTCATATCATAGCTAAGCAGGTCTATAGCTAAGCAGGTCTAAACATAGCTAATCCGGTCTAAGCATAGCTAATCCGGTCTAAGCATAGCTAATCCGGTCTAAGCATAGCTAATCCGGTCTAAGCATAGCTAAGCAGGTCTAAGCATAGCCAAGCAGGCATAGCTATAAACAGGTCTAAGCATAGCTAAGCAGGTCTAAGTATGCTTAGATCTGCTTAGCTATGCTTAAATCAACGCATCGGCGCTCTAACCACTGAGCTATTGAGACATGGTCAGAACAGTCAAACATCATATACATATTATATATATAGAGTTCATATGCAGGTATATATAGAGTTCAGTGCTCCCTGCCAACATGCAACCATGTACCTTACTGAACAATCAAACCTACTGTGTATTTGCCAATGTTTGAAGGATGATAAAACGACGTGACTGCATCAAAAAAATTATCCAGATGACTTTGCGTGCTTTCATCTCCTCCCTATTGTTAAAACACAAAACTGAATTCCATAATGAAGATATAAAGAGGGAAATTACACTGTGGAGTGCAGATATGAATGTTATTGTCGAGTGGCAAGAATGTGGCAAGTTTTCGCCTAAAAGCGAGACGGAAGATACAGCCGACCGGCGATTGTACCACTCGACAAAACTATCACAGGCACGGATCTCTAAATAAAGAGTGGCTCGAGTAACTATTGTTTGGATGCTGCGAAAAAATGAAGTCGGGAATATTTCGCGGCGGCCATCTTGAAGGAACCATGCTATATAGTTTCACTATAGACGACAGAGACTATCTGTCTTTGATCTTTTAAGATGCTAAAATGAATCAGTTGTCGAAGGTTTTCCCGTAATTTAGAACACAAAGTACGGCTCCATTACAGTAACTATGAAGCAGGGAATATTTCGCGGCGGCCATATTGGAGGGACCACCGTGGTCTCTCCAATATGTCCGCCACGCGCTAATTCCGACTTTATAGTTACTGTAATGGAGCCGTAGTTTGTGTTCTAAATTATGGGAAACCTTGGATAACTAATTCATTTTAACATCTTAAAAGATCAGAGACAGATAGTCTCTGTCACCTATAGTAAAACTATATAACGTGGTCCCAACAAGATAGTTGGGACAATAGTTGCTCGATCCAGTCTTTATTAGAGATCACTTTTCACAGGACTTACCATCATAGAGACTATCCAAACTGCACTAACATAGACGTCATAGTTGTCCCGAAAGTGAAGATTGCTTCTGCTTTTGTTTCCAATTGGAAGACTGAAGCTTCGCATAACTCTCGTGAATATCTATTGGACACAGCAAACAAGAGAGCGGTGAATTGTTTGGTTAAAAAGCCCAGCAGAATGGAAGTTCATTTCTCAGTTGTCAATATATTAGGGAACCATTGTACGAGTACGAAATCCTGATTTTCTGACCATATTGAGGTCACACCATTTGGAACGATAACTGGGGCCATGGGTCTTGAAGCCAACTATGGGACAACCATGAACTCCATCCAATCCCCTTGATACACCAAATGACCGAGCCGGCCCAACCAGAAAATCGCCATATTTTACGTGTTTTAATTTTGAAAAGACTAGTTATGAAACGTTAATGACATGCTATAGCTAGACAGGTTTCTTCTTACGTTTTTATAACGGCTTAAACTCGTCTGAAAAATGAAATATTTGACAAAACATTACGATATTTGACAAAACATTGCGATATTTGACAAAACATTGCGAAATTTGAGTTTTATAACCGCGCGGTCATTTCGGGTTTCTAACAATTTTTTCACTTTTCTGAATAATTGCTATTTTTAAACTGAGATTAATTAAGTTGATCCAAAAAACTAGCTATTCATTATGTTTTTAGCTTGGCACCTGACAAACGTAGTGTTTAAATTTTGTCTTTATCCAATCATAGAGCCGTGCTTATGGAGTTATCGTTGCAGTTTCTATATATATAGTTCAATGAGTCACATCGAGGTACAAGTTGGGGGGACATATCCGTTATTGAGGTGACAGGAGGGATATTTTGCGGGGACAATAAGATCGATCGGTTGATTCTAATTTTGTCGCGGGGGACTCGTTTCATTCGCTCAGAGACAATTTTATCCCTGTGCCTTGTCTCCTAAATTCAAATCAATTTGAATTCATGCTCCAAGTCGTGGGGATAAAATGTTGTACCCACGACAACATTTTTTTCATGATACACACGAAGAGATATGTCCCTTTTCTGTCCCTGGTGTCTGAGAAATGGGTGTACAAATAAATACCTTTGGTACAAATGGTTTCCAGTCAATGTAGCCAATATTACATTTTGCAACCCTGGCAAAGAGTTTGACACAAAACTAAAAACAGACAAATGAAATGACATAAACAACAAATTCAACTAAAATTATGACATCGAAATCCTAGCATGTCCTGCCCACTGTTCACATGTCATCAAAAACAAAGTACAAAATCACAATACCCAAGTAGTATATTAAATTTATAGTACCAAAACGAAAAATACTTAAGTAAGAGTATTTACGTATATTAATGGGCGACGTTTCGGACGATGTGTCTTTCTTCCTTCTCCATCTGACGACACATCATCCAAAACGTCGTCCATTAATACACCTAAGTATACTCTTACTTAAGTATTTTTCAACACATTGAAGTTCTCGTATTTCTCCTTTTCATATTATATCCAGTTCTTTTGAGAACTTAGCAGCTTTCATATTTATTCTTAAATCTTCTCAAACTCATTAATAATTCATGAGCTAATTATCCAATAATAAAGACCCATCTAGTCACGGGATTGCATTTGGATAACTAAGTCAAACACCGTGTCTCAGAACACTACAATACAGTTGATCGGCATACGTAATTAGGATATTTGAGGAAGATCACTATCTTCCTCAAATATCCTAATTACGTATGCCGATCAAATGTATTGTAGTGTTCAACTATTAACATAACCCTCCCATGAGAGAATATCATCCAATCAAATATAACCTATACTTGTGTTCATTTGAGAAGCTATTTAAACAACTCCAGCTCGTGTCCCACCGGGATATCCAAACACTCGAAAACAATTAACAAAAACACTCGCGCTACGCGCTCGTGTTTTCAACATTGTTTTCTCGTGTTTGGATATCCTGGTGAAACACTCGCTGTCGTTGTTCAAATATTACATCACAATTCCTTTTCAATTTTGACGTCTTTGAGTGCAAGGAACAAAAGACAAGCACTCAATAACGTAAAATTGAAAATAAAACCACCACTGTACATTAACCTTGAGCTGTCGAAAATAGCAGCATCGAAAATGGCTGCATCCAGAAGCATAAAATACGAGAATGAAAACGTTATTTCTCGAGTACAGACCGTAAAACTATTAACATTTCTAAACATTTTATTTCAAAGTAATTTATTTTTTGGGTACAGTTCCCCTTTAACACCATACCTGCTCCCACGAGGGGCTGTTATGACAGCTATCCCAGAATCCAATAAGCTCATCAAACCACAACCTAGTTATGAAAAAAATTTGTAATTTTAAAATTTAGATCTATCAGCTGACTTGTGTTAAGTGCTTATCCGAGGTTTGGGAATTTTACATATTTGTGATCCTTGGAATCTCTTGAGAAGAATTGTAAAATATCTTGTCGTGCGAAAATTTCATCTTCATGACTTTCCCCCCCTGCTAAAGTGATTTACTATTCACAGAAAATGACGTCAAAGCAGGGACACGCAAAAACATTACACATCGACTCAGCAGTCAAATACAATGAAAGTTTGGAAATTGAGCGAATTTTGTCAAAACAGGTGTTTAAAGTTCAGAGCCAAACTTTCTTTGTATTTCACTGTTGAATTAGTGTGCAATGACTTCGCGTGTCCCTGCTTTGACGTCATTTCCTCTAACCGAAATCTGCTACTTGAGCCAAAATCCAAAACGGTGACTTCAGCACTTAAGACTTTTTTTAAATTAATAGTTTTTTGTTCATAGTGGTAATATATGTAGTAGGCTTTATCTTATAATGAAACTGTAATTAGTTTTATAAGTAACATTAAGAATATATTGTTGTAAGAGCATTGAGACTATTGTATAATGCTCCTAATACGTCTTTATTATTATTTTTTCCTGTGAATAGTAAATCAACTTTAGCTTGGAAAAAAGGCACGAAGATGAAATTTTCGAAAGACAAGATATATTACATTTCTTCTTGGTAGAACCCAAAATTATGATTACGAATATGCAAAATCCCCAAACCCCCGATTGGCACTTTAATCAAGACTTCAAGAGTGTTCGGACGTATTTAGATTTGCATCTACCTAACCTTTCATATGGTTAGATGTGTGAAGTTGATCGTCCAGGTTGTTGTAGTTTTGAGAAAGACTATTGTTGGTGACTGATGTTTCGACGGCCTCAGCGGCGGTCATCTTCAGAGTCAAGTAAAGCGTGTTTGTCAGAGTTTGCCTATACGTCTGGTTCATTACGTCATCATTTGTTTGTCATATTCCGGTGGAATGAACTTACTTGAACCCTTTCTCATGCTTTTCTGGTGGTAATGTCGTAGGAAGAAAGAGGGAAAAGTACTGCATAGCTTTGGAAAAGGTTATATCGAATGGGCACATCAATGGGCGCCATTCATCTAACATCTCCTGGGTGGCATCATCAGAAAAGTATCTGTATACATAAAGGAATATTGGATTGAGATAATATATGATTAGGCAACAACAAACAGCAAAACAACAACCACCTACACCATATTTTCTGGGCTAAAATCATATTTATTTTCCTGACATGCTCTGCTGGTGCCCCTGACAAGCTTTGCTGGTGCCCCCTCATGCTTTGCTGATGCGGGGACATGCTTTGCTTATGTCCCTGACCTGCTTTGCTGGTGCCACTGACATGCTTTGCCTGTGTCCCTGACATGCTTTGCTTGTGTCCCCTTATGCTTTGCTGGTGCCCTTGACATGCTTTGCTTGTGTCCCTCATGCTTTGCTGGTGTCCATGACATGCTTTGCTGGTGCCCCTTATGCTTTGCTGGTGCCCCTGACATGCTTTGCTGGTGTCCCTGACATGCTTTGCTGGTGTCCCTGACATGCTTTGCTGGTGCCCCTTATGCTTTGCTGGTGCCACTGACATGCTTTGCTGGTGCACCTGACATGCTTTGCTGGTGCCCCTCATACGTTGCTGGTGCCCCTGACATGCTTTGCTGGTGCCCCTGACATGCTTTGCTGGTGCCCCTGACATGCTTTGCTAGTGCCCCTGACATGCTTTGCTGGTGCCCCTGACATGCTTTGCTGGTGCCCCTGACATGCTTTGCTGGTGCCCCTGACATGCTTTGCTGGTACCCCTGACATGCTTTGATGGCATCCCCTTATGCTTTGCTGGTGCCCCTGACATGCTTTGCTTGTGCTCCTCATGCTTTGCTTGTGCTCCTCATGCTTTGCTTGTGTCCCTCATGCTTTGCTGGTGTCCATGACATGCTTTGCTGGTGCCCCTTATGCTTTGTTGGTGTCCCTGACATGCTTTGCTGGTGTCCCTGACATGCTTTACTGGTGCCCCTGACACGCTTTGCTGGTGCCCCTCATGCTTTGCTGGTGCCCCTGACATGCTTTACTGGTGCCCCTGACATGCTTTGCTGGTGCCCCTGACATGCTTTGCTGGTGCCCCTGACATGCTTTGCTGGTGCACCTGACATGCTTTGCTGGTGCCCCTGACATGCTTTGCTGGTGCCCCTGACATGCTTTGCTGGTGCCCCTGACATGCTTTGCTGGTGCTGCTCATGCTTTGCTGGTGCCCCTGACATGCTTTACTGGTGCCCCTGACATGCTTTGCTGGTGCCCCTGACATGCTTTGCTGGTGCCCCTGACATGCTTTGCTGGTGCCCCTGACATGCTTTGCTGGTGCCCCTGACATGCTTTGCTGGTGCCCCTCATACTTTACTTGTGTCCCTCATGCTTTGCTGGTGCCCCTGACATGCTTTGCTGGTGCCCCTGACATGCTTTGCTGGTGCTCCTGACATGCTTTGCTTGTGCCCCTGACATGCTTTGCTGGTGCCCCTCATGCTTTGCTGGTGCCCCTGACATGCTATACTGGTGCCCCTGACATGCTTTGCTGGTGCCCCTGACATGCTTTGCTGGTGCCCCTCATACTTTACTGGTGTCCCTCATGCTTTGCTGGTGCCCCTTATGCTTTGCTGGTGCCCCCTTATGCTTTGCTAGTGCCCCTGACATACTTTTCTGGTGCCCCTCATACTTTACTGGTGCCCCTCATACTTCACTGGTGCCCCTTATACTTTGCTGGTGCCCCTGACATGCTTTGCTAGTGCCCCTGACATACTTTTCTGGTGCCCCTGACATGCTTTTCTGGTGCCCCTCATGCTTTGCTGGTGCCCCTGACAAGCTTTGCTGGTGCCCCTGACATGCTTTTCTGGTGCCCCTCATACTTTACTGGTGCCCCTCATACTTTACTGGTGCCCCTCATACTTCACTGGTGCCCCTTATACTTTGCTGGTGCCCCTGACATGCTTTGCTAGTGCCCCTGACATACTTTTCTGGTGCCCCTGACATGCTTTTCTGGTGCCCCTCATGCTTTGCTGGTGCCCCTGACAAGCTTTGCTGGTGCCCCTGACATGCTTTTCTGGTGTCCCTGACATGCTTTACTGGTGTCCCTGTCATGCTTTGCTGGTGCCCCTCATGCTTTGCTGGTGCCCCTCGTGCTTTACTGGTGCCCCTGACATGCTTTTCTGGTGCCCCTGACATGCTTTGCTGGTGCCCCTGACATGCTTTGCTGGAGCCCCTCATACTTTTCTGGTGCTCCTGACATGCGTTGCTGGTGTCCCTGACATGCTTTGCTGGTGTCCCTGACATGCTTTGCTGGTGTCCCTGACATGCTTTGCTGGTGTCCCTGACATGCTTTGCTGGTGTCCCTGACATGCTCTGTTGGTGTCCCTGACATGCTTTGCTGGTGTCCCTGACATGCTTTGCTGGTTACCCTGACATGCTTTGCTGGTGCCCCTCATACTTTGCTGGTGCCCCTGACATGCTTTGCTGATGCCCCTCATGCTTTGCTGGTGTCCCTGACATGCTTTGTTGGTGTCCCTGACATGCTTTGTTGGTGTCCCTGACATGCTTTGCTGGTGCCCCTTACATGCTTTGCTGGTGCCCTAAGCATGTGCTTAGTCTGCCTATTGGGTAATCCAGGTCTGCTTCAAGTCACTTGATATTCTAGCTACAAGTAAAAGTCATTTTATACTCACACTCTGCATGCTCTAACTATCTGTTTGATTACATCTTCAAGATGACTGAAAGAAAAAAGTTAGAAAACCTTGACATGAAGAGTTTCATCTTCAGATTGTGGTAAGCACAATTTTTTTGTACAAATCTTTACCCATACAATCACTCACCAAGAATGTCTTTTCAAGCCAACAGATTCATATTTTGAGTATGAGATGGACTCATATATTTCATAAAGAGGTTTCCATGGTAACACAAGATCATCCCTTGACAGCAATTGTCTTTTTCTAAATAAAAACATGCCATTGTAAGCATACTTAGGGCTGTATCCTTAACTTCTATTTAATGTGCCTATCTCACGTTTGGGGATTTTATATACACGTATTCGTAATATTTGGGTCTTCCTGAGCAAAATCATAATATATATTGTCAGCCGAAAATCTCATCTTCATGGAGTTGCTGTCAAAGTTACCGGATGTGATGTCACAAGAGGCATTCCAAACCAGTTTTCTTTTGTTACTTGCCACAAAAATGCCTCTTGTGACATCACATCCGATAAATTTAACAGCAAAAAAGTCCATGAAGATGGAATTTTCGGCTGACAAGATATATTATGAATTTGCTCAGGAACTCCCAAATATTACGAATCCCCAAACGTGAGATCGGCACTTTAAAGGGGAACTAATTGATGTAATTTCATATAAAACTTAATCTGATTTGAAATGCCTTTCGAGGAGTTATATAATGATGTTTCAACATATGCCTTTGTCAGCCATCTTTCATTGCAGAAATGGAAACAGTCAGTGGTTTGCAACAGTTACTGGTTTGCAACAGTTACAGAGACAATGCATTTTAAAGTTCAACATTGCAAACAACTGCCACGCTTTCACGGTGGGAAAAATCAATCATTTGATACCCTTTGATATTGTTTTGCTACCCTTGAAATTATAGTTTTTGAAATTTTTATTGGCAGTCTGAATCTTCCCCAGTGTCTGCCATTGCATCCACGGTGTTTGGAACAATGTATTTTATTTATTTATATTTATGTACCATAATTTCACAAATGGCTGGATAACCACAACCACTCACAATTACTGCAGTCTCTTAACATAAAATAAGGACTGAGTAATACATGCTTAAATGGATGTAAAAATAGTAACAAGAAGACGGACATCTCACATGTACTGTATAGTAAAGCAAAAAGGTAGTGAACTGCCAAGATTTTTAGCAATGAAATACTGATGTTTTGAGAACTACAATTTGTTACACTCTCACATATACAGTAGTCTACTGACAACACTTACTTTAAAAGTTTGAGTAAAAGGTGACTGAAACCAGTAAGAAGTTGGGAGTCCATGTCAACAGCAATGAGCAGTTCATATGTTAGTTTGACGAACAATACATGGTCTTCTTTAGTGAATTTGTATCCATACAGTCTTATATAGCTGGAAAGAGGATATTGGTGTGTATTTTATGATATATACTAGAAAGCTTAAGCAAGGCACATTCTAGATTCAAACACAGATACTACATTATGTCAATATAATACATGGATGATTGTCAAGCTCAAATCCACTCTTCATCTTAGTCTTGGTAGCTCAATGGTTAGAGCATCTCACCAGCAATTAGAAGTAGGCTGTTGCGGTATATCGATATACCGAAAATTATCGGTTTTTCATAAATACCGATTATTCGATATTTAAATTTTCGAAATATCGGAATATCGATATTTTCGGTATTATCGGTATCACGTTTACATTTGTATATTTAAACGTCATATCAAGCTTTTCCAGAGCTAAAACGTGTTTGTTTATGTTGGCGTTGCAAGTTCGCTTGTCAAAAAGTGAACTTTTAGAACGTAAACAACAGTAAATAGTAGATTGCAAATTGCGAGCTTGCCGCTGTCAAAAAACGCTCTTTTAAAGGAAGCTGTGTTCGTCACAAGCAACGCACCTGAAGATGAACCATGAAGAACCACCACTGAAGAAAGTCAAGAAGACGCTTGGCTCCCTCTCTCACTAGCATGCGGAAGTCGTCTCAAATGTCATCGCCAGCGCAATCGCTGCGGGATCGATTAGAAAAGGAGATGAAGAAATACATGAAAACAGACAATCGATGGCGATGATGATCCTCTGTTGTGGTGGAAATGCCATGCTCGAGACTTTCCAATGCTCAGTCAGTTGGCATGGAAATATCAGTTCGCCGTCTGAGAGACTATTTAGTAAAGCCAGTCAGATTGTCACCGCACAAAGGAGCAAATATGCTCGTGTTTCTGGCAGAAAATTTGTAAATATAGCGTTATATTCTCAAACTTCTTTAAATACAACTTACAAAATTTGTAAAACATCTCTCTTATTATATCGCAGCTGTTTGGCGTCATTTGAAAACAGAAAATTTTGCTTAAAATTAAGCAATATACAATCGCGAAAAAATATCGATATATCAGTTTTTTTTCAATACCGCAACAGCCTAATTAGAAGGTTCAACTCCTATCCAGGACTCTGGATAAGTAGTAGCAATTGGAGTAGCACTTAGGGACTGTTCATTATTTATGGATGTACTTGGTCGGGTAAAATTGAGCCTGAGCCATGAAATATTTTGTCCTCCTTTCTACGGGCTATGAAATTTTTTTGTTCATGATGAGTACAAGCACACATGAAAACACAAAACCATTTGTGTTTTTAGTGAGACAGAAAAAAACACAAAACCATAAATTTTCTTTACGGTATTTCTGTTCATGTGTGAAACATGATTTTAAAAGTTCCAAGACAAGACTCTCTCACCAGTGTGAAAATTCACCAGCCATGCAACTTTCAAAACAACAACATGCATTTTTCCATATTTCAATATATCAGATGTGCCCATGCTTGTTTGGACAGGCTTCAAAACTTTTACACCCTGGCCCAAACTGGAAAGGTCATATTTCGTCCGACGAAGATTTACGCCAACAATATCCCCGAAAATGTTGTATGCCAGTCAGGGGGGGGGGGGGGTT
The DNA here is from genome assembly GCA_035772405.1 of Chrysogorgia sp. JL179-B06. NCBI lineage: Eukaryota > Metazoa > Cnidaria > Anthozoa > Scleralcyonacea > Chrysogorgiidae > Chrysogorgia > Chrysogorgia sp. JL179-B06. The sequence continues at coordinate 288,147 of JAYKKM010000335.1, forward strand.
GTACAATTTCCCCGGGGTCTGAGAGTGAAAACCCAAAACCAAATATAGATGCACTGCATGCCACTATAAGGCTATTTAGTTGATGAAATTGTCAGTATTTAATTTGTTATTTATGAGTTTGTTCAGTGCTTGCAAATAAACAAATAAATAAACGTCCTTTGGGCTTTGACTCCTTTGAAACGCAACTCTCCACTCTTCAATCTCTGATTGTTATTGAATATTGTCCGAATCATAGTCAGAGTAGACCGAACGTGTTTGAGCTTCACAGAGCCTTTTCACAGACTATCGCATTCATAGACTCACAGTTCTCAGCAATTGACATTTGAACACTTGTCTTGACAGTTGAGCGAGTTGACCGGCAGCGGCGGTCCCACATGCGTCGTCAACGTTGATTATGCATTTCCTTCAATAATACAGCCTTCGTAAAGATGATTATAGTAATTTTAGGATATTTGAGTCCCTCAGACTCCCTCATTGCCCTCACTGCTCGGTATTTCTATCAAATCGTGACATTTATAGTATGAGGCCTTTAGATACAAAGTATGTTACTATGTTTGTACGCCACACTGTTCGCTAAAGCCAATTATGCCACGCCAAGTCATTTTCACAGAAACTTGATTAGTTTTACAACTTCAGCGTAACATTACTAACATACAAACTTTCCAGTCTGGACCCTGATAGAGCGGGTCATGAAAATATTGGAACTGAGGCCAATGGAACTGAGGCCAATGGAACTGAGGCCAATGGAACTGAGGTATCAGTTTACTGTTTACCGTCACAATGTTTTAAAAAAACTGATGCGGATTTTTTCATTATTCATTATTTTTTTACTGTATTAATATATATATTTTTAGGGATTGTCATCAAGGACAGACCTTTCAGGAAAGTAATATCAGATATTGATACATCAATTCCTATGTTTATTAAACTACATGTAAAACCAGTTGTTAGGAGCTAAAAACATGCAACTGCCTTTATTTTATAACACATTTATAATGCAATGCAATTTAATATCTTTCAAGATTCGCTTCGCATTGTGGGTAGTATATACATGATTTACCTATGTTCGGGGGGGGGGGGTACGAGGGCTTCCAACAGAATTTCTGGGAGAAATAATTTTTTTAAATATTTTCACAAAAATCAAGCGAATAATAAAAAATAATGAAAAAAACCTAAATGAAAAATTTCACGCAGGTGCCGAAACAGGTGGTGACAGTAAACTGATGGCTCCATTGGCCTAAACCTGGAATTGACTGATACATAAGTGCTCCATTGCCGGAAATTGGCACTATCTTTGCAAAAAAAAAGTGAATTGCCGGGGGGTTCCTGGTGGGAATTCAGGTTTGGTGGGAATTTACTTCACATAATTCAGAGAATTTGAATCACTTTTGTTTCTAGGTGATATTCGATCCCCCAAAATCAAAATGATTCCCAAACGAAAAATGGCAGTTTTGGGGTTAAAAAGCTTAAAAAACATCACTCCAACAAAGATACCTGAACAATCTGTTGCACCAATGTAGTCCACCAGGACTCAGCTCTCTCAAAGCAACTGCGCGACCAAGGTTCAATTTTAATTCGGCAAGAAGTTGGCTCGCTTCGTCATCTAAACAATCGCTGTATGGCAGATATTTGTTGTAGGACGTCTCTTTTTGATATGGAGATTCTTGTAGCTCCATTTTAACAGCGTGAACTCGCTCAGAAGTGAATAAAAATTACAACAATTATAGGTTGAAACTTGAAATGCTGACTAATGACCATAAAGGGAAATGATGCGACGCTGAGTATGTAGGACTACGAGGGATAAAACGTGTTGTGTTCCATGTTATCCCCTAGGTGCTCGTGCGTCCTAAATTAGCCACCACTTGCTCGGCTAAGCATTTTCACTTTTAAAATACTTTTTTGATTCGTTGTTTGAGAAATATTATCACATTCAGAGGAGCAGGGATGCTTGCCCCCAATAAAAAGGGTTGTGGAAGAGGAGTCTTGGCCTTGAAGTCGTGGGAACCACTCAGAAAGCCTGGAGAAAATATTTCAAAGTCAAAGTGTCAGGACTCCAACAATTCAAACTCAACTAAAGGTGTGATTCATAGAGAAGGACAATACAAGTTTTTTGAACGTAACTTTAAAAGTTACTGTCCATGACCCAACGTTTCGACACTCCAATCTAGTGTCTTCATCAGGGGTGATCGTTGTAAAGTTAGGATCCCAACAAGCTTATGGCAACTTGATGACATACACCCTGTAGCATCATTGTTACAACTTATCCATAGACTTTCTAAAAGCTAGTCGTGAACACCCTTGCCCAAAAGCTGTGAGCTTTTTATGTGTATATGCATGCCGATTTTCTTATCCCCTCCCTCCATTTAACACAAGAGCCTCTGACAGGTATATACTTCATACTAGACCGAGTTTCCATCTGTTTTTTATACCCCTAATCCTAACCGTAAAATATGGTGGGAGACTATATGTATTGTTACCATGAAGTATATCCCCACTGACACCGGGACATATACCGCAGTTTACCGGAAAATTCTTATAAAGGCTTTGATTCTTCTTTCTGTGTTCCTGAACATAGCTGATGTTCCTGTTCCACCAAGTATCGCAGATGGTCAGAGTCCAGTGTTACTTGTCAAATATAATTATCAAGCTAATCGGGATCAACCAGGAGGTTTTCCCGAGATGACAGTAAAGCAAGGTCAGAAGGTGCAATTTGTAAAGGTCCACCCAGAGCAGCAATTATGGTGGCTTGTCAAAGAACAGAATGGAGAGAATACTGGTTATGCACCAGCTTCTTATATGATGGTAGGTGATAACCTCTAACTGGAGTATTTGAACAATCAATCAGCCAAATTGTCCTATTTAAGATGTCCTATTTAAAATGTCGATTTAAATGAAGATGATAATGTTGAAGATGTAACTATGACACATTAACTACAAGTATATTCCATTAGGTTCTCGATGACGCACCATCTAGTTTGCCTTGGTTAGAAAGCAAGAGGTTAGAGGAGCAACAGAAAGAGGAATCACAGCCCAAATCATTTGCCAATGCACCTGCAAAACCATATGTTTCAGGTAACAAAACTTTTAAAAATCCACTGGCTTATAATGCTGACCCATAAAACGTGTTGAGCTGCGTAGGCAGTGTAGAAATACCAATCAAATAAAAAGGTTGGTGTACTGCCGAAATAGTGTGTAAGTTGTCTGTTTCGAGCGAAGGCCCTTCGTCAGAGAGAAACCAATGGTTTCTTAGCATAATAATTTTTAGTTTGTTTTTGATGACCTTTGATTATATCAGACATGTTACAAGCTGTGCAAATGCATTATCACAAATTTGAACAAGTCTGATAGCAAGCTTTTTACAGTTAGTACATTGTATTATATTGTACAGTAGAAACAATCTTAACAGAGACCAATTTTCCATCTTGGCCCATTTCTTTAATAAAACACTATAGTTATAACCATTTTAAGTGGATACCCTATTAAGCAGATGCCTAGGCTAGGTTCCAAAGGTGTCTGCTTAATAGCAGGGGTTCAACTGTGTTTATAAATGAAAATTCCACAAAAAAGAACTATATAATGAAAACTTAATTGAAAGCCATTTTAAAAAGACAAGTTTTAAGAGATATTTGAAACTTTCAAAAACTCATTAATAATTCATGAGGAAAACAAAAAGGAAAATCATGACCATAATATTGTGATAAAGAATCGTCCTGATTTACATAAACTTTACCTTCGGTTTTCTCGGTGAAAATGGCTTGAATCACTGAAATAGTTGTGGTAAACATGGTTATTTAGATGCAGTCGATTTTGAAGCCGTTCAAAACACTTGCTGCAGTGTTTTATTGGGTCTAAAACACTTGGTTATCGCCTTGTGTTTTAAACCTGATAAAACACTGCTGCTCGTGTCTAAACTACACTTTTAAAACAGTTGTTTGCGTTTTGTTCAATGTGAGTGTATTTTATGCATTAATAGCTTATGGTGGTGGAGTATCATCAGCCCCAAATCAAGAAAGGAAATACTATTGTGAAACATGTGACAAGCAACTCAACGGACCTAAACCTTATCAAGCTCATATGGTTAGCAAGGCACATAAAGAAGAAGTCGAAGCACAAGGATATAATACTTGATTGAACCAATGAAGTACAGGTATCTTCTGATGTGGTGGCTACAGAAAATAACTGGATAATGCAACCCATTTCTGTTACAGTGCACAAGACAAATTGTTCTCTCAAATAACTACAGCATGAAAATGTCCAACTTGTTGTTTTGTTAAGCCAGATTTCCCAACGATGAACAAGGGGTTAATTACTTTGAGTTGATATTCTATAGACCTCTTTCATAATGGCAGCCAGTTTTAATATTCTTTTATGTGCATGCAAATTAGCCTTTCTGGCCTCGTTGCAAAGCAAAGATTCTTTGGAATTAGACACACAAACAAGCTGTCAGAAAGGCTAATTTAAATTAATATAAAAGAATATTTAATTTGGGTGCCATTATGAATGACATCAATCTGATACATGTAACTATAGTTTGTAGGCCCTCGGAACCCCCATCTATTGCGCTTCTAGCCTATTGGGATTCACCTACTGTAAAAGAGTGATAAATCTTCTACACTTAGGCTAAATTGAACGTTTTAAAACTGCCAACCACAACACCTTATATTATGTAGTCTTAAATACCAATGAAACACATTAAAATTATGTTCTAATTTAGATAATGATTATGTATTTTAGAATTAAAAAAATATTTAAATATTGCAGTTGATGTTGAGTGTAGTTATACAGATTAATAAAGAGGAAAAAACTCCAGTCTGTTGTAAAATAATTTCATGGAAATTCCACAGATGGGGATTTGGTTCCCTTCTGTTGTAACCCATTTGTCTTTATCTTTGTAGATTTAGCACAATAAAGTTGTTATAAATAAATCAAATCAATAGTAAGCTAACTTTCTAGTACACAATTTAATTATTTATCAATTTGGCTGCACATTATCTAGTTATTTAAATCAGCTTAACAATTGTAAACATACAAACACAATTCTAAAGATATAAATAAAAGACTTAGTTAAAGTCTTATCAACCATTGTAATATTTAAAGAGCTAACTCTTCACATAACATTAATACTTGACTGGCAAGAAAATTTGAAAACCAAGAATGCTGGGATAGGCTAGACAAGTTCAATTGTAATCAATATCTTACCTATTGATGACTTGCACTTTACACATCACTGCAGATGTTGATGGAATTTAAACAAAATAATTCATTATAACTTTGTTTGTGGCACCAACATGGCCACCAAACCTTTGTCTTCAGAGTCTCAAGGGATTGGTTGCAAGTCAAGAATTCTGTATATTTCCTCAAGCAATAAAACATGCAAGTATGTGGATATTTTACAAAAATAACAAAAACTGTAGAGTAATAGTACAATACATAAAAATAACCTTTAATTCAACACTGGATGAAAATGCAAAAAAATTACTGTAGTAGCTAATAATTCATGAGATCAACATACCTATAGCGATGTTATAACCTACATGTACTTGTACATAAAGTGCCCCTAACCTCAAAATGTTTTATTGTCTTGTTTGGAAGAACTTTTAAAATGATAAAGTAACTTCTTTTGAAGATTTTCGTTTCTTCGCTTTCTTTTTGAGATATATCAGTTTGTTTGATATGCAAATTTCTGGAATTTCGTCACACATGCATAATGACTTATTGGAGAAATGTATATATATCTCTTTCATTCTCGAACGAAATCTTGCATATCAAACAAACTGATATATCTCACAAAGAAAGCGAAGAAGTGAAGATCGTCAAAAGAAGTTACTTTATCATTTTAAAAGTTCTTCCAAATAAGACAATAAAATATTGATCAGCATCTAAATTCTCCTAATAATATCAATGGTTATCCAAGCATAGAGGTAATGAGAATAAAGGAAATGATCATGAAAGATTGATATTGTTTTAAAATAACTTCTCCCAACTAGTATTACAGCAAATGTTTAGAGGCCAATAAATAATATTTGTATGCAATGGTAAGCAACACCTAAAGTCTTCTTATTATATCAATTGTAATGAGAATAAAGGAATTCAACTGACATGTGTTTAACACAACTTCTCCCAATTAAGGATTTATGGTGAAGGAAAATTACAAGTGTAAAACAAGTGTTCACTGATAAGTGTTTATTGATATGAGCTTTCGGCTGTCAGACTACAGCCTTCAACGGGTTAATAGAAATATGGAAATCTACACCTATATATATATATATATATATATAGATTTTCGCTTACCTCAAAACTGTTCTGCTACAACTTGTTTCATCTGTAAAAGAATCTTCAGGCAGATTCTTTTACAGATGAAACAAGTTGTAGCAGAACAGTTTTGAGGTAAGCGAAAATCTATTATTTGCTCTAACTATATGTTGTTGAGCACTCTTTGCATTTCGTAGACCAAAACCTACACGTATATATATATATATATATATACAGGTAATATTTGGCATTTCACTTGATCAAACTACAGTACATGTTGAAAGGATTTATGGTGAAGGAAAATTTCGAGTGTTGGAATACATACATTTTAAGACCAAACCGGGACCTTAGATGAGAAAAATGCAACTTCAAGGCCTTCCGGCTTATATATATATATATATATATATATACAAGCAGAAGAATATTAACGAGAAATATGACAGGATGTACGTGACATAAGATATTATATGGATAATAAATATGTTATTGTTTCTTTAGTAAAATAGCATATTGTCGGCTTCTTTTGTTAATCCTATGTGCCAAGATTCTAAAGTTTTAAAGTTTTTTTTCGATAATTGCCTCTATTATGCTATGTATATATATAGGTGTAGATTTCCATATTTCTCTTAACTCGTTGAAGGCTGTAGTCCGAAAGCTTGTATCAATAAAAACTTTAATTATCAGTGAATGCTTGTTTTATAATATCATTCTGTATAAACCTGATATTGACTTGTATATTTTTTCTAAAATTGAAAGTGCTGGAATATACATTTTAAGACCAAACCGGGACCACTACCATTTTACTATAATAAATGTTTGGAGGCCAATAAGGAGAATTGCTATGCTGATATCTGGGGTTTAAAGGGTCAAGTAAAACTACATTAAAATTACAAATTGAATACTCTAAGGTTGGTGTACGTGTACTGCCAAAATAGTGTGGAGGAGGCTCTTACTTAGTGAACCGGACACAGAAATTTAGCACTGTATGGAACTGCCTCGTTCTTTAAAAAAATCCCGTTTATTTTTGTCCTGGAATTGTTCAATTCAGGAATTAAACCTATCCTAGATAAAATAAACGGGATTTTTTAAATCACTAGGCAGTTCTATGCAGTGCTATTACTAACATTTTACTCATGCAAATTTCTGTGTATGCACGAAGTAAGTCTAACATTAGAAATTAAAGTTACGTTTAAAGTTAAAGTTACGTTCAAAAAACTTTTTAAGCCAGTAGCATCAAACTATGTCTCAAGTGATGAACTTGACCAAAATGCTCACTCAAAACATTAGACCTCTTACACACTATTTCGGTAGTACACCAACCTTTTAGAGTATTTGATTTGTATTTCTACACTACCTATGCAGCACAACACTTTGATATAACTGTATTAAAATTGCTACTAACGGATACAACAACTTCTAGTTTTACACAAAGTTCTACTTGCTTACGTACAGCTTAAAATGACAATTCTCCTCTCTCTATATATAAGCATAATCTTTAAAAAATGCTAAAACAACTTAACACAACAATAAACCAGTTTGTGTCGCTGCCAAAGAATGCAAGTTAAACATTTTTCTTTACAGTTTGCTTATCTTAGGTAACTGGAAAAAAAAATTGCCCACAGAATAAATGGCACCACAAAGTTGACTAAAGTAAATGGTTTGAAGATGATCGTCCAGGTTGTTGTAGTCTTGAGAAAGACTATTGTTGGTGACCGACGTCTCGACGGCCTATAAGCAGCGGTCATCTTCAGAGTCAAGTGACAGCCGAACCAACCGCACAATTAAGGTTAGATTAAGATTACCACCGCTGTGGCCGCAAAGACGTCAGTCATCAACAATAGTCTTTGCCAATACTACAACAACCTGGATGATCAACTTCGCACATCTAAAGTTGACTAATGTGGAAATAATGCAAAAAAAGTTGATTTGGTGAGGTGCAACTTTTTTTCCGTATTATTCAACCTTGTAATTCCATTTGATCTGGTGGCATACTACAGTACCATTTTATAGGTGCCATTTTTTCTGGCATTCCTTCCAGCAGTTCAACAATTATTACTTTTAGCATGACAAATAATACAGTACTGTAATAATTGGAACAATTAAGGTTAGATTAATGTATTAATACTTTTCAATGTTTATATATAATATATATATATATATATATGCATGTCTATGGTAGTTTGACAGGTAAAATCTACAATATTAAGCAGAAAACATCTGCCACACCATAAAATCTGTTTTCTTCCAAAAGACTAGCATGCTGACATAGGTAAGACTGGTAAGTTCAGTTTCATTATACAGCACTATACTGCCAGATATACCCAGGAAATTGACTTTCTTGATATAATTGATTAATACAGTAAACTGGAGTACAGGTATTTAGTTTAGCAGTCTCCACATGTCTTCATTGTGTCACCATAATCACATACATTACTGTTCCATTGGATGCTCTGCATAAACTAATGGGTGTGACAGTATAGTACTGTATGGTAAGTACAGTGTTATATTCAGTTTTCAATACACTGCAATTTCTTTTAAATGAGCTTGAGCCACCGGTTTCAGCTCAGTTACAGTTGTACCATATTATCGTCATCACTGACCACACAACGCCTTACCGCAAACTGACATTAGGAATGTCTTTGGTCCTCATGAATTCACATTTGAAATTATCTTGGTGATAACATCGACGACAGTTGAAGCTGGTTGTTTAGGGTCCATCTCGCCAAACAGATGACATTCGTTTCCATCACTATCGACTTTTCTTGACACAAACACAAAGGATCTAATGGATAGAAGTTACACAAGAGCTTGTTTTAATAGAGAAAGAGGAAATGTGAATTGCTGTACGAGAAATTTGTCTAGCCCAAAGTATTACTGGCACAGTAATTGTGCCAAATAGCTTTTAATTTGTTTCTATGAACACAACATTAAATGAACATTTATTATTGTGTATATAATTATGTACAGTACTTCAGCAATTACCTTGCCATATTTCCACCTCCATATTCTGTTAAGTCCCATCTATAAATGTACATATCAAAATTCATTCTAAATCCACCCAGAAATGCTTGGGTGGGTGGAAGCGTGGATGGGTGTTAGGTCCACCTAATACTTTGGGTTAGGTTTTTGATGTTTTTGTCAAGACAACACACAATAAAGTAAAATGCATACCTTGTATCGTCAGGATCTGTTCCCCAATAAAGTATATTTTTTAAAGGATAGTGTTTTCTGAAGAAAAGTCTGCAAAAAGTATACAATATTATGAAGAACTAATTGTTACCTGTGCACCTTACAAGGGTTTGTGAAAAAACTAAAAATTTCAAATAATGCCGAAAATAAGGCTTACACCTTTCCCAATTTTCTTCTTAGTTAATTTGAACCTTGCCATGTCTATATATTAATAACTACTGTAAATGTTTTGATATAACTGGAGGAAACACTTACTTTCGTTCATTATCTGTCAATGTGATCCCTTGTCTGTTAACTTTAAAGTTAACCAGTACCGGCTCTTGTGCTTTATTTGTTCGACCAGGTTCAATTTTTGCCACAGCATATTGCAAGGCTGCTGTACCAGTCAGGGACTCCACATTAAATGTACCAAGATAAGCAACATTACAAGCTAACACAGAGAAAAATAAATATAATAACAGTACATAAGATAGTTCAATTGGAAGTCAATTAGTCACTAAGCTAATTCAATTTCAAAGCATTCACCATTATTATATACTTTTAAAGTCTGACTTTTATAGCATTCAGTACAGGTATATAATTCAGTGTAGTGTGTACTTAGATGTGTGAAGTTGATCGTCCAGGTTGTTGTAGTCTTGAGAAAGACTATTGTTGGTGATTGACGTTTCGACGGCCTCAGCGGTGGTCATCTTCAGAGTCAAAGCGTGTTTGTCTATATATACGTCTGGTTCCATTATGTCATTGTTTGTTTGTGTCATAATTAGTGTGAGTGGGTGTTGTGTCATGCGTGGGCCAATATTGTTCCTCATTGGTTGTTTGTGTCATAATCAATGTGAGTGGGTGTTGCGTCATGCATGGTTGTATTGTTTGTCAGTAGGTCTATTGTTCGTTGCAATGGTGCGTGCGAAGAAATATTTTGTATGGTATCGGTAATTGTTGTGATCTGTTAAGTGGTTTACGTTCCAAGTTGGTATACCAACTTTCTAATGTACAGTAAGTCGCTGTTTGTAGTTTGTGATATATCATGTTTTGTTTGTTGGTGTTCAGCTATGTTCCATAAACTTACCAGCCCCTTGTGCTAAGAGCTGAGTTTCAGTTTCCTGTCTGTCAGTGATCTTTAAGGTTCCAACTGTCAAATCTTGATAAAATTAATTATTAAAGTTTTGTTAGAATTATACAAGTCTAAGATTAATGGCAATGGCATTTTAGCAAACAGTCTGTACCATCCGTACATTCCAATGTTATTTTGATACATTTCGGGAAATCGATATGCAGTCCTTACCTTTTGTTGGCAATATAAGCTTACATGGAAGCGAGATTTCTGTTAAAGAATGCTGATACACGAAGGCTGCCAAACTCCCTAAAGTATTTCACAGGGATTAACATTAGTAAGCCTCAGGAGTGATCAGTATTTAACTTCTCCTAATAATATCAATGGTTAACCAACTATATAGGTAATGAGAATAAAGAAAATGATCACCCAAGATAAACTGATGCATAAACAACTTCTCCCAACTAGTAGTATAAGAAATATTAGGAGACCAGTAAGGAGAATTTGTATGTTGATAGTTGCGCTTCAAGGCTTAACATTAAACTGTGCTTAGATTACATAGTTTGTGTTTCATTTATTTAAATAATGTACCAGTAAAAACTTACCAAACAATGGTTCATCTTTGCAATCCTTGAGATGGACTCCCTTTGGTGTTGACTCAATCAATAAATGACGTACAAATTCAGATGGGTCAATATTATCTGAAAAGAATAAATTTAAGAATAAATTTAGGGATTTTCTTGGAGTTAATACCATTTACCAATTTTTTGAATTTATCACTGTAATTAGGTTTAATGAATTATATTTTGCAGTACACGTTATAAACTGTGTTCAGTTTATAACCTGTACTGCAATACTAACTTTGATCTTCGTAGCTCAATGGTTAGAGCGTCATACAGAAACACTTTCTAAGGATTTGAGTTTGACGATCGTCCATGTAACATCAATGTTACACATGTACAGTACATAAAGTTGGCATAAATGTTTTATTTAAACTTACCAAAATCTTTTGTTTGATTTTGTATCACATGTATTGGTGGAACCTCTACTTTGATTGCCAGTCCAAAGGCACCAGTATAGGACTGGCTATCGCGTATGACAAATGTCCCAGGTGATTTATCTTGCAACAATGCTATGGCTGTAAAAGTTGAATGAAGTAAATTACAACCAAAAATATTGAAGTACAGTAGTTGAAAAAAGGGAGCTAGCCTAAGGTGTACTCCAGTCAAAATACAGACTTTAGTTTATATCCATAGTTTAGCATAGTAAGTTAGAACATATGGCAAGTTGAAGCTAGAGTTCGTCCAATTTTGACACCATATGTGTTTCTCAAATATGATGTCACTGAGTGCTTCTACCTCGTATTATGCCTAAGAAGCTCCTCTACTTTATCACACGAGGAACTAAATAATCTTGACTAATTTTCATCCAAAGAGAACTCACAACAGCTATCGTTAAGTGATCATCATCAAAACAACTCCACTGCCGATAAAGAATAATGAAGTCATATTTTCAAAAAAATATGGCATCAAAATCCTCAAATACAGGGCTGCTGAGAGCCAAGATAGGTTCAGGGGAAGGTGGGATTATGGTCTTTCACAGGCCCCTAATGCCCTAGAAGCTTCATTCTACGTGTAGCATTTGCATGATTCGGCAGGGCTGCTCACACATTCTACCTAACCTGTACATTACTTTGACTACCCATATCTTCTTATTAAAGGGATACTCCAGCCATGTTGATGTTATTCACCATATAAATGTTATTCATATGAAAGATCTTACTGACTTTAGTTTATTCCCAAAGTTTCAGTATTCCTATCACTTTAGTTAAGAAGATATGGCTAGTTGAAGTTGAAAATTTGAGGATTTTGACGCCATAATCATATTGGTTTTGAAAATATGACGTCATTGCATGATTCTTTATCAGCAGTGGAGTTGTTTTGATGGCGATCACATAGTGATAGCTGTTGTGAATACTCTTTGGAAGAAAATTAGTCGAAATAAACTATTTAGTTCCTCATGCAGGAAAATAGAGGAGCTTCTTAGGCATAATACGAGATAGAATCACTCAATGACGTCATATTTTCAAAACCAATATGGCGTCAAAATCCTCAAATGTTCAACTTCAACTAGCCATATCTTCTTCACTAAATGGATAGGAATGCTGAAACGTTGGAAATAAACTAAAGTCAGTAAGATCTTTCATATGAACTACATTTGTATTTTGACTAGAGTATCCCTTTAAACTAAATTAATATGAGTGCTGAAAATTTTGGAATAAACTAAAGTCAGTAAGATCTTTCACATGAACTTCATTTGTATTTTGGCTGGAGTTATCCCTTTATAATAGTGTACAGTACATGTAATTTTTGTTTTTGAGGTACTGTACAAAGACTGACCTTGTTCCCTTGTTATATGTGGTTTATACCAATATGCTGAAGTATCTTTATCAAACTTCACACTTGAATCCCTTGGAATTTCCACAAAAAGTTCTAGACAGTAAAGAAAGTTATGGAAAGTATTTAGGCCATTACAAATATATTTCCAGATGATTAGAGAGGATTTATTAATGGTCAAATATATGTACATGTATATGAAAAATCTGACTGCCCCAACCCGAGGTCTCCGAGCAGTGATGCGACCACGGGTTCGATTCCCGGTTGGACCATTAATAAATCCTCCCTAATATTGTTAATAAATCCTCTATTAATAAATCCTCTCTAATATTGTTCTAAAGCCTCCTGTATACAAGAGCCGCTGATAAGCTCGCTACTTGAGGAAGTCTTGCGAGAGGCTTCGCTCAAGTTCGTCAAAGATGGATGTCTTCCTGTAGAGATTTGAGAGTCGGGGCAATGTATAAATATGTATATATATGATGTTTGACTGTTTTGACATAGCTCAGTGGTTAGAGCACAATGTGTTGATTCGAAGACTTCTGGTTCGATTCGCAGTTGGGGCAGTCAGATTTTTCATATAAATATATTTCTGTTTTTCATCATTTTTTTTTTTGAAAAAATAAGGGTGGGAAATTTTATTTTTTATTGCTAAATTTTATTTTTTATTTTTTAATGCCACAACCGGGATTGAAACGTTCTTCAGATGGATACAGATGTTGGCATTATGCCAATTACATGATAAGAACAGGGACTGCAAAGGGGAGGGGCTGGGGGGCTTAAAAAAGGAATCCAGACCAAGTTGTCAATGTTATCTGATGAAGCAGAAATTGATTTATTATATATTCAAAATACAATAATGCTCAATGAGAGCTCTTCAACAAAGGCATACATTGTTGCCATGCTGTGGTTTTTGTGGATTCTTCAGTTGTTTCTGCCAGAGATACTCCTCTATATAAAAGGTTTTGGCACCCTTTGGTGGCCTCTATAGTACTTTCACTGTTATTTTTGTAACTTCGGGTAGTGACATCATCGACATTTTGATGAAATTTTTTCTGGATTGTTCCGTTCAATAATTTGTTGTATTTGGTGGAAATGGAGAAATTGTTTACAAATGAAAAAACGAGCATAAAATTTGAATATATGTTTGTTCGATTCCTGTTGGGGGAGGAATTGAAGGTGGCTTGTAAGTGTTATGTGGTCTGTAGTACAACTCCAGATATGTGTTAAAATATTTATTTAATGTTTTTTCATTAATAAATAAGAACTGAGACCAAAAACATTGTCTCTGAAAAAAGGCAGGAGTTGTGGAAATCACAACCCCCCACTAGTTGTGCACATGGAATAATCAAGACAGCCAGAAGCTCTAGTTTTGATGGCCATTTTCTATTTTTCTCCTGATAAGAAAAAAGCTACAGCAACCAAGTTTTTAAAACAAGTACTAGATACTCGAACAAATGAAATACTTTAACTCAAAAGGTTTAAAGTATAGGTTCAAAGTATATTTTAAGTTTTCAAAATCACGAAGCTAAACAGTCGTGGTTAATATACTATAAATATATTATAAAAGAAGCTAGTATACTATAAATAATTATATAAAGTAGCCGGCTGTGTATGTAGTGTTAAAATACGAATGTTTTAAAAGGTGCATTGCCGAAATTGTGCGCGCGAGGGATAACGTTTGGGTGAAGGGCCTTGTCAGGGTATGAAATGAAAGTGACCATTACACCTTCGGACGAAGACACTTCCGCTCAAAAGTATATACACTATTTTGGCAGTACGTCAAGCTTTTAATATTTTTTATTCGGTTTCAAACTGGTCTTCCTATTTCATATATACGAGGGCTTATTTACATGGCAGTAGGGTTTACCCAAGTACCTGGATTTCTAGCAAAATCGTCTTTCATTTACAAGAACTTTGTTTACCATATAATTTAATTAGGCAATAAATAAGCACCACGGCAGCCATGCACAGCTGATATACTTTTAATAAAATGCATTGATCTGCACTACAGTAATCTTAGTCAACTCTACACAGCTCAAAGCAATAATTAAAGCAATGCATTCAGTATTTATTTATTTATGAGGAAGCTGCATTAAAGATTCAAACACCGAAGGTCGATGCCACTCGAGATGCAGGCGCCATGTTTTGTCTTCGCGATCGAGACACAAATATAGCGAGTGTCTTGTCTACATATTAAGTACCCTTCTCAAAGGTTGGCATCTATAACTACCTCTACTCCTCCTCTAGCCCGGCAAGGACGCGATAAAACCACCGACACCGTTAAATTTATATCATGTACCTGGTATACTGGATTCACTATTGCAGAAGCTGTGTCTGGAGTTCCTGAGGTTAGCGTAACTCGAGTGCCTGGTGTTATTTAAGCACTGTAGACAAATGCTGGCAGGAACGTCCAACGAAATACTCTTAGTGGCGATTCGTATTTCTTGAAGCAGCTCGTCAAGTGATTCGCTTCCTTTCATTGCAGACATATTCTCAAAAATGTGTTCAAACGTATATTCGATGAATACCCAGCTCGACCGTGGCGAGATGGCAGTTTAATTTTGTTCTAGAGATTTCACTAAAGTACCCAGGAATGTCTGCAAACAATTACGTTTATACGTTGTAGCTTCCGTGGCTTCTTTTCCTCTCTCGCGTAGTACACTCGAGTGTTTTGCGACGTCGTTTCCTTTCTGCACGATGCCACTCAAATCCTCGATGTTCCGATAACGCGACAAACCCGAAATTATAACGCATTTATAGATCAGTCAGACGTTTACCGCTGCTATTTTTGGCGAAAAGCAATGTATAATTATAATAAGTCCCACGCTCACAATAATTCATCCTCTGTGCAAATAACACCTCGAAGAAAGAAGCCAGAAGGGTTTAATGATAGAACCGCTTTTTATTTGGTCTGCATTCAGAGAAATTGACCCTCTACCAACACAAAAGAACGCAAAGCAAGATCTTTATAATACACCAAGACTTGCAACTGTTATCTTTCGTTGTTTGTTCGTCGAAGCATGGTCGAAGACAAAAGACTCTCACCGCGGAGGAAATGTCAGAGCCACGATTTGTTTATTCAGATGACATATGTTTATACAAAGTCTGACAATAGTTCATGTTATGCAGTGACATATTCTCTGTCATAATTCATAGACCGCCTCTGCTGTCTGAGTATTAAGTCCTAGCTTTCATAGTCCTTTCAGAGGCAAAAAAGACGCATAAATAAGTCTAAGAAAAACCATTTGAGACTCTAACCATATTTAACATTACCATTTGATGTGTCTTTGACTTTAGATTCTAAGATTCTTAAAATTCATTCTAAGATTATAGTGAAATTACAAGTTACAACTTGTATTAGAATACAGTCACAAGTTTTTCTTACAAATTTTCCTCACTCAGCTAAATACAATAAATACACTATTTATAATATTAAGCCTCCTTGCTTAGATAATAATAAATTAACATATAGAACTATTATAACATTTTTTTTGTAAAGAGCTCACTTTACTGCTCTCATGCCCATGAAACCAAATACATGTTAAGCCTTTATACAAACCCATTGCTAATATCAACCAGCAATATGTCAACAGGTCAAGTGGAAAAATGTCTTGAAGAGTAATAGAGTAAATATATGCAAAATAATTGGCAAAATGAAATGCCTTGCAATTTAGAATTTGACTGGTAACCGTATACAACAAATAGGACCATCAAAAGTATTAAAACTATAAATTGTTACATTAAGCCATATATTTATATGATAATCTCTTTCTGATGATCAAATTATATAAAGCCAAAATAAAGCTTATTTATAATAAAAGCACATTATTCAGGTACTGGTGTTTTTAACTTGTCTCAACTGTTTTTAAACTACATATTAATAATAGAGAACATCACAGAAAGTTAGTACTATTACTAGACCTTACTATACTGTAGTTCTTACCTGATTCTGATAAGCTTGAATTAGTTGAGCTATAGCCTTTGTCTGATGTCTTCCTGCGCCTTCGTTTCCCTCTTGATAGAGTTGAAGTGGGTGATAGCGGCATTGTAGGTGAATTAGATTTATCGCTCACTGGACTTGTTGGGAATACAGCTGATTCTAACTCTGACTGTTCTTTGGCTTTGTAGGACATTTCTTGCCTGCAATACAGAATGCAATTCCTTTAATTTCACAACATGACTTTGCTCTAACAACAAGCCAGGCCAATATCATGTTCGTTTTTTCACACAGATCCACTATTAATATTGGGCTAAAATGACTTTTGGCAGCAAATAATATCACAATGCAATGAAATTGACTGCCAAATACAGAGCAAAGATTGAAACTCTGTATGAAAGCTGTTGAAACTTGAAATCATTCAAAATTAGTAATGCCTAGTCAAAATGTTAGTCATATTATATACAATTATACATATTTATATAGGTCAGCAAGGAATTAATTAGCAAGAAATGAATGAAACTTTTAAAATTTTATTCAAATTAATGAAAAGGGGTCAATCCACAAGAAGTGTTTCAATGGGATGCAATTAAGTCATGTACCCTACCAAAGGATCTCAAAATGCCACTTGGGCTAGTCTGATGCTATTTGGAAAGGCAAAAGTGTTGATGTACATAGAAATGGTACTAATTGAGGTCATGACAAAACCATAGGTAGCACCCCAGGTAATTTCAAAGGAATATGCTCTGACCAGTGGGTATATAGGGCTGTTAATGGTCTACCATGGTTCACTCAGGGTATAACAGCAGTATCGAGGCTTTCTTATAAACAAGTATAGTGCATCAGTGGGTGGTGTGACTCTGATTATCTTAGAGTTGACTGAGATGTCACTGAATGTTCAAGATCCGTCACTGAATGTTCGAGTCCCGGACACTGGGATTGAACCTCAGTAATCTGGGTCTCGGTAGCCCATTGATTAGAGTGTCTCACCGGCAATCACAAGGTTATACAGGTTTAATCGCTATCCATATATTGTCTGTCTACCCAAGCTCCCACATTTGCTATAGAATATACAGCCAAACCCCTATTAAGGGACAACCCTCTTAAGCAGACAGTAATCTGTGGGGTCCTGACCCGGCCATTAATTCTCTAATAAAATACCATAGTTATAACCTGTCTGCTTAATAAATAGGGGTTCGACTGCATTTATAAGTAAATAAAACTCACTTCATGGTTCGAATGCCGTTGATGAGTTCATTCAGGATAGCAGGTCCTCTTTCCTCTGGAGATTGTTTAACCTTTTTCGTGTGCTTTGGTTCAACCTCCTGAATATCTTCTTGAACCACCATCTCTTGGACTGCATCCTTTGTTGGTATTATTGTATAACTAGCAAAATAATTAAAACATAATATATCTGATGAGTGTTCTTAAAGTGCTAATAAAAAAACGATCAAGAAACAAAGAGCATTAAGAACTGTTAGCTATAATGACAGATTCCAAAATATATCCAAGACCCATGAAGTTTATCCGAATATCTGATTCTGTATTTTATGTATTGTTTGAATATTATTAAAACAGTGTAGCTAGCTACTGTAAGACACCCAAAATGAATTTGAAAATCGCAATTGTTTCAGTTTAGTCATTAGGAACAGCCCCAGCTATTTCCATGCACACAAAGACTCGTTGAAGTGCAATTTGTGGCATTAAAGTGCAATTTTTGACATTGAATGGAAGTGTGATTAATTAGCTGTAAGTGTATGACTAATAATAATAATTTTTTTACCCAGTAAAAACGGAAATTACAACAATTTATAAAATTGCTCTTGGGATAAGAAATAGCGAGCCGACCACTTCTTCCTTAAATCATCTGCGTGAATTACAGGTTTTGGGGTAAATGTGTTTTAATACTGGCCCGTGTAATGTTCGGTTGTGCCCAGTAACTATAATCAGTTTTAAAAATTTATTTTACTAAACTAGAGTTAACATATACAGTGGAACCCTGTTTAACGGACACCCGGCTATTACGGACATAGAAAATTAACCCAGTTTATACGGACACTTTTTGGACACCATCTTGTGTCAAAAATCGCCTTGCCAAATTTAAATGATAACTGGGAGGAAGTCTTTTTCTCTGGTCTGTCGGCATCCACTCGGAAGATGCTGATGACAGTGACGAAGATGTTGTGCAAATCGAATGCGTTGCTGAGCCGTCAGAGCCCAAAGAAACGTCATTGAAACACGCCATCTCAATGCTTGACGACGTAACACATTACTTAACCGATGAAAACCTTGTAGAGGCTGCGAACAGTCTGGCAAACGTCGCGTCAAATGTCAAATCAGTTTGGTTGGAGCGAAAACAACGCGCTTCAGTACAACGCGCAATTACGGAATACTTTAAATAATGTTTTGTTTAAAATTGTTTTTGTATTTTAAGAATTTATATCAGAAGTTAAAGACATTTAAACTGTTACTGTTGACGAAGTGGCGTAATCATTTATCTATTTTGGCATATTTTATTTGATATTATCAATAAATCGTATATAATCGGTTAATACGGACACCGGTTAATACGGACACTTTTTCTTGTCTCCCAGTGTCCGTATTAACCGGGTTCCACTGTACGTATACATAACAGAAATCTGTTCGGCATTGCAAACAAATCCCTCTCAAATCGCTCCTGTAATCACATCTGGCAACTGGCAACAGACTTCTTAATGTTAATTCTATCATACGTAAAACTTCTGGATTTTCTCAAATTAACTACGGGAAACTCTTCTACGACTGTAAGAGTGAGAGACCACTATATAGAGGTCTTTTGCATTGCGCTGTATTCCCAGAGATTGTCATGGCATTCTGAATAATAGCTTGAGACTTGAGTATATTTTAACGATAACATTGCTTGCTTATGGTGTTATAACGGACGATTGTCCAATTTTCCCCATGAAGAATGTTTCTAATAATGCCGATTAAGTTGAGTGAATGCTTGTTCTGCTTTTCCATAGCCGGTGGTATAAAAAGGCGACATGGGGTGCAGTGACTACAGTATGTGTTATCCCCCGTCGTCTGTTGCTGTTATCATGTTATATTAGTAAAAAAATACGAAAGACTGAAAGAGCTGTATATGCCTATAAAATCTCCATGTGATCGACCTGCTGCTCTAGCTAAACTTGAGTTATGTATACATTACCAACTGGTGTACTATGAATGGTCTTATATGCAATCCAAGAAAAACCGAGATTGTCCATTTATCATCACGTTTTATGCATTGTGAACCAATGCCAGAAATATGTGTCAATGATGTGATAATCCAAACGGCTCCGGTTGCACGTGATCTCGGTGTTGCTGTTGATAGACATTTAAAATTAAATACTCATGTAAATAACATTTGTAAATCGGCCACTTTGACTATCAGAAATATTGGCAAGATCAGGAAATATTTGAGTAAAAAGGACTGTGAGAAGTTGGTGCATGCATTGTGAGAAGTTGGTGCATGCAACATCAAAACTTGACAGCTGTAATAGCATCCTATATGCCATATGGCTTACTAGAAACTGAATTGAGCAAGTTACAGCGAATTCAAAATACAGCTGCTAGACTTGTTGCAGGGGTTAAAAAATCGGAACATATCTCCCCTGTGCTTCGTAATCTTCACTGGTTGCCGGTGAGATCAAGGATTGTTTTTAAGATACTAATAATTACTTTCAAGGCTTTGCATGGCCAGGCGCCTGTTTATATTACTGATTTGCTAACTAAATATAAACCTACTCGTGCTTTGAGATCATCTGACCGAAATATGCTACTTGAGCCAAAATCCAAAACGGTGACTCATGGAGACAGAGCATTCTCGGTTGCAGCACCAAAACTGTGGAATTTATTACCACAGGAAATTAGAAGCTTTGAAATGTTAAGTAGTTTTAAGTCAGCACTTAAAAATTAATAGTTTTTTGTTCATGGTGGTAATATATGCATAGTATAGGGTTTATCTTATAATGAAACTGTAATTAGTTTTATAAGTAACTTTAAGAATATATTGTTGTAAGAGCATTGAGACTATTATATAATGCTCCTAATACGTCTTAATACTATAACTAGTTGCCTAATACTATAACTAGTTGCCAAAGCAGCAAAGCTATATCACCTATATATTTATTATATTTCTGTTAAAAAGTCTATATTTGTTGTAAATAACATATCAGGGTGCCCGGGCAATTGGTCACTCAACCCTGGCTAAGCCACTGGTTACAAGGAAGAGTAATATCATGGTATTAAGTCGTTATTGCCAGCAAGTCATGAAATGAAGCCTCTTGAGAAAAGGGAGAAATAATCATCAGTTTGTGGTGTTTTAGAATGCGTAGCATGCACGTGCATGTGATGCGCGTAGAACTCCATCGAAATTTTTCGCGCGCTTTTCCATACGTGTTTCCTGATTGGCTGATGAATTATTCTCTTGTTTTTCATTGGTTAAGCCTGTGTTCCTCCGCAGTCCAGGAAGAACGCAGGCTCTGGGGACGAGTTGTACGCGATTTTGATTGGCCGTATCACATTTTCACGTGCGAAAATATAGATTTTGTCAATCAATTTTGAATTCGTGTTGTGCATATAATAAATCATTTTAATAAGCCAGTTCGTAATGTCGACTGCGCATCAAAACCGTCGGGATAAAACCTATTTCAATTCATAACATCAGGCTGGGGAATTCAGTATAAAGAATTTGCAAGTGTAAATATAAATGCAAATGTCTATTGTGGTTTTAGCCTGATGTTATGAATTGAAATAAGTTTTATCCCGACGCAGAACACGTCATTTTGATGCGCAGTCGACATAGACGATCATAATTTCACAAATCCAACATCAAGCATTTGATTCGATTCTCATGGTTCCTGGTCAAACGAAGTTGAAGTTAATATGAGAGTAACGATTATTATTTATACTAAAGTTATCGGATAAAGTTATCAAGGTAAACAAACAAATTGCTAAGTTATGTCTAAAGCACCGATGGGACCACATAAAGCATGAAAATATAACAGCGGCACAATTAAATCCCTATGGAATACATTTGAACAAATCTGGTACCTCTTTGTTAGCTAAAAATTATATAGAATACATTAACTCTAATTCTAAAGACGATTGAAGTCAAGTTTCCGTCTCTGATCAACAGCCCACTTCTAGTATAGATATAATAGGTTGTAATAGCCTAGTCACTAATCATGAGCAAACACGTAATTGTACCCCGGGTGCAAGAGGCCCGGAACTAAATTGCAACCACATAAATAATAAAAAGGAAAGAGGCTTTAAAATTGCGCATCTTAATATACGAAGCCTGAGTAAAAATATCGATCAATTTAGGATATATATGCATAGGCAACAATTTGATGTAATAAGTATCAACGAAACTTGGTTAAATAGTACTATAGATGATTGCGAAGTGAACATAGATGGCTATGAAATATTGCGTAAAGATAGAAATGATCGTAGGGGTGGTGGAGTTGCGATATATGTTCGAAACTCCATTAACTACAAATTACGATCAGATTTAATGGCGGACAATCTTGAGATGTTGGTAATTGAAATTTCAAAACCAAAATCCAAGTCATTTCTGATTAATACATGGTATAGACCACCAGATACACTCTTGGGAGTTTTGGAAGATTATGAAAAATGTTTGCAAATTATGGACTTAGAAAACTTAGAAATTATTAGTACAGGAGACTTTAATTGTGACTGGTTGTGTAAACATGAAAATATACAGACCAGAAAATTAGCAGAGCTTACTGAAACATTACAATTTGAACAAATTATTAAGGAATCAACCCGCATAACGGAAAACTCGTCGACACTTATCGACTTGTTATTTTCAAATCGACCTAATAACATAATAAAATCCGGTGTCGACCATGTTGGAATTAGTGACCATAGTCTCATCTATGTTCACAGGAAGATATCAATTCCTCATAATAAACCAAAGGTAATTCTTACAAGACAATACAAACATTATAATGCTGAAAATTTTAGGCATGACTTAGGTGTAATTTTACAGGAGCAATTAGATATGTCTGATCCAAATATACTTTGGAGTGATTGGAAAACAAAATTTCTAGCTATAGCAGATGCGCATGCTCCACTGGTAACAAGGAAAGTTAGAAGCGAATATGCGCCATGGCTTACTAATGAGATTAAGAATAAAATCTATCTCAGGGATTCCTTAAAGAAAAGAGCTGTTAAGACAGGATCTAGTAGGACTCATGAAGAATATTAAAAAACTAGAAATGAAGTAAACAAGTTAGTCAAAAACACAAAAGCAAATTATTTCAAATGTGCCCTAAATCAATGTAACAAAAATCCTCGTGATATGTGGAAAACTATCAGTAAGTTAACTAATAAGAAATCAAAAACCACAAAAATCACTGAATTAATTGTTAATGAGGCATCAATTACAGATCCAGCTGCAATATCAGATGCACTAAATACATATTTCAGTGATATTGGACCTCTTTTGGCAAATCAGCTACATGAGGGCAATGTGACTCCAGATAGTTATATTGCCCCATGTGCTACTAAATTCGAACTTAGCCGGATTTCATCACATGAAATGTATATGATATTATTAAAAAGTAAGACATCCAAAGCAACCGGATACGACCTTATACCACCGAAATTAGTGAAAGATTCTGCTGATATTGTGGCTGAGTCTCTTACAAATATTTGTAATAGATCATGCGAAGCTGGTATCTTTCCTGACGACCTTAAAGTGGCATGTGTATCTCCTATACATAAGGAAGGTAGCAAAACTGAGAGTTCGAATTATCGTCCAATATCCGTTCTTTCTGTAATTGCTAAAACCTTCGAAAAATTGATATCGATACAATTGACTCACTACCTTGAGTCAAATAAATTGCTATCAGAATGTCAGGCGGGATTCAGAAAAAAAGCTCTGCACAAACAGCATTGTTGAATGCCACTAATAAATGGTATTTTAATATGGACAAAGGTCATCTGAATGGTATTATATTCCTTGACTTAAAAAAAGCCTTTGACTGTGTAGATCATGACATTTTGATAAGGAAGTTAGCACTGTACGGAATAGAAGGAATCACGTTAAATTTGTTTCGCTCATATTTAAGTAATAGAATCCAGATGTGCAAAGTAGATGGAAAAATCTCGCAAAAGAAAGGTATTCGTTGTGGTGTACCACAAGGCTCAAATTTAGGGCCACTTTTATTTCTTATTTATATAAATGATTTACCGAACTGCCTGAGACGATCAAGCGCTAGTATGTTTGCAGACGATACAAATTTGACGACTGATGGCTCTTCTATATCCGATGTGCAAGCAAATTTGAATGAAGATCTAGAACACGTACATCAATGGTTGCTAGCAAATAAGCTTACTTTAAATAAGAAAAAAACAGAATATATGATTGTAGGATCCAGACAAAGACTAAACAACATCAACAATGACCCAAATATTGAACTTGGCGAAACCAACATAAAACGTGTTAGTGAAACTAAAACACTTGGTATCATTGTTGATGAACAATTAAAATGGAAATCACATATAGGGACTGTTGTGACGAAAGTTTCTAAAGGAATAGGAATGATTAGACGTATGAAGGACTTTGTACCAAAAAATACACTGATTTCGGTTTACAATGCAATAGTTTTGCCACACTTTGACTATTGTAGCCTGGTTTGGGATACTTGCGAAAATTATTTGCAAGAAAAGCTACAAAAATGCAAAACAGAGCTGCAAGAGTCATTACTGGTAAAACATATGATGTCAGATCTGTTGAAATATTAAGTGAACTAAATTGGAAATCATTGGTAGAAAGACGAAATGAAAATAAAGCTGTTTTCATGTACAAAATAAGAAAAGGAGAATGCCCAGAAAGCATTTCCAATGTATTGAATGTAACGAACAACCAACAATACAGTCTTCGCAGTAATAATTTATAGATTATGCATTGGAAAAACCTAGAACAAATTTTCTTAAAAAAAGCATAAGCTATAGCGGTGCAAAACTGTGGAATGAGTTACCAAATCGCCTTAAAGATAATATAAGATTAAATAATAATAATAATAATAAAGTAGTAAAAAGTAGAGTGCTGCGTAGACAGTGTTTTGGATATATAGCAAAGTGAAAGGGTGGTAAACTGCCGGGATTTTTAGTGACGAAATACTGACGTTTCGAGCGGAGCCCTTCATCAGAGTAAGACGAGATGAAATAAAATAAATAGGGATTATATATGCCAAAAGGATGTCACAAGTAGAAAGTAGAAAGTATGCTGACGGGAGATTAACAAACTAATAATTAATGAGATGCGAAAAGTTAGATCATTTGCTATTTTTACAGTCGATCAGCAAACAGACGAGGGGGAGGGGAAAATGACAGGTCCAACATTGAAGGGGATTGGACCTGTTATTTCTCCCTCCTTATGTCCAATATATAATATATATGCAGTTAGAATACTCATTAATAATTCACGAGAAAAGACACAGGAAATCACTGGCATGACGGTGGTTGTATCTAATACAAAACTCTGCTGATTTACATAAACTTTTACTTCGATTTACTTGGCTAAAATGGCTTGAATCTTCAATACAAGGGACCCTAACACTAACCTAAAACTGACCCTAATATTTGGAGCCCTAATAACATGAAATTATTACTGTATATTATATTATATCATATCAGATCATATCAGATCATGGCAGATCATATCAGATCATATCAGATCATATATCATATATCATATATTATATGTTATATATTATATATTATAAATTACATATTACATATAATATATATATATATATATTACTACAGACGGTACCGTTTCGGCATCAGTATAGTGCTGATGAGCAGGATGAAGATAACTGCTATTAACAGTCACCCTTGCTGCCACACAAAATGTGGGACAATAAAAACCATGCCAGAGCGCTCAAACTGCAAGCAGTGAGCGTGCGCACAATGCGTAAGCGACAATGGTTCATCCTGTAGAGCGCTCAATATGACCTAAAGGTCATAGAGCGTATCTATATATATATATTATATATATTATATATAGATTATATAGATTATACATATTATATATATTATATATTACCCTTCGAACAAACTCTAAAATAGCGGCGTCCAGAAGCATAAAATACGAGAATGAAAACGTTATTTCTCGAGTACAAAAGCAGATACCGTAAAACTATTAACATTTATAAACATTATACTTAAAGGCCTTTTATATAAAAGTAATTTATTTTTTAACGACTACACTTTCCTTGGGAAGTACGGGTGGCGTGTGCTGTTAGCGCAGTTGCTTCTCACCGCTGAGTTCTGAAGTTAAGCCTGATCGGACGGAGTTAGTACTTGGATGGGTGACTACCTCGTTCGATTCCTGAGCTTCATGAGATTTATGTATTTATTCTCTCCTGTGCTTCGAGGGTTTTTCTCCAGTTTTCCCCCTCCCTAATTATCAACCATAACACCAACTTTAGCTGTGCTCCGAGATCATCATGAGTCGTATGGTGGCAGCCTGTGGCGCCTTTACTAAACCTTCGACTCGGCCGCGTTGAGCTGCGTCCGTCGTGTAGTTCTTAGGATTAGCATTACCCCTTTACCTTTTTACCTTCTTTAAAAGGACGAAACGTAAAGGGCATTGGCTTGATACGTTATAGACCTCCTGCGGACTATATTTCGGCATCGATACCAACCTGAGTTTTCGATTTCTATTTCAACTCTACCGACAAAGGACAACATTCAGATAAAAGGTTCGTTACGGTAATTAAATTAGAGAGTTCGAACCGAATTCATAATACCAATTTAGACTCCTAAATGCGGTAGCAAAGACAAAATTAAATGAAAAATGTTTCACTTAATATTAAAACGATTGGGAAAACGCCGCGGATGGCCGACAACACGGCTTGCATTAAATAGCATCATTTCGGATACGATTATATTACAATATTCCACTGCTAGAGAAACTTGACCTAATTCAAACGTTGATGATATACTTGAATGCTAACTAGAGATTTTATCAACTTTTTTGATCAAATCCTAAACCAGTTTATCTACCTAGAATTGACCATAGCAGACATCGGGACGCCCTATTGGGTTCTAGAACACGGAACCGAGCAGTCTGCTAGTAATTTAATCGTAAGTTCGTAATTTGGAGAGACGTGGAGAGACGGTCTTGATCCAAGTCTAAGCGATCATCAGACTCTGATGTCTCTGATCATAACTCTGATCATCAGACTCTGATCATGACTCTGATCTGATGATGACTCTGATCATCAGACTCTGATGATGACTCTGACCATCAGACTCTGATCATCAAACTCTGATGATGACTCTGACCATCAGACTCTGATCATGACTCTGACCATCAGACTCTGATGATGACTCTGATCTGATGATGACTCTGATCTGATGATGACTCTGATCATCAGACTCTGATGTCTCTGATCATGACTCTGACCATCAGACTCTGATGTCTCTGATCATGACTCTGACCATCAGACTCTGATGATGACTCTGATCTGATGATGACTCTGACCTGATGATGACTCTGATCATCAGACTCTGATGTCTCTGATCATGACTCTGACCATCAGACTCTGATGTCTCTGATCATGACTCTGACCATCAGACTCTGATGATGACTCTGATCATCAGACTCTGATGATGACTCTGACCATCAGACTCTGATGATGACTCTGATCATGACTCTGATGTCTCTGATCATGACTCTGACCATCAGACTCTGATGTCTCTGATGATGACTCTGATCATCAGACTCTGATGATGACTCTGACCATCAGACTCTGATGATGTCTCTGATCATGACTCTGACCATCAGACTCTGATTATGACTCTGATCATCAGACTCTGATGTCTCTGATGATGACTCTGACCATCAGACTCTGATGTCTCTGATGATGATTCTAATTTCTGACCATTTTTTAAATATATATAGTCTAATAGACGTAAATGTCGGCCTTTTGGGACCGACTTTTTGGGACCGACTTGGCACATGTGTAGGGGATGTTACAACCCCACACACCCCTAATGTGCGCCCCTGAGTTGACTATATTAGCTCTCGTATACAACGAGCGTATCGTGGTACGTTTTGTCGTGTTGTTTTTCAAATAACATTCCACCATCTTGTTTCTTTCATTACTAATGCTATAATTGTTTTATAATATAGACCCTCGTGATATTTTTAAGTATTTTTTCGTATTGTTATATCAAACAAATGACCGGATTTTTCGCTCGACCACTTATGAGAACCAATCAGATTTCAGAATAGCTCATATATAGTTGTGTCTAATATGTAACAATGGCAAATAACCGCCTATATGTACTTATTCAAAAGTGTTCCTTAAATACATATTTATCCCATCAATTAGCCAAACTTTAATTAAACCCACACGAGATGAATATTTAACGAGATGAGAGAAATCGTTTCACCACGTCGTCGATGCCTTTGTCCGTGTTTGCCCTCGCCGTTGTCACTTGGTGTATAAGCGTCCATTGCCAAACAGCTATTAAAAATCCACTCAGAAACAATGAGTGTTTCTGACGCGCGGTTTGTTTGTTGTTGTTTAGAATAGTTTTTAATTGTGGCATTCTTAGACTTAGTGTAAACACGTGCACACGGAATTATCATATGAACTTCACAAGTATATTACTGTTGAAAAAACTTGAGAACATAAATCATCATATTATATTATTATTATTATTATTATTATTATTATTATTATTATACTGAACTTATGGCTAAGCTGTTGGCCTTACGCATTTCAGTCTACTAGAGCGCTGGTCTTATAGTGGTCCATAAGCGGTCCCATGCAGCCCATGATGAGGCCCTAAAGTTGTATTTTTCACAACTGGTGCCGCCACTTTCAGCACAAGCAAAATGTTTTCTACCATTCCCGCATCAATTGGATCAATTAACTGCACCGACTATACAGTTCTTATCTCTCTTTTGAACTATACAAATTGGTTTACCATGATGTGGAATACAAGTCAGTCTATGACGCAATTTGATACTTCCCACGATAGTGTACCTTCACAGAAGTTAATAGCTTACCTGTTTAAAAATTCTTCATCTGTCATTCCGTTTTCTTTCACGTAATTAAGCTCGGTGTCTTCTTGGCCTTTACCCGGAGTGATGTCTTCTATCCTTGCGTACCCACCAGATTCATCTTCGTCGGCGTGTCGTTGTTCCTCGGAGTCTGGTCGCTTAATCACCACTGTGACTTTGTCATTCGATGTACGCTCCTTCAAATGAAATGACACAGTGATGTCAATAATACCCCCATGCCCATGCAGGCCTTCGTCAAGATTGTTCGCAGGAATCGTTTGTCTGTCTAAATAATCGGTCATGCTTTGGAATCTTAAAAAAATATAACTTTGGATTTGGAATGCAAATAACGTGTCGAGATTAAACAGATTTATCTCTTCAATGGGTCAGAGATCGTCGATCTCAATCCAAAAGTTCAAACAACATTGCGGTTGTATATAAAGAGAGAATTGCACTCATAATTATTTAACGCAGAAACCTAATGTCCAATAGTTCATGATTGATCACAGCACAATTTCCCATGATTGCATGCAAATAAGCCAGCCCACCATGGGTATCCCGGAAAGACAAGGAAACTCAGCGCCTTCCTTACATCAATTTCAAATTTTATTTGCGCAAGACAAAGGTGGATTAAAAAGGGCTCAGTAGACCCCCTCAATATAAAACAAAGCCGTTGTTTGAACGGCATCCCATGGAGCCCCTCTTACAAGGCAACAAATAATGGCATAATTATTAATGCATTATATATCGAGAATGACAAACTTGGGTTTATTTCAACAGTGTGGTTGCTGTATAGATTGAAAGCACAACCATACTGACAACAACCGAATCTTAGCGCAAGGAACTAACAGAAAATGGGTTTTTTTCGTAAAGTTTTTACGTTGAAAAAACAAAGCGAACGCACAGAAGTATACCCAGAATCTTTGCGAGATATCAAAATGATACGATAAAGCAAGAATGGCCGAACACCCAAACATAGAATGGCAACAGAAACTGCCTGAAGATACACACGTGAACGTAAAACAAGTGTTGGTGGCAACACGTTACGGGTAAAGGGGTTAAACCGTTCAGTTTTCATTCTTTTACACAGTTACTTTTCTTAGAACTGACAAACAGTAGGTTCACGAAACACTGGTAATATTATTTGGTGTCAACTTACCTTCTCCTTCTGCTCAACTGTTACGGCGTGGTCATCTTCGTTTCCATTCATAAAAAGTTCATTTAGTAGGTCTTCGCTGACGGACTCCTCTACATGAACCGATAATTTCTGGACAGCAGGTTCGACGACTTTAATATGATGTACTGCAACTGGGGTGGACGTAGCGACGTCTTCGTAACCAGAATCAACGTGGCCATCGCTGCTGCAAACAGAACGAATTTTCACCTTAAAATGTGGTTTCTTCTTCGTAAACGAAAGAAAGAACGTGTTGTCGCTTGTTGAAATGGTCGAGGAAGACAGCAGTAGCTTCGTCATGCTGTCTCGGCATTTATACAAGCTCTTTTTTGTTCGAGAGGATATGATTTAAAAAATGATACAAAACCGAGCGGCAGCTTTTAATTATCACCCACTGGGATGAGCTATTCAAACCAGCTAGATGCGAAGGAGTAGCTTTATAAATAAACACAATACAGTTGAGAAAACCTATGCCTAAGTAAGGACCAGTGCTATTCTCATTTTTTTTCTTTCGTATACGCAACGTGAATAATAAGGAATAAACATTGCAGTGACATGTGGATAATGTCGTGCAATATACTCATGAATAGAAAATAGTTAACAGTTTTGGTTCGCAACGACATGGTGTAACACCGGTTAGAGATAAATTCAAATCAAGTTACCTATTTTAAATAGTGTCATCACAATAATTGTGGTTAACTCCCCGAAAATTAAACAAAATAAGCAGTAGAATTATATGAGGGGTCACGACACAATGTGGGTATATCCTCGAAGTTAAAACTGTAATATATAAAATTATATGGGGTCACCAATCGATATATTAATCTCCCCAAAGATAAGCAGTAGAAATTTATATCTCCCCAAAATGAACTATTATGTATAGAAATACTCAATGTCGGTATCTATTATCTCCCCGATAATAAATAGTAATATATACATTGCTGTAGTGAATGTGGGAGAGCTTGGAGTAGACAGACGATACATGGACGATCGTCAAGCTTATATATCCTCAGAAAAATGAGTCCCGGACAGGAATCGAACCTGTAACCTTCTGATTGCCAGTGAGACGCTCTAACCATTGAGCTACCGAGACTCATATGGAGAGCGAAGGTTACAATGATGTACTGATTCGATTGATATATGTACTTTTGCCTATGCGGCATTCACTATATATCAGTAATACTTGCATGGATGTGTTAATATATACACTGCTATCCACCGTCTCACCGGCAATCAGAAGGTTACAGGTTCGATTCCTGTACGGGACACAGAATCATTTTTCTGAGGATACGAGCTTGACGATCGTCCATGTATCGTCTGTCTGCTCCAAGCTCTCCCACATTCACTACAGCAGTGTATATATTAACACATCCAAGCATTACTGATATATAGTGACTGCCGCATAATGAAAAAGATAGACCCAATAGAAAATGACCCCCAGAAAATATTCCGAGTTGCAATAGGAATGTCCAAGTTGCCTTTTTTGTCTTTGAAATGTGACCGTAATTTCTTTAAAATGTCTGACTCCTGACATTCATGTTAGATTCGGTGGTACGATTAGATATTCTCATATAGATAGCACATACATCGTGCCTGGCATATTTCTCAATTTGCTACTCGATCTCATCACTCACGTAGTCACGTTACGTACGAGCATGACGTGCTCCGTAACATCTATAATCAAACCGCTTTTAAACACGGAGTGCTCGCATAAAAGGGGAAGCCCGTCCCCCTCGAAACAATGGAGTCTTTGAAATTTTAAAAATCAATTCAAACAATGGAGTCTCGAAACAATGGAGATTTTGTTGTTTTGATTTCTTCTTATTTCTCTCTGTTTCCTGACCAATCACAGTAATTGAACTAATTATGATTGGCACGGTGAGCATCTCACCGCCAATATATGCAAACACTCGTGTTTAAAAGGTCGTATAACGTCTGCGGGAATTTAACATATATGTGATCTATGGATTCTCGTGAGAAAAATTGTAATATATCTTGTCAGCCGAAAATTTCATCTTCATAGACTTTTTTTTTGTTAAAGTTGAAGGAAGTGATGTGATAGCGGGCATCTGTCTACATGAAAACACACTGATCTCGAAAGAAGACTGGATCGAGCAACTATTGTTCACAAAATGAAGATGGAAGTCTGCCATTACTAAGGGACCAACTGAGGATCCTATGAGGTTTTTTGTTGGATTATCTGCTCTTACCATCGACAAAATAAAATAATTTTACTATAAATAGGACCAGAAGACATTTTTCAAATTACTGGGTAAAACGATTCATGGCCTACCTACAGATTTACTGCGACTTTGGTCCCTTAGTAATAGCCGCCGTTTGCTCTAATTATCCAGTGAGAGAAACCTAATACGAGACGTAAAATTAGGTTCAAGATTTTATGCATTTAATGTTAACAAAGAAACTATATTGGCCAGACACTAAACCTATTTCGCGAGCGTCACAGTTTGATTTGCATGCAAACTCGGAGCTTCTAATGATCTCTCGCAATTGACATCATGCAAATATGCAAGCTTCAAAATCAGCTCATCAGATACAATAGAAAGCTCAATCCAGTCCTATTTTTGAGATCAGTAATGAAAACCTCTTTACAGATGCCCGCTATGACATCACTTCCGTCAACTTTAATAGCAAAAAAGTCTATGAAGATGAAATTTTTGGCTGACAAGATATATTACAATTTTTCTCAGGAGAATCCATAGATTACATATATGTTAAATTCCGACAGATGTTACACGACCTTTGACGAAAACACCGTGGAGTTCGACGTCTGTAACTAACTAAATGTCAAAAACCAGTGACCGATATTTTGAATTTAAAGCGACCTGCCATATAGACATGAAAGCCAGAATTAGTTTTGAAAAAATTAGTTTAAAAAATTAGTTATATTTAAATAGTCCCTTGCAATTCTATTTACCGGCCGTTTTTGAGAGCCAGGCCGCCCCTATTATGGGTAATTGGCAATTGGTGTAATTACAACAGGTGAAATAGCTTTCGCAGTTTTCAACTTCTCTCAAGACGGAGTTTGCTGAGAGATTGTTGGCTGTGAGGGTGGATTGTTGGATGTGAATTTGATGACGGTGCATCACCAAGAGTCGCTGGAATCGCGCGTATCTGATATATAAAGGCAGTCAATGGGAAGGATATTTTGCTATGTGCCGAATCTAATGTAAATTAGCAAAACCATTTGTTCATGATCATTTGCATTAGATTCGGCACATGAGAAGTTCGACGTTTGAAACGGGCCTAAGACCCAACCGAGACCAGTTGCGAAAAATGCATCTCCAAGGCCTTCGGTGAGAATTGAACTCACGCCTCTGCGAATCCGTAGTGCAGCGTTCTGACAACTGAGCCACGTAGGCCGTTGTTGAGAGCGAGTCATGAGTTCTAGTATATATGGTTGTGGTAATACCGGTGAAAGTTTATAGGGTATATTATGAATATAATATTGGCATTTACACTCGAGTAAATGCAAATATTATTCATATACCCTATATGATATACAGACTTCTATTTCAAAATCATCCTCTGTGACATGGGAGTTTATCGACATGATCAATTTATCGCAAAAATATTTCGAAGATTTATCGCAAACATATTCCGTGCATTTAAACTTTAGCACACTGCTCCCAGTTGGCGCGGTAGCTCAACTGGTTCAAATCCCACTCAAGTGAACAATCTTCCCTCGACTCAGCAGTGTAACTTAATAAATATAGACTTGTGGCTAACTATATATCGATAAATATAGACTTGTTGTGGCTACCAATATAGAACTATACTGTATTTCCTAACACTGTGATCGCATTACTCATTTACCTGTGCCTCATGATCTGGAACTGTTATGGTGAACGATGTATCTCTAAGCTTCAGCGCATAAAGAATGAGTTTCGATAATGTGTGACTCAGACGAGGTTAACTTGAGCAGCCTTTTTGCTTTGCGTGGAGCACGAGCTTCCGCGTAAAAATGATTTGTCATCACTTCATATTAAAGTGCTAATACGATGAAAATATTTTAATAATTTAAAAGGCCCTACTCGTGTCGTCTGCAACGCACACGATCGCAGAGGCAATTTTCCCTTTCGTAAACGGTCGTTACCATCCCGAAGCGTCGTTACCATCTCAGCTCTCATAGAATGCTGGGTAAGCGGAGTGAAATTCCTCGTGGTCCCAAGGTTCCCGCATACTTTGTTTTGTGCGGTGACATGTTCGTCGTGAAATTCAAAATATGTAAATATTTAGTATTTAGTATACAGGAGAAGAGCGTTCATGCAGAAGAAATTATACATGGCAAACTGTCAATCCTTCATGGACCAATAAATTCGATTTTGTAATCGATAGTCACAACGTATATGTATACTGTAGATACTTTCCAAAAGGCAAACGACGTTATTCGGGATTTCGAAATATCAATCGCAAAACGTTTGCTGAAAAAATATATTTGTGAAAATTTAAAAACAAAATATATTTGTGGACTGACAAAATATATTTGTCGACCGACAAAATATATTTGTCGACTGAAACTATTATATGCGCATTGCATGTAACCATAAATGTAGTTAAGCATTTCTGAATTTGCCATAGAACACTCGTAAAGTCACTTACTAGTCATAGATGCTTTTCAATTAATAGGTGATAAAACGTGTTGTGCTGCGTAGGCAGTGTAGAAATACAAATCAAAATATCTAAAAAGGTTGGTGTACTGCCGAAATAGCGTGTAAGTTGTCTAACGTTTCGAGCGAGCCCTTCGTCAGAGGGTGAAACATAAAGTGAAATAATCACTCAGTTATTATTTCACTTTACGTTTCACTCTCTGACGAAGGGCCGCTCGAAACGTTAGACAACTTACACACTATTTCATAGACTTGCTCCAAATCTGCCTCTTGATTGTTTCGGGTTTGTTTTTTTCAAAGAACTCGCCACATAGATGCTTGTTCGCTTTTTAGATAGAAATATTATGAAAGAACACGAGTCGCGAAATAAAGTGTGCGGGAACCTTGGACCACGAGGAATTTCACTCCACTTACCCAACATTCTATGAGAGCTGGGATGGTAACGACGCTTCGGGATGGTAACGACCGTTTACGAAAGGGAAAATTGCATCGCCGAGCTGGGGTTCCATTTATGAATCAGATGATATCCAAAATTCCTCTTGGTCTGCAGAGGCCTTGTGCAATTTCATCATTGGCATACGTGTACAAAGTTTCAAAACATTCTACTTGTTATTTGAAGAGATATTCCACATTTTGTGAATTGTATTTAGTCTATGTGAGAAACTGACGTCTACGGCATCTAATTAGCATGTTTCAAAAACCGGAATATCTCTGGAACGAGATGAGGTATTGAGAAACAGAGAAAGCCATTATGTCTCATTTGCAATTTTCAATTTGAGAAAAAACAGGTTAACGAATGATACTGACGTCCAAATTCAGCCTCCGTTGGGCGGTCGGTATGGCGGTATTGGTTCTGACGCTATACCGGTATACCGCGTTGTTATGGTATAGCGTAAGATAAACCGGTATCATGACTATCATCAATTTATCTTTTTATTTAAACTGCAAGAAAAGTTCACAAATGAGAAACAAACACAATGTGTGTGTGCACGCGAAATAATATACAGATTAGATTTTAACTTTACTAAACGATCGCTAAGATGGATAATGTTCTGTCTCGGCGATCGCGATAATTGCGATTGTGGTTTCCTATTGATCACTGCGATCATAGTCAATCGAGATATGGTCTGGAAACTCAGCAAACTTCAAAGCCACTATAATGAGCTACGTTTTGATGTTGAACCGTACCTTACACCGTGCACATCCTTTGTTTTAGGTTTATTAATATTTAAACAACACGGTTTGAGCGATTAAACCCAAACGATTCTATTGGATGATTGCTTCATTATACTAAAATACAATAGGTTCAGTGACCGTGCACCGTGCACAAAATTGCATAAAGACGAACAAAAAGATAGAACAAAGACTTTAGCTGAGTTTCTAGACCATATCTCGATTGACTATGCTGCGATCGCTGAGTTCATTTTTGACTTTTGAGCAATTGTGGCGATCGTACTCGTCGTAGCGATCATACATGAAGATCAGAATTTGAATGTTTGGGTGATTGGGTGTCAACTGTACTTACTGTAGATCACACATTTGCTAAAAAAATCGAAACGGTATGCCGGTATACCACGACGTTTTTCGAATACCGGTATTGAAATTAGTTCCCATACCGCCCAACTTAGTGTGGCTTCACTTTTCGCCCGAAACATACGTCCTCCATGAGTTATATATAGAGCAAACTGGCTGACACTCACTCAAGTGGCATAGCAATGCCTGGCAGCGAACATTGATAACTCACCTCGTCGGCGATGGAATATGCTTTCCTGTGTCTGAAACTTGAATGTTTAGTCGAAATTCCGCCTCTTCGCCAAGTCTAATGGTCTTCACCACAGGTGGTGTTGGAAGTGGCGGAGGGGGTGGTGGGAAGTCCTCCTGCTCCTCCTCCTCCTCCTCCTCGACATGATCTGAAATGACGTCACTGGAGTCGGATTCGTTGATTTCAACCTTATTCCAACCTTCTTGGCGATGACGTAAAACTGAGGCACTCCTGAAGTCTTCCTCTACACAGAACAGAAGAAGCAAGGTTAAAGGCGTGTGAAGAAAGGATTATTTCATCGCATAGGAAAATTTCATATGTAATCTCAACAATTTCACATGTAATCTCAACAATTTCACATGTAATCTCAACAATTTCACATGTAATCTCAACAATTCTTAAAGGTGAGTGTCCAGCTAATGCTTTGCGCGCTCACAAGCTTGCTCGCGGCCATTTTTTGGGCCACGAAATTGAAAAGGTAAACCAACCTTCGATATCTGAGCAATCCTTGCCGTAAATTACTCAAATTGTGTTTTTCGTAAGAGCAGAGATAATGTAGTAAGTTATTATTGTCATATTTTTTATAGTATTTATTACACTCGGTGCGCCGTGGAATTGTGTTTTGAGACAGGTATCCGTCGCTCGTTTTTTGCCGTTTGATGCGTGAATTTCAAAGTTTCCTTCAAGACCACAGTTTCCTGGCAAAGCCAATAGTATAAGATCCTTATATTCCATATATTCTACGAGTAGAGGAACAGATATTACGCTAGAAACGAACGCTCACTGCTGTAAATCGTTGTATTGGACAAGGCCGTTGTAATCGAAGCCGTTGAGAATAGAACACGCTGACAGACGACGGCACGAAGAGTGCGGTTCACAATATTCGACAAACTCTGAGTCAGACATAACTACAAACTGATTTAAACGACTTTTAATAGCTTATTATGTCGTAAGAAGATAACAAAGCAACAAGAAAACGTATTTTTATTTAAACTTATTTAAAAACGGTAGCCCTTCAGAGCGCGTAGGCATCTGGTTTCCAAGGGGCCGTTTATACCAATAATACATTAATTAAAAATTACAGGATATACAATATATAAATAATATACAACAGACAAAAAATAAACAAATATACATAATCTTAACTAAAATCTATTTAAAACTACAAAACCATTAACCGAATACTTAGACTTAGTTGCCCGAGAGAATAGCCTTGAACTGCTTTAGTGAGCATTTATTTCTTTTAGTATCTTTTGGTAGATTATTCCACAGACTAGCACCAGAATAAGCAATACTTTTCTTCATAAAATTTGTATTGGGTTTTTGTAAGGCGTAGTCAGTGTTATTACTGCGTAGACTATATATTGAATTGTTGTTAACACTAAACATGCTGGTCATGCAATTTGGAAGTGTGTTGTGTTTTATTTTATGCATAAATAATAATTTATTATATTTCCTTCTGTCTTCCAACGATTTCCAGCCTAATAATAAACCGAGGTAGTTAGAAGCCAGTTTCCCAAATCAAAACAATAACACAAACGCGCAAAGCATTAGCTGGACACTCATCCTTTAAAGGGACACATCCCCAAAACAAGTCTTTCTTAAATGAAAGCTCTTTGTCGCCTTACATGAAAATGGGTATTAGTTTTCTTCTAATCGTTTTAGTTTGAGAGAAATTCGGTTTTATTTACGGTATTTTTGGAAAATTGAAGTCCGCCATTTTGTTCTGATTGCGGGCGAATGCGGTCACTCTCATTAATTTTTGACGTCATTGAGTGATAGAAACACTACACAAAGAAACCCTTCACAATCGGCCAGTTCGCAATGTCAACTGCGCATCAAAATGATACTTTCTGCGTCGGGATAAAACTTATTTCAATTCATAACATCAGGCTGGGGAATTCAGTATAACGAATTTGCAAATGTAAATAGAAATGCAAATGTATATTGTGGTTTTAGCCTGGTGTTATGAAATGAAATAAGTTTTATCCCTACGCAGAACACGTCATTTTCATGCGCAGTCGACTATAGCATGACAATAACGTGGTCTTAGTCTATTGTGCAGGATTTCTATTCATAATATTGTCAGTATTGTGAATATGTGTTTTTATCACTCAATAACGCACCACATTCTTCTTTTTTTTATATAATAATAATAATCCTTTATTTCTAGAGGGTTTTCAGAACATTATTACCGTAAGGTATTCTACCTAATGGCCCTCAATATAACAATATAATACATGGATTAAAAATTAATAAAATTAGTGTAGCAATGACATATAACCACATGCTTACACGAGCTACAGGCGAATTTTTTTACATGGTCAACCTGGTGGTTCAAGTGAAGAAAGAATTTTTTGAGTTTTATCTTAAATAAAGGGATAGTGTGGATAGCAATATCTTTCATGTCATTAGGTAGTGAGTTGAAAAGACTAGCACCACTATAAGATAGCTTAGACTTTGCAAACTCAGTTTTAATAGAACATAGTCAATCGAGATATGGTCTGGAAACTCAGCTAAAGTCTTTGTTTTATCTTTTTGTTCGTCTTTATGCAATTTTGTGCCACGGTGCACGGTCACTGAACCTATTGTATTTTAGTATAATGAAGCAATCATCCAATAGAATTTGGGTTTAATCGCTCAACCGTGTTGTTTAAATATTAATAAACCTAAAACAAAGGATGTGCACGGTGTACTGGTACGGTTCAACATCAAAACGTAGCTCATTATAGTCGCTTTGAAGTTTGCCGAGTTTCCAGACCATATCTCGATTGACTATGAATAGAAGGAAGCCTCATATTAGTTTGAGAAGATCTTCACCCATTCTCGTGTGAGGCCACAGAGAACTTTCATTTAAGTAACATTTGTTTTGGAGTGGAGTATCTCTTTAAGTCAGAGTAACTGAGACATATTTGGCTGAGGTTTCCTGTACAGACCAAGCGACGAAGAAGCAAGGTCTGCACGAAAAAACTGAAGGCAAATACTTTCCCATTCAGACCGAGCAAACTAGGCTAAGAAGCAGTTTATTATATGGCTTTTAATTCATTTTCTTGTTGGTTTTTAGCGCTGTTTTCATTGCTTTACTTTACCTCTTAATCGCTTCATGTTTGCACCGTTGGTATTAGTTCCGAATGAAACATTCGTCGGGCTTTTGCGTAAACAGCATTAAAGAAAAGCAACACTAAAGTTCCAGCATGCTGTCATTGTTCGAGATTTTTCAACAAAGATACAAATCAACACAGAAGTTTTCGCGCCAAAACTGCCCACGGACTTGTTAACCAATCACATTGCGTAATTCTACCGGAAGTATCCCTAACCGTATTCAATGAATCAGGGACGACAAAACTAATCACAGTACCTTGTTCGTTCGTGTCATGGTGTTGATTAGGATGGTATTCAACCACTTTCTTCGGCGGCTGTTTGCTGCTATAAAGGACCATGTTTGCCGTCGACATCACTTGCCCGGCAGCCAGCGACTTCTCGTTGTGCTTCGCGATGCGGTCGGAAACCTCCGTCGCCGCGAGATGCGTGAGTCCGATCATCGGCACCGAAGTATTCTTGTGTTTATTCGTCTCGGGCGATTCCTTGGGCGGTAAGAAAGCCATAGTCTTGCTGAGGAACTGTACTTTCGCTGCCACATTACCGCGCCTCGGCAGAGTCGGACTATCGTGATATGTTATTTCCTCCTCGGATTCCGAATCTGTACAATCGTTCCTCAACGCCGACGACTCCGCGGCAAATTCCTTCTCATCAGAATCCTCTCCTTCGATAACATCCAGCAGTAATCTTCTATTGGATATAAGTTCGGGAGAGGCCGTTGGAGAAACGTGTCCCATCGACTGCGGGTCTAT
This sequence comes from Chrysogorgia sp. JL179-B06, assembly GCA_035772405.1. Classification (NCBI taxonomy): domain Eukaryota; kingdom Metazoa; phylum Cnidaria; class Anthozoa; order Scleralcyonacea; family Chrysogorgiidae; genus Chrysogorgia; species Chrysogorgia sp. JL179-B06. The sequence continues at coordinate 328,463 of JAYKKM010000335.1, forward strand.
ATGTAGTTTAGCCTTGACTTTGCCTGGCTGAGATGCCGCGTAGTGCGAGGCGTAGTAAACGTTTTGGTCACCGTCAGGTGCAGTCTGCACCATGGGGACTTCTATCGGAGAACTGGGAGAAGTACTTGGGGATGGTTTCGTGGGCAATTGCTGCGCTGTGCCCGTTCTCACTCCTTTTCCGCTAAGTCTCTTTGTAGCTTTGAAACTACTTTCCCTTTGCGGTGGCTTCGGGTTCTTGGCGACATTCCCCCCCGAACTGGTGATTCTCACCGTCACCTCTTTGTCGTTTTGGGTAACTGCTGTGATCGATTTAGAGTCGACACCTAGGTTTCCAAGTAACTCGTTCATCGCCTCGTTGCGATTCTCTGCTCGCATTTGCTTTTCGCCGATCACTCTGGGGAATTGAAAGACCAGATTGTCCCCGTTGTACTTCGCCATTTTCTTCTCGCCTGGATAATCCGAATCTCTGCCGTTCTGCTCTTCGCTCGCTCGACACTTCATCTTCATGGCATGGTCGACAGTTGCATACGGGTTTCCATTTAATGGACCAGCGATATGTGATGGTGGTTCTGAAAGTAATATACAGGAATCTTCAATTAATGTCAAGGAGAAAACACGAGATACAATATCGTTGGATTAATTACTTATTGACCGAGCGTGAGATCCTTAAGTGAAATTCGGACCGAGATTTTTATTACGGAGCCGAGGTCCAATATTTCTCTGTACAGACCTAACAAGCGAGGTCAATAAGCTGTTAATTATATAGCGTCAATCATTAGAACTTTTCAGCAGTCATATGTATGGCTTCGCTGTATTTATTACTGATTTGCTTTCTTGTTTAGTTTTCAAAGTAAAGTAAAGATAAACATATTTCATATCACTTGAAATTTACTTCACGGTGCAGTTCGTACTTTGTTGTTGCTTTATAAAGTTTACAATTTCTTGCTGCACGACTGTTTAAATATCGGCAAGATCAGGAAATATTTGAGTAAAAAGGACTGTGACTATGAGAAGTTGGTGCATGCATTTATAACATCAAAACTTGACAGCTGCAATAGCATCCTTTATGGCTTACCACAAGCTGAATTGAGCAAGTTACAGCGAATTCAAAATACATGAGCTGCTCATAAATCAGAACATATCTCCCTTGTGCTTCGTAATCTTCACTGGTTGCCAGTGAGATCAAGGATTGTTTTTAAGATACTGATAATTACTTTCAAAGCTTTACATGGCCAGGCGCCTGTTTATATTACTGATTTGCTAACTAAATATAAACCTACTCGTGCTTTGAGATCATCTGACCGAAATCTGCTACTTGAGCCGAAATCTGCTACTTGAGCCAAAATCCAAAACGGTGACTCATGGAGACAGAACATTCTCAGTTGCCGCACCAAAACTGTGGAATTCATTACCACAGGAAATTAGAAACATTGATATTTTAAGTAGTTTTAAGTCAGCACTTAAGACTTTTCTTTTTTTAAATTAATAGTTTTTTGTTCATAGTGGTAATATATGTAGTAGGCTTTATCTTATGAAACTGTAATTATTTTTATAAGTAACATTAAGAATATATTGTTGTAAGAGCATTGAGACTATTGTATAATGCTCCTAATACGTCTTTATTATTATTATTATTATTATTATTATTATTATTATTATTATTATTATTATTATTGAAAGTTTATCTCTGTATATTATACAGGAAGTTCTGTAGGGCATCGGGCCACAGCCTGTGGCCTGGGGTGCCCTAGTTCTTAAGATCTCGCCTTGGCACAGTTCTTATGTGTCCAGTACTTTTCTTAGAATTTTTCCCGAACCCAGCAAGCAAACACGTTGCAGCATTTCCACACTATATGGTATTTCCAGTTGATTCAACCACTTTTCAAATCCCTTTGATAATTATTATTATTATTATTATTATTATTATTATTATTATTATTATTATTTAAATCCTCGTTGACTTTTCATTGTTTCTGTGTGTACCTTCGGTTCCTCAAAGTCTGAATAACAGAATTCGCTTTCAGAATGATTTTTGTCACTCAAGATGTTAACTAAGAGACAAAAATGAGTAAACAAGCTGCTGTTAAAAATTAATTTTTGATATTCTGTCGTGGACTTTTTGTGTTTTTAAATTGATCCTAAGGCATTAAAAATGTTCATATAATGCCTTCGTAATTCCTGTGTAGGTCATTACAGCAAAATCCGGACTTGATGGTGACCCAATCATAATGCGTAATTAAATAAGCTAACAAGGGTCCTTTCTTCAATAAAGCTCTTTGTGCTAAAAGCAATATACTGATCTAATAATAGTACAGATCACAAGGAAGCATTCATTATTTATGGCTGGGGTTGGTACGGAAGAGAAATGTTGGGTAAACCACATTTTTGGCGGTGAAAGGTCGGGTAAGATATCCTTTTGTTGCATTATAAATATCGGGTGACAAATTTTAAAACAAAAGAAATAAAATAAATAAATCAGTGTTTAATGTCTATAGTTATAATAATAGTGATGTGGATACAATATAAAACATAGAGATTGCTTGTTCAAAGACAGTGTCAGGTAAAACCTCTTGTTAAATAATATTTTAGATAGACATATGTTTATGTTTATAAACCGAGTAACACAAACTTTATAGCAAAGTGAAAAACTGCCGTGATTTTTAGTAACGAAATACTGACGTTTCCAGTGTAGCCCTTCGTCAGAGTAAGACGAGATGAAATAAAATAAATAGGATTCATCTCGCCTTATTCTGATGAAGGGCTCCGCTCGAAACGTCAGTATTTCCTTACTAAAAATCTTGGCGGTTCACCACCTTTTCACTTTGCTATATATATTATATATATATATGTCCAAAACACTGCCGACACAGCACTCTGCCTTTTAACACAAACTTTAAAATATTGTATTAGAAAATAACCGGAAGTAAATGAGCGAGAACACGCTGTCTGATTGGTTACTGAGCTCAAAAATCGTGCATTATTTAAGAAATAGAAAACATTTTCCGTGTTTACATACAGTTATATAAACACGAGTGGAAGTTTGGGAGAACGAGAAATCATAGTGGGAACACGAGCCCGTAGGGCGAGTGTTTCCACGCGATTTCGAGTTCTCCCAAACTTCCACGAGTGTTTATATAACGTATGGGAACACGGATAAAAATGTTTTCTATTTCTTTTATAAAATAACCCGTAGAAAGCAAATAAAATGTACAAATATCTTTTTTATCAACACGTAAATTCTCCGTACTGTGTATGCTAATTGATGGCGTATGATGGCTAATTGATGGCGTATGATTGCTAATTGATGGCGTATGATGGCTAATTGATGGCGTATGATGGCTAATTGATGGCGTATGATGGCTAATTGATGGCGTATCACGATGGCGTAATCCATCCATGTTATATAGCCTGATATAAACACGGTAACTGACCAATCACAGCGTGCGTGAGACACGACTTATTTTATAAAACTCAATAAAGCATAAGCTGACGTGATTCCTCGCGTAGATTTTGTCGTTTTTGACGGATTTTAAGTAGTTTAAATCACAAAAGGAAGTCAAAGAATAGCTGGATACAAGGCTAATCAAGGTACTAACACAACAGAATGTTTTAACTGCAACATTGAGTGTATAAATATCATGGACGAACAAGTATATATCAAATGCAGTTCTTGACAAAAAATCAAAGCCCTTATATTTCTTATTTGTAGTAAAATTTAAAGTGAATAAATGATACTCTAGCTGAATTAATCGAGTTTTATAACTGGCCAATAAGATTATGGAATCGACCGGCCGATCCCAGGGCCATTTTCGCCGTACGAGGCTGTCTGAAGATGTTGCTGGGCGCAACGAAACGTTAGTAAATATATTTTTATTGTCATGGTTTTGCATTTGAAGATTTTTAGCTGGGCTCTTATCTTTATTCTTCGCCTACGTTTTCCGCGCGGAAAGTCAATTGCTACGATTATAATTCTCCCTAATATAGATATATGACGTCACATTAACGTCATCATTATGCCATACACCTAATTTACTTCCTACAAAAAAGGACGTATGGATTTATTGATAAATTAAATAAAAACGAAGTTATGGAAATTTTATTGTGTTCATTCAAAAAAAAATGCATACGTACTTTTGTGAAGATAACAGTCCAGATTCTAATCGCATGTGAAAAATTGATTGTTCTTAAAAACTTTCGAAGATTATAGGAATTTTGATATTACGATGACGGCATCGTACGACACTAAGACTGGGACACACTGAATTTCATTCGCCGATAGTTCGGCCGAACTATACGCCGCCGAATTTATTCGGGCGACGTTGTAGACACACAGGGCGAATGCCTGTTTCGATTATCACTTCCGGTATAAAACTGAATTACAATAGGTTTGGGCGACTTGTGGTGAATATTCTCGTAAACGACCACTTACTTCCGTCCCGAGCTGGTCGCTTACGAGAGAGTTAACTGTACGTCCGAACACCCCTAAACCAGCTACGCTGAATAGCGTAGAGTCTGGCTGTTATTAATAGCTCAAAAAGCGGACAAACAAACCAAATTTGACTCACAAATGATTGCAAATGAGCTATTTTCTTTTGTTATGGCCGCAAGAATTATGGGTAAAAGCGGACAAACATCGATGCTGACGTCATCTCGACGGAGCGCTATTGAACATCCCTGGTTAAATATTAATTATATAAATAAATAAATAAATGTCGTACATACCCAATTCCATATGAACTGGTCGTTGTACTGCGTGCATTCTTGGCTGTGGAAACAATGCGAAATTTCCTCGCCTGGACTAGATCTATAAATGAAAGTTGCACGATTAGAAAGAAGTCACCCATTTCAAGAAATATAAAGACGATATTACATTGTGTAATGTTTCATACAATGTTTCTTTGTCTCTTGTTTCATGCAACGGCTCAATCTTCTACGTCAAAAAACCCATTAACTCACCACCTCCTGTTTGTTAACACCGAGTATGAACATAGAAATTCTCCTTATCGGTCTCCAAATAGTTCCTATGGTACTGGTTGGGAGAAGTTATTTTAAAAACGTGTCATCTGACTTGCAGAAGGACACATCGTCCGAAACGTTGTCTATGGAAATACATAAGTAATTTTACTTTTGAATATTTTTTTATTCAATTAGCAAATTAGGGAGCTTTCGTTAATTCCACCAGGGAGGGGGCAGAAGGAAAAGTGCTGGGCCATGAAACTATAATTTCAAAAGTTGGTGGGGCTACGAAAACATTTGGAAAACCTTTGATGCGCCATGAAACCTTTTTTATTAGTATCAAAAGTAATCTTGGAATTGGTATATGCTATGTAAGTCCAAGAAATATCCATATCACACCCCCAGAAATTATGTACATGTATATATAGTTTGGATTTCAGTGGTTTGAGACTAAGAGTTCAGGAATGCGAAAACCTGGCTGAAAACAAAGTTGATTTGTGCTGTCTGGATGAATGAAAATTGAAAATTTAAGATGTGCTGGGCCACGAAACTAAAACAAAATGTCTCGTTATTTCATGAAACCATCCAGGGAAATTTGGTTGGGTCGCGAAAATTTAACAAGAATTTGCAGTTTTCCTTCTGCCCTGCTCCCGGGGGAATTAATGACATATCTCTTACCTAACCATGCATGTTTTTCCGATTGAAAAAAGTCAATTAACACAGGCATGGGGATTTAACGTTAATTGGAATTTCCCACCATATACTGTAGAATCTCGAAAGTAACCGCCCCCCGAAAGTAGCCGCTTCCGATGTCTATAACTATTGTATAAATAAGTTGTAACATCTGTTCAACAATTTATTTGAATGGCATGGATTAAAACATGTATAAAACAGTAATATCAAAGATTCAGGAATTTCAGACAGTAGTTATAAATTTGTCTTTGTCATCGTTCAGACGTCCTGAATCTGAATATTCAGTATAGAGTAGGGTAAATTATTAGCATTAGATAATAAGTAACAACTCTTATGTAATTTAATCAAAATAAAACAAAACTTTAAAACGTTGTACAAAATGTACAGTAGTGGTTAAAACTTGGCCGATGCTAAAAATAACAACCCGAAAGTAAGCGCCCTCCGAAAGTAACCGCCCCTCCGAAAGTAGCCGCCCTTAGAGGTCACTAATCTAAAAAAGTAGAGTGCTGCGTAGACAGTGTTTTGAATATATAGCAAAGTGAAAAAGTGGTAAACTGCCAAGAATTTAGTGACGAAATACTGACGTTTCGAGCGGAGCCCTTATTTCGTCACTAAATTCTTGGCAGTTTACCACCTTTTCACTTTACTAATCTAAAAAGATAGATTGATGTACAGCACATTGCTTCTTTCAATAGTGTATAAGCCACGCGTAATTCAGTTATTTAATTGGCAGTTGATTTTCAACAATTAGAAGATCATAATTAGAGATCATAATGAGAACGTATTAGAACTTTATCCGAACATTATAGCAGTGATCCCCATCAACATTCCTTGAATGCCGATCATTTCAGGAATCGAACCTGTAACCTGATGATTACCGGTGAAGCAATAGGAGCTCAGAGTAGACAGACGATACATGGAAGATCGTCAAGCTCGTATCCTCAGAAAATGATTCTGAGTCACGGACAGGAATCGAACCTGTAACCTTCTGATTGCCGGTGAGACGCTCTAACCATTGAGCTACCGAGATTTAGATGGAGAGCGAAGGTATACAATGATGTACTGGTTAGATTGATATATGTACTATATATCGGTAATGTTTGGATGTGTTAATATATACACTGCTATAGTGAATGTGGGAGAGCTTGGAGTAGACAGACGATACATGGACGATCGTCAAACTCAAATCCTCAGAAAAATGATTCTGAGTCCCAGAAAGGAATCGAACCTGTAACCTTCTGATTGCCGGTGAGACGCTCTAACCTTTGATGGCTCGAGACTCAGATAAAGAGCGAAGGTTACAATAATGTACTTGTTCAATTGATATATGTACTGCCTAGGCTATGGCTATGCGGCAGTCACTATATATCGGTAATGTTTGGATACAATGATGTAGTAATGTGGGAGAGCTTGGAGTAGACAGACGATACATGGATGATCGTCAAGTTCATATCATCAGAAAAATTATTCTGGACAGGAATCGAACCTGTAACCTTCTGATTGCCGGTGAGACGCTCTGCCTCTAAAGCCTAGTTTCCATTTGGTCGCTACGATCGCAACGGTGTCATAGTGGTTGATGCAATAGAGTGTCCATCTATCTCTGCAATCAGTAAAGACTGCTCTGCATAACAGCAGACAAAAGACAAGATAGATCGACACTCTATTACATCGACCACTATGACACCATTGCGATCGTGGCGACCAAAATGTTTGATGACCATTGAGCCATCAAGACTCAGATGGAGAGCGAGTTTCAGAAAATGCAACGGCGCGCTACATTCGCGAGCTCAATTCTCACCAAGAGTTGCATTTTCCGCAACTGGTCTCGGTCGAGTCTTTTTCACAATATATATATATTATATATATTATATATATAAATATATATATATATATATATATATATATATATATATATATATATATAATATATATATAATATATATATAATATATATATATAATATATATATATATATATATATATATATATATATATATATATATATATATATATATATATAATATATATATATATATATATATATATATATATATATATATATATATATATATATATATATATATATATATATATATATATATATATATATATATATATATATATATATATATATATATATATATATATATATATATATATATATATATATATATATATATATATATATATATATATATATATATATATATATATATATATATATATATATATATATATATATATATATATGCCCCAGCTAAGCATTCTTATTCTGAATAAGAATGCTGAACGTTTGCCAACGTTTATCATTTTGGCTATTCATTTAATACCTCCGCCAGGAGGTTATGTTTTCACCTCGGTTTGTTTGTGTGCCAGCAGGATAACTAAAAAACTATCAAACAATTTAATACGAAAATTTATGGAGCTCATGGCCGTAGGCCAAGGACAAATCGATCAAATGTTGGTTCAATTTCGATGCAAATTGGGTGAGAAATTTACAAGTTTGTCTTGCTTTCCCGGACTGAAACAAACTGAATGCGTAATTAATGCATGTTTAATTTATGCATGAATACTTGACTTTCGCTGGCGGAGGCATGCGCGAAATTAAAACTGAGCGAAAAATAATCCGCGCGAAAAGGCAAAGAGAACTGAAGAGAAAATTTTGATGATTCGGCAAAAAAGTTGAGATGAACAGGAAAAGAACGCAAAATAGTGCATTATACACCGTTATCGTTAAAAACCAAATACGCTGTCCTCTTCATCTACCCCTCCTGTTGTTTCTATCGAGATATTTTCGTGTTTCCTGCAATCGTAAAGGTAATACGAATCTCTCAAACCTCCTTGGGGTAAAGAAGATCTCCTAAACTGTGAATCACACAATTGCAGTCAGAATTCCAATTCATACTCAAAATAAAATTTGCAAAATCTCTAAATTTATCTAGGTAACTGTCGAACCAAGGACATATTTTCGATCTTTCCTAATCTGATTTTGGTATAGAAACCAATTGCGTGTGGGATATAGATTTCCTTTTAATCCCTGCTTTCGTCACTGATTACTGATATAACGACTGGTTGCAAAAATTAACCACGTTGAAGCGGAATTAGGTTCTTCCTGACAAGTTGCATAGTTACATGTACAGATTTACTTGCTTGTTTATGCCATACACAGGTTTGCTTTGCGGACACCTCTTTATGCGGTCACGCTTTGTATAATATTTTCCAAAAATGGTAAACCAGGGCAACACTTGTAACGCGAATGAATTTTACTAGTATGCTCTCTCAGGGTGCGCGAAATTAAAACGCGCGAATTTATGACTGAGCGAAAATTAGTATTAAGCGAATTTAAATACAAGTAAGGTGATATTGAGTTGCCAACTGGCAAGAGTACAAATTCTAATTTTAGATTTTGTAATCTGTTGAATGAACAGAATTTTTCCCAAGCTATGTAAGAAATTGTGTGAAGGTAATTATTTTTAATTTGGCTTATACGTTCTTGCTCGGTAACACAATACTTTGTTTACGTTGCTTAATTAACTCCTCAAGAAGCTATGAAATTAATAACATAAGTGTTGTGTTATGTCTTTAAATGTGATAAAGACACACTTATTAATTGCTGTTTTCGGTGAATCTCTCGCTAGTTTTCACAGCTTATTAGACAACGTTGAATCAGCTCAAAAATACTGCTGTGCAAAATAGATTTGGCGCTGGAAAACAATATACCCAACCAAATTAAGATCAGAAATTTAACCGTCCTAACCATTTATGGGTAAAGAAAATCTTTTACCCAACCCAAGAAGAAAGTTAGATAAAGCCCAATTCGATATTCGTTGGATTCGTTGGATACCTTCGTTGGATACCTTTTTATGTGGAGTCGGATATTAGAAAATGTATAATAGTATACAAACGTACTGTTAATGATACTCCTGAGTATTTAAACAAACTCTTAAAATTAAATAGTCAGCAACATTCTAGAAACACACGCAGCGCTCATTTGAGCTTAACACCTAAATTCACTAGAGTTACAGAAGCTGGCCGAACTTTGTCAGTTACCGCTATTAACATTTGGAACAAACTGCCACTTAGTCTGCGTTCATCTGGCTCCCTTAATTTCTTTAAGCAGTCTTTGTATTGGTGTTTTCGTGATTACCAAAAATAATTTAAGCAATTCACGTCTTTTTCTGATTTTAACTTTTAACTTTACACAGTGTATTTCAACTGTCGTGTAATTAAGACTTCACCTTGTATCATTATATGAACATTATCATGTAATTTAGTCATTAATTTTTATATTTTTATACTTTTGTACATATATATATAGGTATACACATATATACATTTTCATTTCGTAAAATATTTCGAGGGCCACAAGTTTGTTAGTACTTTGTACTATTTAGTGTAACCCTCTTTAAATAAAGTTTCTACCCTATCCTATCCTATATCGTCGATACAAGTTCTAATAACAAACCGAAATAGATATACAATCAGATCCTACTGTAACTTTCAGATTATTATCTCCCTATACAGAGCAGGAATCCAAGGAAAACAAGGAGAGGAGTACAATAGATAGATAGATATTTTAATAGATTTCTCCCTAAAAGGGCTTTTCAGAAACTATTTACAGATTTTGAAAATTTAGAACTATATTTACAGTTTCAGTGTAAAAGACAAATGACAAATGTACAATAACAAAAGCTAATGTGCAATGATGACTAGGAGAACTGATGATGAGATTCCAATTTTAAATGATGAACTCTTAAATTTTTTATGTAAATAGTCATGAAAATTTTGCTACCCAACCCTTCAGAGAAGTGATTTTTTTTACCCAACCATTTAGGTCTTAGAAACCATTTTCTCTTCGGCCCCCATCCCGGCCATAACGAATATAGACGTATTTTATAGTGGAGTTCTGGAGGAATTATTTAACGCATTTTACCACTGAATTCTCTTCAGAAAATCTTGACAATTACACACGAAAAAAACATCGAAGCCTCAATTTTGTTTCAAAGATATATGTAATTGCACTCAGGGCAGTAGCAAAATAAAAACTCTAGTTATTAATTAGTGTCGTCCTTCGTCAGAGAGTTGTATTTCTTCACCACCCACGCAGAACACCACGTTTAGTATCAAAATGTTTTTTCTAGTTAATAACCACTGGAAAATGTAATACCGTCTTATTCTGCCAACGCTTTTAACCCTAAAATTCATCCCGCGGCATCCGCGGTTCTATATATTTATTATTTATGTATATGAACACGAATCATTTTTTCAAACGAAATACAATATCCATGGGTATTACTTTCAGTGAGTTATTCCAGCTATGCTCCGGCTATCACTGTGAACAGGCACTGAGTTGGAAACCAAGGCTGAATGTCAAATGTTATTTTTAAATCTTATACTTGTTGTGGTCATATAGCGGATGTATATCCAATCGTTAAGCCTTAAGGCGCTGTCAACCATGCAATTTTTCGCGCAACTTGTCTCTCAACGGCTTAATCTGCTACGTTGCAGTTGCAGGAGGTGTTACCCTAGGCAACGTTTAGCGCAACTTGACTTGCAAAGTTTCATCATCTTTGTGTTTGTGACAAGGTACGCATGCGCATCCAGTCGCCAAATAGGAAAATTGCGAGACAAGTTGCAGATGGGGATGTTATACTATATGTAATGCTGAAAATAGTTGCTGTAATCATTGCAGAAAGTAGAACTAGATTCTACTTTCTGCAACGATTGCAGCAACTTGTGTCACAACAATTTTTGCCGTTGTAAGGCGTGTATATATGTATATATATAATATATATATATGTATATATGTATATATGTATATATATATATATATATATTATTTACTTCGGTGTCGTTGAGCACTCTGTGAAGTTGGTGTAGGTGTCCTTTAGCGATAATGCAACGCCCACTACCCTTGTGGTAGTTTGAGCACTCTGGCCCTATACCGCTTCGCGCTTTCTGGATGTGCGCATGACCGCTGTTTATCCCACAAGCGGTTGTCACTGGCAATCGTTTGTGTATAATTGGTACTCATGCCCATATCTAGATTGTACCATATCTACACTGATGAGCTGTTGAACAGCGAAACACGTGTCTGTAGATATTGTACTATATATATATATATATATATATATATATATATATATATATATATATATATATATATATATATATATATATATATATATATATATATATATATATATATATATATATATATATATATATATATATATATAAATATATATATATATATATATATATATATATATATATATATATATATATATATATATATATATATATATATATATATATATATATATATATATATATATATATATATATATATATATATATATATATATAATATATATATATATATATATATATATATATATATATATATATAATATATATATATATATATATATATATATATATATATATATATATATATATATTATATATATATATATATATATATATATATATATATATATATATATATATATATATGGTCAGAGCACTGCACTACGCAGGGTCACGGGTTCAATTCCAGCCGGAAGGCCTTGAAGTTGCATTTTTCGCAACTGGTCCCAGTTTGGTCTTAAAATGTATATATTCCAACACTCGAAATTGCTGTATATATACAGCATATAAATATATACAGCATATTATATATATACATATACAGCATATATTATAATATATATATATATATAGCATATAATATATATACAGCATATAAATATATACAGCGTATTTATATATATAATATACAGTATATAATATATACATATACATATACAGGATATAATATAATATATACAGTTACAGTATATAATATATGCATGTACAGGCTATAATATATACATATATACATATACATATTATATATAATGTCTGCTTCCACAGTAGACCATTAAAACCATTTAGGTATAATCTGCAAACAAACACTTCACTCATGAACTAATAATGATACAAGCTATTTACCACATGCAGGGGGCTACGCTACGAACCATTTTGAAGATTTTAATTATTAATGTTTGCTTTCCCCCCATTTGGAACTCCGCAAACATTACAACTGTTGACCTCGTTTTTGCACATTGCAGGGGAAAGTCAAAGAAACTTCTTTCAAAGAAAACCAAGCCCACCCCCCATTGCCAATGAAAATGATACGCTCTTAAACTAGACTACACGCCGACACTAGCACGCAATTTCCTTCCTGTAGTCCAAAGAAATATGAATAGCATTCGAAACATGAAAGACGTCCAGGGATATAAAAATAACAATATCAAAACGGCACCCTCAAAATTCAATTCGCTGCTACCTTCTTACAAAAAAAACACGCCGTCAAGGCTTGCCAGCCAAGCGACTAGGAACAAGTCTGAAGGTCTGAAAGGCGTACCTTAAGTCTTAACCTTCATCGGCTCTCTCTCTGCGAATAAGCTTACGACAAACCGGGCGGTCAAATCATGTTGTTCAACGGGAAAAATCCCAAGACTCCTCCGCGGTGAAACGGCTACCGATAGACACAGCCGCGAACGGGGAGCGAAGAGATATTTTACGAATGCCACTTATCCCGCGATAAACGCCAGCTTCTGAAACCAGCGACCACAGCAGGTTCGCGTTCAGTTCGCCGTCAGGTCTTTGACCTTTAGTTCATTGATACAGGTTTCTCCCCATTCTTTAGTTACATGTACATAATTTATAAGGAAAATCAGCGAGCTTCGCGGACTGAGAGGGCTTTTTGAATCGATTGCTTGAGCCTTTTGAAATACTCTGTACAGTTTAAGGACCGGAGTGATCTATAAACTGACTAAAGCCTAAGTATTAAGGATATGCAAAGTATGGGCTTTGCCGGAAAACTTCGGAGTTCGGAAGAGTTAAACTGCCAAAATTCGAAGCTCGCGTTAACTATGCCTTTGAAATGATGTATATTCAATAATATACAAAGCGATATATATAGACCATATATAGTTACAGTACACAACGTCGAACAATAAGCCGTAATGTCCTAGTTTAATATCTTCGAGAGGTCTCTCGAAAAGGTTCGAAGTTAACCAAACACCTAAGTGATATAGTCTAAGGTAAACAGTTATAATACCATTATTATTATTGTTGTATACCTATCGCTCCTTCAAGGTATATATATACATATAATAATAGCCAAATCCGCGTAAAGCTGTTGAATCTCGTTTGACAGCCTTTCGATAGTCAGCAAAGGAAGTCGAACACAAAGGCATCGCAGCCATTTTCGACTTCCTGTCGTTAATGTGGACGCAAACATTACTTAGAAGACAAGCGTTCAATTGAGTTATTAATGTGTTCAATTTGTGCTCGAGTGCTGTGTATATAGGCGAATGCAATATCAGGAAGGGGAAATCGCGGAATATCGCAAGAGAAGCGGTAACCGGCGTGAGTTGCGAAAATATGCAGCCTGTTGGATGAAGACCAAAAGCTATGTAGGCTATGACACATAGAGTAAACTACAAAACGAAATAACAGTACAAAACTGCGCAATGATACTTGCCAAAGATATCTCATCGACGTGACGAAGTGGATGTCCGATAACTGGATCTACAGAAGACATTTCTAATCATAAACTATGGAAGAGCGCAGAGATTGCGGTCAGCCTTGTCGAACCGTCATTTCAAAAAGCGATGGTCTCGTCTTACATTAATTACGAACATAAAAGCTGTCTTCTGTGAAAAAAAACCTGTCGTCTACCAGGCCTTTTTATAAAACCAAAACCGCATCAAAAATTGAACGAACCAATGAATTACGTGCTAACGTTAATGCTACAAGTGTTTTTAAATACGTACCGTAGAATGGCTGCTCGACGCGCCGTCTGCCAGTGCTTTGAAAACCAAGACGGCGGGCGAAGTACGTTCCCTGTTTAGATTCGTTGAACTACCACGGATGAAGCCCGCGAAGGAACGATGTTACACCACCAAAAGGTTGGAGCCTGTCGGAATAACACAAGCGGTTTTAGTAACTGCCGACGACCGTTCAGTGCGTCAAGTTGCGGTTATATTTGCCAATACGACGACAGCCCACGGATATCAGTAGTGTAAATATGACTAAGCCAAAACTAACTGTACTAATATTAAACATATTAAGTAGGATGCTTCGAATGCCATGACGGAATCGTTACATCGGTCTATCTGTGGTGGCGAAGCCAGCGTTCTTGCGTTCGTTCTCAAGAACATACGGAAATGTATTAAATGCCGCTCGAAATGTTGGAATGGTTAGCGAAGGGCACAAAAATCGCGAATAAGTCGACGGAAAGGGAAAAACATTAAATATATTGTAAGGAGATACGGTCGTATCGTGTTGCATGGTTCTCGAATTAGTCGCGTTGATAGATTATAGGTCATAGGACGTATCACAAACAATATCAATAGTATATCAATGAAATACTGTATCGATACGTATGATTATCATTTAGAAAATATCAAAGCGCTTCCACTCTAAGTACAACAACGTTTGAAACGATGAAAGCGCGACACGTTGCAATATCTGTTTGGCAATTAGGGTACCGGGTTTACCCTTTGTTGCTTGATGATGATGATGATAATGATGATGAAAAACGCTGACCCCATTGATGTTTATTTTTGCGAGCTAGTCTTAATTCTATATTAATCTAAAACATCATTTTATATCACTTTGTACTAAGATGTCCATTATTTCACTTAATTTTATACTTTTATCATATTTAGTATGCCTAATTAGTATATAAAATAATATATACTATATAATATACATAATAATAATATATTCTGTAACTATATAAAGGACATTGGCAACAAAAATTAAGTTTGTCTAATATGAAAGAACTCGTAAAATGATAGAGTAACACCTTTTACAACTTTTCCGTATTTTACTTCGTTTTTGAAATATTTCAGTTTGTTTGATATGTAAATGAGATGGTCTCTGACGTCAGGTGCAGGGTAGAGAATTTTCACACATTAAAATATTAGTTCCATCTTCAAGTTTGTTCCACAAATTTACTTGAAATGTGCGTATAATAACTCCTCATGATAATGAACGTTGTAAACTTAGCAATCACTGAGATATAAGACATTTTTTAAAGAGTGAAAATCCTCTACCCTGCACCTGACGTCAAAGACCATCTCATTTACATATCAAACAAACTAATATTTCAAAAACGAAGTAAAATACGGGAAAGTTGTAAAAGGTGTTGCTCTATCATTTTACGAGTTCTTTCATATTAGACAAACTTAATTTTTGTTGCCAATGTCCTTCAAGTTTAAATACATAGCGTATGTCAGCTTACTATAAATTGTAAAACAATCTTTTAAGCCATATAATGTCTCCATATATAGTTAGCCAGAATTACGTTCGAAATAGAACACCATCTAAGCAATAGCTTTAGATTATCTTTCTCAATCTTTAGTTCAAATCCTTACACACGTTATGACGAATGCATCCTAACACACCGAAACATAACACCAAACTAGGCGGACATTCCAAGCTCGAGATATCAAAAAGTCACTGCTAGTAATGACGCACTTTACAATTGTATACCAATAATAAAAATATAACAATAATAGTGATAATATTTTGTTTTTTCGTGTGTTAGACGCGCCATGTTTAATTTGCTTTCTCGCACAATTTCAATCATTGACCAATGGGCTTTCGCTCGGAAGAAGTTAAATTGGGATGACTCTAGATGGCGCCCAGTACGTACGTCACTGTCGGCTTTGTGTCGACTAATTCGGAAGCCAACAGTGCAACCCTAACGTAAACCAACCCTAATCCTAATCCTAACCCTTTTCAGGTTGTAGCTTCGCCCACTGATCTCAAAAATAGGACTGGACTGAGCTTTCTATTGTATCTGCAGATGAGCTGATTTTGAAGCTTGCATATTTGCATAATGTAAATTGACGAGAGATCATTAGAAGCTCCGAGTTTGCAAGCAAATCAAACTGTGGCCGAAACCCACCCTGTGTCCCATGTGAGTCCAAGAAAAACAAATAGCCCACCTATACTGGTGTATATAAAAGCGCAAGAAGCCGAGGGTGTTCAAGTATGCAATATCGGTAACATCGCAATTTGTCATCTAATTAATAAAGTATTTGTTGATAGAGACATCGTGGTCTGAATGTTGGGAGTCTGAATGCTGGGAAGTGGGGCAGACAGGCTGCAGGCAGGCAGTTAACCTCTTGAGACTAGACAGCTAGAGTCAGACTTGGAACAAGTCTAGGCTCAACGCAAGGACCAAGACGTTACTTAAGATAAACATAATAATAATAATAATAAAAGACGTATTAGGAGCATTATACAATAGTCTCAATGCTCTTACAACAATATATTCTTAATTTTACTTATAAAACTAAGTACAATTTCATTATAAGATAAAGCCTACTACATATATTACCACTATGAACAAAAAACTATTAATTTTAGAAAAGAAAAGTCTTGAGTGCTGACTTAAAACTACTTAACATATCAAAGCTTCTAATTTCCTGTGGTAATGAATTCCACAGTTTTGGTGCTGAGAACGCTCTGTCTCCATGAGTCACCCTTTTGGATTTTGACTCAAGTAGCAGATTTCTGTCAGATGATCTCAAAGCACGTACAGCCAGCCCATACAGTTATTGGTAGGGAAACCTATTCAATGTAGAATTATACATTATTTTGTGTACTTTACAGTCTTTAGATTGACCCATATTAATATGTGTGCCTATTCCAGGTTTTCGTCAGTGTACCTATTACTGTGTCTAACGAACGAACGAACGAACGAACAAATGATTTATGTTTAGAAATGATTTATTTAGAGTCGATCACGCAGGATAAGGTTGCCCTATTTATACGAGCCGAGGTTCATGTTTTAAGCGTTCAACTATTCAGTTTATCACTCTTAGGTGAACGGAAAACCCAACTGATAAGGATTCCGAGGGCCTACGGTTTTTAAGGTTGTTATATCCGAGAAGACCCGAAAGTCTTACCATTTGCTGGTGTTATTGCAAAGGCAACACCTTGTCATCAATTATTTTAAGACCCGAGTGGTGATCCGACCCAGGATTTGAACCTGTGTCTCCCAGCTCATAGACATGTGTGATAACCACTAGACCACAACGAACAAACCAACCAACGATCGACCAACGCCGAACCAACGAAGAAAAGAAGCAAATAATGACTTTATTTAGACTTGGAGATATAAATAGCTTAAAAATAGCTAGATATCAGGTTGATCTAGATATCGGGTTGGTCTTCGCTGCATGGGAAGCGTCTGCTGACAGGCTAAGTGTCCTGTTGACTCTATATCTTAAACCATGTTCAAGACTGCTCCGTTTTTATTTTTAACTTGTATATTAATTATTTTGCATTCTTGCTTGGTTGTAAAGTTAATAAATAAATAAATATAATATGAAAAGGAGAAATATTAAGAGAACTTCAACGTATCGAGGCAGGACACATCGTCCGAAACGTCGTCCATGAATATACGTAAGTATACTTACTTAAAGGACATTGGCAACAAAAATTAAGTTTGTCTAATATGAAAGAACTCGTAAAATGATAGAGTAACACCTTTTACAACTTTTCCGTATTTTACTTCGTTTTTGAAAAATTTCAGTTTGTTTGTATGGTCTCTGACGTCAGGTGTGGGGTAGAGAAGTTTCACACATTAAAATATAGTTCCATCTTCAAGTTTGTTTCACAAATTTACTTGAAAATGTGCGTATAATAACTCCTCATGATAATGAACGCTGTAAACTTAGCAATCAAAGAGATATAAGACTTTTTTAATGTGTGAAAATTCCCTACCCAACACCTGACGTCAGAGACCATCTCATTTACATATCAAACAAACTGAAATATTTCAAAAACGAAGTAAAATATGGGAAAGTTGTAAAATATGTTACTCTATCATTTTACGAGTTCTTTCATATTAGACAAACTTAATTTTTGTTGCCAATGTCCTTTAAGTATTTGTCAACACATTGAAGTTCTATTATATCCAGTTCTTTTGAGAACTTAGCAGCTTTCATATTTCTTCAAAATAGCTAGTCAGTCGAAGTATTTATGACATGTCATGAATGAATGAACTAATGACTTTATTTAGACTTGAAGATATAAATAGCTTCAAATAGCTGCTAGTCAGTTGGTCAGTCAAAGTATTTATGACATGTACACTATAAATTAATCAATAGGACCTACGCAGTCTAAAATTTAGCATAGCGTAAATTCTCGACTAAGCTCGGACAATCGTCGCGTTTAATTCAGACGAATTTAACTCAATTAAATTCGTCTAGAGAGTTCAATGTATTAGATCTGTAATGGTCAGACGGATACAACGTCTGAAATGCGTGTTCCTTTTTGGACGCCGCTGGAGAAGCGTAGGCACGGACTTGAAGTTGGGGGTGGGGGACTGAAGTAGACAAGCAGGTAGTCAGTGACCACGTTTTTAGGGGGGTTGGGGTCCGCCCCGAAAATTTTTGAAATCTAGAACCTAGCCTCGGAAAGACAATTTGAGCAAATTTTTTCATCTATATAATTCTACAGCGAGCATAGTTCAAATGAATCCAAGCTTGTCTGCTGCTGCCTCTTACCAGGTGACGCCATTTTTTAGCACCTAGTACTGACAGAAGGGTCTGGGACCAATCTAACACTCGCGTAGCAAGGGTTTAGGGGTTGGGTAACACTTCACGCTATTCAGGCTTCATCTACGCGAGATTTTACAAACGGGTGTACCCCGTAATTAGAATACCTTAAGTAGCTTCTCTCCTATAGCCTCTATAGTCGTACTAATACTTGCTTTGGGACCCAGCCTAATAGCCTATTGTCTTAATGTCTGTATTTATGTTTGTAATGTGTATGGCAGTTATTAAAATAAAATAAAATAATACAATTGGAAAAAAACATTAAAATTAGCAACGCTTGTCCTGATTTTTTGGGGTGCTCAGCCCCCCCATTTAAATTGTTGGGGGTCAAGCCCAGCCCACCCCAGACACCCCCGCTTGCTACGCCTCTGCGACGATTATTAATGATTACTAATTGATTATTTAATATAGTTGCAGTCTTTTTGAGCACCAGAATGTCGACTACAACAACAAAGATGTGTGAAGTTGATCGTCCAGGTTGTTGTAGTCTTGAGATTTGAGAAAGACTATTGCTGGTGACTGACTCAGTCACCACCTATAGTCTTTCTCAAGACTACAACAACCTGGAGACTGACGTTTCGACGGCCTCAGCGGCGGTCATCTTCAGAGTCATCTTCATTCAGAGTCATCGAAACGTCAGTCAGCAACCGAGGTTCAAACCATTTACTTTATTTACTCTACAACAACAAAGTCGCATTAACGTCGACTAATCGAAATACGAATTAAATTACCTTGAATTAAAAACGTTCGTCGCTCTCGATTAAGCGCCGCATCCAGAAGTAAAATCATTTAATAAGCGCCGCACCTCAACATCTAACCTCCTCCGCAGGCACCTCTGTGTCTTCCTAGCTGGAAGTAGCCTGCGTCAGGAAGCGTCTGCACGGAGGCCAGCTAGGAAGACACAGAGTTACATCAGTTACCTAAGGAGGAGGCCACTCTGCACATCCACGGTGTGGCGCTAATTCGAAAAAGATGAATCAGCAAAAAACAAAAACGATTAGCTAATATAATAATCTTTACTAATACACAAAAGATTTTGCTGCGTGATAGACAGCGATCAAGAAGGCCATAATGACGAAGAGATTGAGGTTCTTTTTTGAATTTATTGGGTTTTTGTATGAACAAAGTTGTGTTATGAAGGTGCCGCTTTCCATTTAGCGCCACATGCACCATAAAGTTGCAAAATTTAATAAATGCCGCGGCGCTAAATCGAGCATTAACGCCACGGTAGTCAAAAATACGAAAACAATTCGCGAGTTAAATACATTGACCTTATTATATAAGAATTCAATGTACGTGTAATCGCATAGCTGGTGCTAGATACGAAGAGAGAAAGCTTCGAGGTTAAAGTGGGAGTTATCCTTGGCTTGTTTCTAAGACGAATATATGAAGCTAGCTATCTATAACATCATGTTCTAAGGATTTATGGTGAAGGAAAATTTCGAGTGTTGGAATATATGCATTTTAAGACCAAACCGGGACCAGTTGCGAAAAATTCAACTTCAAGGCCTTCCGACTGGAATTGCTCTGACCACTGAACTACGGAGGCCGTTGCCGAGAGCCTATAGTCACGAGTTCTGTATATATAGTGGTGGTAATGCCGGGATAAGATTTTGGGTATATTACAAGTAATATTTGGCATTTCACTCGATTAAACTACATGTTCTAAGGAGTTGTGGTGAAGGGAAATTTCGATGGTTGGAATATATATATACATTTTAAGACCAAACCGGGACCAGTTGCGAAAAATGCAACTTCAAGGCCTTCCGGCTGGAATTGCCTCCCGCGACCCTACGATACTAGTGCAGTGCTCTGACCACTGAGCTATACTTTGCTGATTTAACGAGCTCCATTATTCCTTAACGAGTTTGATTCTCTGCAGCCAGAAGGCCGTGGAGTGGCATTTTCACAGCTGTTCCCCGTTGCTCAAAGTGTCTGTCACCCTAAATAGGAATTACTGATAAAATGATGACTGATTGACGTCATGAACACTTATAGTTATAGCATTTCGGAAAAACAAACCTTTTTATAAAATAACAAATTAAAAACACATGGCGCTGATTGACTGAAAGCCGTGTTTCTATAACTCGATGGAAAACATGGATTTTTCCCGCCATTTTTATAAAATGGACTGTAAGACGAACCTTTGCTCACAAACAGCTAAAATGTCGATAAATATGTTCTGTGACAGCCAACGAGAAGAAAAACGAGAAGATTGGATGCTTTTCTTCACAGTTAAGAGCGTTTATGTTCATTTGAGCAGCCGACGACGCTGTCTAGCGACGGAGTAAGGAGAATGTATATTTTCATCATTTTAATAAAAGAGTTTTATTACTTATTTCCTCAGTGTTTTATTTAAAAAAGAAATAGAAAACATCTTTCCGTGTTCCCATACGTTATAGAAACACTCGTGAAAGTTTGGGAGAACTCGAAATAGCGTGGAAACACTCGTCCAGCTGCCGGGCTCGTGTTCCCACTGCCATTTCTCGTTCTCCCAAACTTCCACCCGTGTTTCCAGTATAACTTTACTGAAACACGGAAAATGTTTTCGATTTCTTAAATAGAACAAAGCTCAAATTTCTCTAGACTTAAATTGCCATAACCCTAAACACTTTACTGCCATAATAAATGTAAAAAACAAGCACTTACTACTAGATATCCTGCAGTTACTGTGTGCCGACAGCAGTTGACGACGAGAACTTCGTTCTTTGACAACGATACGAGCAGTTGTAGTCGAATGGGGAAGAAACTAGAAAAACAGAAATGGAAAAGTAATTAAGACTGATGCTCTGATGCTTTGACTGTTTCGTGGGGATTGTAATTTTAACCTTTACGATATTACTCCTGTTACGAGTTACCGTCGTGCGCGTCGAGTCATCTAGAACTAGACCGTCTAGTCCTCAAACGCTGTTTACATATCTACATATCAGACACGTGGCTAGACATCTTTTTGCTGTCAGGCTTTTTTTGGGAGGGGGGGGGGGGGGGGGGCAAGTGCGGGGGGGTAAAAAATGTGTAGATAGATCGTAACTCTTTCCTGTCCGGCTGAAAAACATCCAAAATTGAACTACCTCTTTGTTCTATTGATATCTCGGGAAATATCCATAACTGTTGCAAAATTTATACCTTTTCTGAAAGTCCAATAAACCGGCTGTTACCAATGCTTCAACCTCGTACCCAGGGTCTTCTCGGTAAAAGCTGGTCACGTGACTCCAAGGATATTGGATTATTTTGTAACCTGGCTTATTCTCGCTTATATCATCCGGGGGGCCGGATCGCTGTGAAAACATACCATTTACAATTTATTTGAAAGACAGTACGGACTGCAGACAGAAGTTGAAAGATGGTGGATTACTTCGAAAACTACGTTGATTTACTGGACATTTGTTGCTGTCATATTAAAGATAAATGATGATCGACGCCAGAACAGTTCGAATTTACAGTCTGACTATGTGACTATTATTTTATTAATATTAAAAGTGTTGAAAGCATTTATAGGGATTTCAGATTTCTGGTGTGGTTTCGGTCTCGACGTTTTATATTCAAACTGCATATTTCGAACTGTTCTGGCGTTGATCATCATTTATCTTTAATATGACAGCAATTAAATGTCCAGTAAATCAACGTATTTTTCGAAGTAATCCACCATCTTTCAACTTCTGTCTGCAGTCCGTGCTCTCTTTCTAGTAAATTGTAATATTTTTAAATTATCCATATACTGTACTTTCAATTAGATATCAGACATTTTTTAATGAGTGAAAATTCTCTATCCAGCACCTGACGTCAGAGACCATCTCATTTACATATCAAACAAACTGATTTCAAAAACGAAGTAAAATACGGGAAAGTTATAAAAGGTGTTACTCTATAATTTTACGCGTTCTTTCATATTAGACAAACTTAATCTTTGTTGCCAATGTCCTTAAAGAGAAAGTACTTACCGGGATTTGAGCCTAGTTGCGGTTCTAGGTAAAGACCGCTACAGAAATCGCCCCACCCACTGTCAATGGTGGTGGTGGGGGGCCCCCAATATATAAGTGACATCTCACAAATCTCAAGTGTAGATGAATTGTATATATATATAGTACTAAATAATAAGGGTGGACATGTTGAAATGTCTATCGACTAGATCGCGCACTTATGAAGACGGGCCTGTAATCATAACTGTTGGGGATTATGCGATTTATAACCTTTACATTCCTCTTGAAACTCTTCTCAAAATGCAGGAAATGGCATTTCCGAGACTTACAAATTCAAAACGTTTCCGGGTGGCATGCCCTCGTATAGGGCGAGGTCGATTATTAAATACCGAGGTCTGATATTTTCCCGTAATGACCAAGCGGACGAGGTTAATATAAGAAGTTTATTGTATGGTATTTTTGGAAAGCACATGCAAATAGCGTGACAAAGAAGGAGCGTCACACGCTTTTGACTCCGTTTTGTCGGAGCACAACTGCAACCATGAGATTGCGTGGGAAAATTCTATAGAATTATTACCACTAATAAGCGGTACTGCGATGACGGTGGTCTACTTTGTTAATAGATAACGTCAACATCAGTTCTATGAGGGTATAAATAGGGATCCTAACTTTACAACGATCACCGACGAAGACACTAATATTGGAGTGTGGAAACGTTGGGTCATGGACAGTAACTTTTAAAGTTACGTTCATAAATTAAGCCGGCAGAGACGGCGTCCGCAGCTCAGTGGTCAAAGCACTGCACTAGCATCGCAGGGTACGTTGCGGGTTCAGGTCGAAGGCCTTGATATTGCATTTTTCGTAACTGGTTCCGTAAAATGTATGTATTCCAACACTCGAAATTTTCCTTCACCATAAATCCTTAGAACATACATAGTTTAATCAAGTGAAATGCCAGATATTACTTGTAATATTTCAAACTATAGGTTAAACTATGTCTGATAAACATGTTTGAAAAAGTGACGCTTTTTTGGCTTCGATAATTCTTCCAAAATCCAAAGTATACTTAAAGCTTGCAGGACTATATTTTAGTGTTGGACGAAAAAATGGATTTACTCAAATTTACAACACGCAAATATTACGTTATGTACCTATCAATGTAAACCCCGAGGGGAGGATGCGGACAAGGGGTGAGGATTTGACTGCAAAAATAATTCCCACCGTCGAGGTATTTGACCATGAATTGTGGCCCAGGGGTTGACACATTCGCGCTCTGACGATTGACGTATAAATTATATCAGTGTCTGGACTTACTGTCCGTTATATAGTGACCGTTAATACAGGTTCCACTGTATTAACTCTTTCCTGTCCGGCTGAAAAACATCCAAAATTGAACCACCTCTTTGTTCTATTGATATCTCTTGAAATAACCATAACTGTTGCGAAAGCTATACATTTTCTGAAGTAAACCGACTGTTACTAATGTTTTTAAATTTCTCGAACAAGACACATTATGTTAATACAAATTAGCATTAATTATCATAAATCAGGTTGACAAACTTTCATTTTTCTAGAAAAGGCCATCTTGCACGCTCGCGTAGTATCATGAAAATTCAAAATGCCACCAATTGCAGAGTTTTTTATCAAATCAAATCAAACTTGGTGTGTGAGTGGATCTCATGTCCCTGGCGCTTGTCGAGTTTCAATTTTTAATCTTATTGTTAATCTTACGTTACCGTGTGCCATGTTCTTCGATTGACGACTTCATCAGTCTTGTACGACCCATTTTGACTGAGCCAGACAGGAAAGATTTAAAGGAATTGGCAACAAAAATTATCATTTCAAATTAGGCTTACGAAGTAATCCAAGCAAACAAAACTATTCTTGTACAAAACAACATGTCACTCAAATGTCACTCATGTCGTCCTCTATCTAGTTTGCTTGTTAAAATGTGCTGTTAGTTTATGTCTTAGTTTAGAAGTTAACCATGTTATCTGTTTGATTTAATTTTATATCATAGGGACTTCGTAATGCAGCAACAAGCTCTGTGGGACATCCCTGCCACCTTTTTGGCAAAGCTTGTAAAATAAAATAAAATAAATAAATAAAATAACATCACGAATTTTCGCCAAAATCAATCCCGTCATCAACCTCGTACCCAGGGTCTCATCTCCACTCGCCGCCCGCCCCCCCACTCGCCGCGGCGAGTGGAGATGAGACCCTGGGTATGAGGTTGTCCTGTCATCCGCCATCTTGTCGTAATACTTTGCCTAATTAATAAAATGGCAAATTGCTGTCGTCACAAGCAGGGTAAACTTGATGAAACTACTCTGCGGGTGGCAGAGTTTCCACGTAGTGGTTTTTAAAGTGCTGTGATTCAATTGAAAAAGGAAGACATTCACAAAAATCTACTTTCAGACTTATATACACATGAGGATGGCCAGACAAAAATTTCGCTTTACCCTGCTTATGACGTCACACGCATATCGAAAATACAAGATGGCGGACAATGATTCAGGTGGTTCCAAATATATTAGCATATATTAGCAACAGAACGATAGATATGTTATGTATTACCTCGTTCTTTAAAAAAACCCACTTAACTTTCTCAATTAAAACAGAAATTTAAAGTGGGATTTTTTAAAGAACGAGGTAATACATAAAAATATCTACTGTTCTGTTGCTACTATATCTATCGTTCTATTGCTAATATATGCTAATATATTTGTTAGCAAATGCAATTAATGCGCTTTACGAGCATTTTTACAACCTCAAACTACTATATTGCGGCTATTTAAGTTACGTAGTTTGATCGAAAAGGTACTTATATTGGATTTGTTTTTTTACTCGTTTAAGGGTAACATTTGCACATTCTTCGATATTTTGCATCGAACTGCACAGCGAGGCACACAGTTTGTAAACAAAAGTGATATCAAAAGTGATAGGTACATTATTTCTTCGAGGCTTTTCGTTTCTCTCTTTCGAAATGTCAGCCAAACAAAAAGACTTTGTACAGCACGCCATGTGACCGGAAACACCCTACTTATAGCAAACGATCAGAGTCGGCCTATATTTCAATACGCAAAGCGTACGACAGCCTATATTTCACTTCGGAAATCGTCTTCGAAGGCCGAACTGACCGCTTTGGCAATTGAACTTGAAACAAATATGTTGCCGTTTTATACTTTATAATATATATATATATACTTTATAATATATATATGTACTTTATAATATATATATACTTTATAATATATAATATATATATACTTTATAATATATATATACTTTATAATATATATATACTTTATAATATATATATATATATATATATATACTTTATAATATATATATATATATACTTTATAATATATATATATATATTTAAACGTCAGTATCTCGTCACTAAATTCCTGGCAGTTTACCACCTTTTCACTTTTTTATATTTTATATATATATATATAATAATTCCCATCTCAGGTGGTAACGATAACCGTAAACGGCAAGAAAAGCGTCTCATTTTTAAACTTGGCACCACACATCCTCTTGGTCTTAACGAACGTTTTTATTTTATTTAATTTCCCACAAGTTTTTTGTTATTTTAGTTTGCTTGGAACTTTGTTATTATTATAGCTTATGCACTTTCATTCCTTTTCAAATTTTTTATTTCTTACTGCTTTACTATCGCCTAATCCCCTTAATATTGGACCACTGTATTGGACCTGTCATTTCTCCCTCTCCCTCTGATCGACTGTAAAAATAGCAAATGATTTAACTTTTCGCATGTCATTAATATCAGTTTGTTTATCTCCCGTGCATTTGATTGGTTACTTTCTATTTGTGACACCCTTTTGGCATATATATATATATATATATAAGCCCTATTTATTTTATTTCATCTTGTCTTACTCTGATGAAGGACTCCGCTCAAAACGTCAGTACTCAGTATCTCGTCACTAAATTCTTGGCAGTTTACCACCTTTTCACTTTGCTATATATTCAAATCACTGTCTATACGCAGCACCCTACTTTTTTTACTACTCTCATATATATATATATATATATGACCTTTTAGCTTTGGCCTTTAAGCTTTGTCGAGGACAACGTTAATTCATTTAGCTGTATATATACATACATAAATATATGTATAATGTATATATATTGTTTTCTGTAGTAGTAGGATATAGATGTGAAATGAGCAAATGAGATATAATATAAATCTCATTTAATGAGAAATGAGCAGGTTATGTATATATATATATATATATATAAAATCTTGGCAGCTTCTGACCTTTTCAATTTGGTGCATAGACAGTGGTTTGGATATATAGCAAAGTGAAAAGGTGGTAAACTGCCAAGATTTTTAGTGACGAAATACTTCGATCGGAGCCCTTATTGGTTTATACAGACCTGGTCTGTATATATATACATACATATGATATACATATACATATATATAGTACACATGGCTATGCCCATGTTATATCACCACAAATGCATATATACTTTAATAGTTTACATAAGCCGTAACATTGACGTAATATTTGCTTAGCATATACCGATATACGTTACCGTTAATATGATTATATCAGCAGTATATGCCGACGAGTTTTAGTAAACAAGCTAGCGAACGCTTCCGCAACAAACTGGGCCTGCACTGCATGTATTTTGAACTGACGCCAGTTCTGCTTTCGCACAGAGACGGAAACCGCTAAGTATGGACGATCATTCCTTGCCGCAATGAACTCCTCGGGTTCAAAAACAGTTACAATTGTGTAGTTTTATGACTTTGAGGTTCTATCACCATTACAGCGTATAATGGTCTACGAAGTGCTGCCGCATGCCAATTACTTATATGGTATAGACAGACCACTGGGCGCAATACACAAGTCTGTTCTCGATATGAACGCTATTTGAATGGCTGAATGACAGAACTAGTTTCAGACCGTGAAATATTCAGGCAGTGTTACCTAAATGAGCTCAAAGAGCGGCTAAGACGAGTAGGGAAGCAGACAGAATTGGCGACAGAAACTGTACGGTACTTCACTATATGCAGGAGACCGTATACGCACAGCATCGAGGCCGGTATTATGTAATTGTAAATAGCTAGGAGACAACGATTAAGCTACGTATATAGGAGTAAGTCTTCACTTTCAATGCTTACTGTAATGTTAAAACATAATACTTGCCTTGTACAAATCTCTCTGAAAACTTCCAAAAGTTAGCTTCGTGAAAAAAGCGCGGTATACTATATAGACGTGTTAAGTGCTCTGTCTTGATTGCCTGACTGTGACCAATTTCCCTGCTGCAGAGAGGGCAATTGTTATGCAGATGTATTTGCACTGCGGTAAAAGTTCGCATCTCCGTGGACTTCAGTGCAAACCGGACGTCTTAAGAAGCTTAGGATGTTCAACGATTGTCCACAAGTATGTCAGACATTTTCGGGACGAAGGAGCGTAGTTTATCACGAAAAAGAGGAGGGGAAATTACAACGAAGAGTGCCATTAGGTTTTGGGTCATGTATTCAAAAACATTGCCTTGCACGAGACAATGTGATTGTGTGTACAATGTCAATGTATCGTTCGACAGGCTGTCTTCGCCGCGGAGTGACACCAAAAGATCTTTTCAACATATATACATTGATATCACGCTATTAAGTTAACTAGCCGCTTTATTTACACACGACTCGATGGTGATTAAATCGTTATAAACCGAGGTATATCCACTTCATCAAATAGCTTTGTTTAACGCTTGCATGTAGCATTGTTTATATAAATATCTGAGTAGCTGACATACAAAAAGGGCAAGCGTTCGCATATATATGACAAACTCTACAGAAAGACTTCGCGATTCAACAGCAAACAAATATAAGAAATGGTGATATCTCGACTATATGTACCGTCTGACGAGAACAAGCCATAGATTGAACGTATAGGTTCAGACTTTCAACTCTATTATATATTTATTTGTTTGCTTAAGCGTTGCTTCGCACGTACAATAACATGACCTAAGTATCCAGATATATACACAAGGCCAAAACAAAAGACCGGACAATGCATTGGAAATGAAGCTTATACAAAGCGATAAGGCAGAGAGTAACATACCTGGTATCAATGGTCTTGTCTTCCACGTTCAGTGGCGACACAATGGTATATAGGAATGTACCAAGAGATTCTTTTAATTATCCTTATTACAGTTAAAGACAGTCGTTAAAGACAGTCGTTAAAGACAGTCGTTAAAGACGTTTGTTTTGTCTCTGGCTTCCGATGAATCATTAATGATAATGGAGTATTTTTTAGGCTTCTTCGTGTTACCAAGACACAAAATATTGCATTATTGACGTAGGGTTATAGGATTCTTTATTTCAGGGTTAGGACTAGAGTTTTAGTTTTCGTTATGGTAATTTATTACATGTATAATGTTTATTACATGGTTTTTGTTTCGACTCAGCCACGTTCGAGCTGAACATTTGACATTTGTAAAGTCACACGTCTGTTAACTAGAACGTCTGAATCCCGAGAAAACATAAACTATAATCTTAAATCTACCTTGATAGCGGACAGTTTCGAGTTAGAAACGAGTTTACGGTAAGTTTAACGTGTTTTATCTTGTTTATCGTATGTGTTATAAACCTCTGTGGTAAAAAATCATGAGTCAAACTTTTCTTTCCTGGTATCGACACTTCATGACGTCCTCGTGTTTCAGTTTCGCAAGGTGTTCCACTGGTTGAGCAGGAGCCTGGTTTCAGCATAGCTAGCCTTTATCGCTCCTTATTTTCTTCGCGTTAAAGTGCCTATACAGCCTTTTCAGTTTTTATTTTTTCAAACAGAGGACGAAAAACTAGTTGATAAGTTCTTTTACAGTTTTTAAATTGATCCATTCGTTTCCAAGATATTTCTTTTTGTATGAGGTAGATGACACGTCATTTAAGTCAAACAACATTCTGTCAAATCCAAACGTCTTTGCATGTTCAATACAATATTGTCACCATAGTAACAGATTAGTTCCCAGGCCTCTTAGTTCCATAGTGAAATATTTTGTTTTTTGCTTATAACAAAAAACGTTGGCAATTTCAAACTTGGGTCCTGTATTGATAAATTTTGTGAAAACGTTCTCCGAAATTCCCCAATATCAAAATGTGCTGCACATTAGACAAAACAAATCATTTTGCTTTCGTTACGAACAGGCCTGGGAACTAATGTGTTAGTATGGTGACAATATAACTTGATTCATGCTCTTTGGTTTAGTAGTATAGACCTCTTTCATAATGGCGGCTAATTTAAATATTCCTTTATGTGCATCTAAATTAGCCTTTATGGCCTCGTTTGTGTGTCAGCAATTCAAAAGAATCTTTGATTCCTAACGAGGTTGTAAAGGCTAATTTATATGCGCACAAAAGAATATTTAAAATGGCAGCCATTATGAAAGAGGTCTATGTATGAACTTGCAAAGTTCCAAGTAATTTCAGTGGATACATTTGAAGATATACAGGACGTTTGGATTAATTGACAGAATGTTGTTTGACTTAAATAACGTCATCATTCGCTAGCCTGAAAAACAGGAACTCTGGGTGGTTTCAACGCCTCTCACCTTCCCCCAGATAGCCTGCTTCGCCGTTTACCCTTTCGCTTACCGGCTACTCGCCGCCACTATTCTCTCTTTCATAAATGAGGTTAGTCATAACCAAGGTTAAACCAAAGGAGACATGCTACGATGCATACGCCCCAGGATATCGATGACGCACGAGAGTATGACACTCGAATGCAACGCAACCGTAACCCGATAACATCCGAAGTTATTGTCACGCAATGAGCGCAGACAACGCAGTGCAGTGCTCAACGCGAACGAAATACGCACCCACCATTCTACCTCTTTAACAAGACTGAATTACTCCATCAGTTCCGCAACTGATGTTTGAAGTCACGTTTAGGCAAAGACCGTTTAGGCAAAGACCGTTTACGGGAAGAATACGTTCAAAGGAAGAATAATTTCGACGTGACGTCATGCACGTTTTCAATTTTCATTTCGGAAAGTCCTCTCAAAAGTGCACTGAAGCACTTCAAAATTTTCAGCGTTCCGATCAATTAAATTAAGAAGATACTGCAAGTTGAAGTTGGATAGTTTGTCCAACTTCGAACTTTATTAAAAGGGTGACCATATTGAGAAGGTATTTGAGACGTGGTTCCACATTACTGTACCAGAATGATTAATTCAAGTACCCTTTCTTATCTAACTATATGTTCTCTCACATGATCTAACAAGACAATGACCATCAAAGCACTTTGGTCGCTGTAGTACATGATGTCATCATGCAATTGGGTTATTGGAGGAGTGGTCTGTGTCCAGCGGCTCAACAGATTCTGGGCAGCCAGTTGCAGATGAACGATGTACAGCGAAACGTTGTATGATAATACAGTCCAAGGGCGGCAGAACAGTTTAAATATAGGGGGAAAGGGCAGAAGGCTCAAGAATAGTAAGGACCGAGACATCTAGGGGGGGGGTCTAATTTTTGAATTAGCAAGGCTCGGAAACAGCATTTCCTAGCTGCGTTTTGGGGCCAGTTTTCAGGGAAATATAAGGGGAAAATCACAAAATTTTACAATCTACGTAGACCCATACGGTAGTTATAATTACACAAGCTTTCATATGTGCACAGCTTTTCTTATCGAATATTGTGGATGTTTTAATTGTTTTTAATAAAACATTGCTATAATGTATATTAAACTTTCTTCACAAATGTACTCTCAATTCATCCTGAAGTCCTGAACATTAGTTTTTTTGAAAATGAGACAGTTTTTGAAATGCGTTAATTGCCATCTTACTGTACATAGTTATGCATTAAGACATGCGTGTCTCTCGCGAGTGTACTCATAAATTATGAGTATAAGGCTGGGCTCAATCGTGGGGGAAATGCCCCCAATCGTGGGGCGATGCCCCCACACTCTAGGTCTTGTGGGGGCTACTGCCTGTGGATGTAATTCCTGATAGACAAGATCTAGAACTTACTTAACATGATTCAACTTATTGCTGTAGCTTGGCTAAACTATCAGCAGGCAAACCTGTCTTGGAGAAGTAGTCTTGTTTCCAAACAAACTCTTCATTGTACATAGTTTCCGAGGAGCAGTCCTTTGAGCATGTATACACCACCACTGTTCCCCAGTCCACACTTGCTTCCAACTGGTCAACCTTCAAATGATTGAGCAACTGGGGAAGAATCTAAAAACAATTGTGATGCTGTTAAGACATTTGCCTAATATGTATTACTGGTATTATTTATTTATTTTTTATTGATTTGTTAGGTTTGCCTTTAAGGTGGCAAATACGTGAAAATGGGCTAAACTTTGGCTGATATGTATAAAAACAATACATGCATGGGTACAATACACAATTTATGCTACGTAATACGCTATATTAGATTATGATAAACATGAATTGATAGCAGAGTGTATACCAGTTAGCAGATAGTTAATCATTTAATAGCTTACATAATGAGTGCATATGATCAGGTACTGATGGGAAAACAGTGAGATATCAACCAAAACTAGTTCTAATGTAGGCTGTTGCGGTATATCGATATACCGAAAATTATCGTTTTTTATAAATACCGATTATTCGATATTTAAATTTTCGATATATCGGAATATCGATACTTTTCGGTATTATCGGTATCACGTTTACGTTTGTATATTTAAACGTCATATCAAGCTTTTCCAGAGCTAAAAAGTGTTTGTTTACGTTGGCGTTGCAAGGTGAACCAACCAACCAGTGCAACCGCCGCCGAAGAAAGTCAAGAAGACGCTTGGCTCCCTCGCCAGCATGCGGAAGTCGTCGGATCGCCGCGCGCCGGGATCGTTTAGTAAAGGAGATGAAGAAATACTGTACGTGAAAACAGACACAATCGATGGCGACGATGATCCTTTGTTGTGGTGAAAATGCCATGCTCAAGACTTTCCAACGCTCAGTCAGTTGGCACGGAAATATCTGTCAATTCCTACCAGCAGTTCGCCGTCTGAGAGACTATTTAGTAAAGCCGGTCAGATTATCACCGCACAAAGGACTCAGCTAAAGCCAGATCAAGCAAATATGCTCGTGTTTCTGGCAGAAAACTTGTAAATAGCGTTATATTCTTAAACTTCTTGAAATACAACTTACAAAATTTGTAAAACATCTCTCATTATATATCGCAGCTGTTTGGCGTCATTTGAAAACAGAAAATTTTGCTTAAAATTAAGCAATATTATACAATCGCGAAAAATATCGATATATCGGTATTATCGGTATTTTTTTTCCGGTATCGGTTTTTTTTCAATACCGCAACAGCCTATTCTAATGATACAAAACTTGGCATAACATCTAACAAAAGTGTCTTTTTCATCACAGCAGGCAATACCTGAAACTCAAAAGTCCTCTCAGCCCCACAATGGCATTTTGGAACATCTGATGCTTCAAGCTTATTAGACTTTGCAACCCAAAGTGGCTCACCATTACGCTGATATCTTAATACCTAGAAAAGACCACACTTTGTCAGACAAAAGTTCTACTATTAGGGCAATTAAATGCACTTTTTGTGATTTCTTAAATTAAGCAAGAGCCCTTAGTGGTTAAGGAAATGTTATCCTCTTTATGCTTTTTAGCTATAAAAACGTCTAACTTTATTGCCAACATCCAAATACAGTGTTGTAATTCTTCAAATTAACCTCTACATAGTTACAATTTTACATGAAATTAAGGTTTTTACACAACATTTACAATGTGTGCATACTATGCTTAAAAAAGCAAAAAGCAGTATTTTGGTTGATTGTTGAAAATATTACAATGGATTAAATTCGTTTAAATCCAATCCCCTTATCCTCTATCAAATTGGGCAACTTTGGGACCAAATATTAATAAAGAACAAGCATGAGACAAAAGTGTAATGTCCGTTACGGCTTCTGTGTAATGTCCGCTGCACACAAATTTGTTATTTATTTCAAAAAAAGGTAAAAAAACATGTACAAATAATTTTAAAGTATGTACAAATATGTAAAAAAGTATGTAGGTGTTTTGTTGTAACAATCATTGTAATTGAGAAGATATGTTGTTTGAAAAAGTACTAAAATAGGCATGTCTTTTCTGGAGTAATGTCCGTTACGCAAAATATTGTGATTGTAAATATATGACATTTTCCAAAACACTCTGAAAAATTAGTAAGTTGAACATCAATTATTGTTGGTAAAAGTGGAAGAAATATATCAAATTAGTTTTCAACATTTGACAAACTGTGTAATGTCCGTTACATGGAATTGCCCTTCAATGTTTTCAGCTTGTAAATTTAAACTAATCACCTAGTTTTCTCGTATTTGTTTTGAAGAACAACACTATAACTGACTACATCAACACAGTGGCTGAAGAATTCAACTGCAAGCCAATAGAAGGTTAGCGTTGCTTTTGTAAATAAACCAAATGCTGTTATAGTTGAAAAGAAGAAGTTTCTTTCAAATTAAAAAGCCCTCTTGTCTGTTTACTGTTTGAGGAATGTTATCACATCAGTTAACAAGAAATGTTATTGATGGAGAAAAGGCTATCATTCAAAATCCTTCAGAAGCTCAGAGGTAATGCAGAATGCAATCTTTTGGAGTGGCTATATACATACTTTTAACTCTTTCCTGTCCGGCCCAGTCAAAAGGGGTCATAGAAGACCCCCGAAGTCGTCAATCGAAAAACACGGCACACGGTAACGCAAGATTTAAAAATTGAAATTCGACAAGCGCCAGGGACATGAGATCCACTCACACGCCAAGTTTGATTTGATTTCATAAACAACTCTGCGATTGGTGGCATTTTGAATTTTCATGATGCTACGTGGGCATGCAAGACAATTCTAGAAAAATGGAAGTTTTTCAACCTGATTTATGATAATTAATGCTAATTAATATTAACATAATGTGTCTTGTTCGGAAAATTCAAAAGCATTGGTAACAGCCGGTTTATTGGGCTTTCAGAAAAGGTATAGGTTTCGCAACAGTTATGGATATTTCCCGAGATATCAACAGAACAAAGAGGTAGTTCAATTTTGGATGTTTTTCAGCCGGACAGGAAAGAGTTAAGCAGTAATAACAGGTAAACTGAAAATAATCGAAAAAAAAGCGTCAAAGGAAAAGCAGTTTATTAAATGTTGAATTGAAAATAATCAATATCAGTAATAACAGTTTAACAATTAAGTAAAAATGGTCAGTGAGAAAAAATGAACCCCCTTCTCTGCTCCCCCCTACCTACCTTCAGCAGAGTCTCTGCAGAGATCCCACCCGCACCGGTCCACCCGCACAGGAGCTCATACTTTTAAATATATACGCAAGCTATTTATACACCACAAACACAATACTTTCTATGCATGTGGGTCAAAAAGGTAAAAAATCACCGTGTTTAGAAATGTAGGAAATAATTCACCAAATGGCTTAAAATTATGTGTGTGTAAATTTTATATACCGACTTACAACGATGATGAAAAAATCAGGCGAAAATATAAAATTGATCGATGCGAAAAAATATCGGCCGTTGTATATTAAATTGCCTATGAAACGAAAATTAAGTTTGTCTTATTTAAATGAACTCATAAAATGATGAGAAATGGTAATTTAGAGCTCTTTCATATCTTACGTCGTTCTTGAGATATTTAGACTTGTGTGATATGCAAATAAATAACCTATGACATCTTTATGTCTTTACACATGTTTAGAAAATCAAGAAATTAGAAATAGTATATTAATTTGGGATCATTATTTCGATGTAATGATGTTAGGTTTCACGAAGTGTCGTAATGTGCAAAGTTTCAAGTGATTTCGTAGAATAATTTCAAAGATATACTTGATTTTCTAAAAATGTGTAAAGCTCTTTACATCATAGGTTATTTCATTTGCTTATCACAAAAGTCTAAATATCTCGAACGACGTGAGATACGAAAGAACTCTAAATTACCATTCCAAGATGAACGCAACCGAGACGCCAGACGAACGCAACCGAGACGCCAGACGAACGCAACCGAGACGCAAGACGAACGCAACCGAGACGCAAGACGAACGCAACCGAGACGCAAGACGAACGCAACCGACTGAGACGCAAGACGAACGCAACCTAAACGCAGACGCACTGTTAGGTTATTTCTGAGCAGTACTATACAAGTCTGAAACAATCACAATTACACAGTACTATATTGACTGTTTGAGTTTCTAAGACTTACATTTACTAAACATATCATTACATGCATTTACTCTGTATTATAATACAGGTCAAACTGATAAGATTTTACTGGTTGACAATGATTTTCAAAATGTCAATTAAAAAAAATATTATTTCAAGAGTTGTACTTAACGGCACATTTTGAGGGAAGCTTAACAATTTTACCCCTGAGCCATATTCACCATAATTTACAAATTGAAAAGATCTTTTCCCCACTGGATAATCTCCTTTATGTCCACCAGATCAGACACAGTTGATCCAAGGTCATATCCCTTTTCTTGAAATTCTTTCAATGTCCATGTATTTCCATCACATTTAAAGATTACTTTAGCCCCTGGAGTGTAGAAATGATTCTTTGCTGTAAAAGGAATAAGTTCTTTCATGTTCTCAAGTTCGCAAGATGAAAAGTCATAAACTTGACTTTCATGAATGATACATATATTATCAGTGTAACGGTCTCCCCAACCAGACGCTAAAAGCCCAGTTTGAGTTTGGCTACTGCATGCACAGTATGGTGGACCATATGGCTGGTTACTATCAGGATACACATACACATTATTTTGTGATATCTTTGAGTGTCCCAAGTAGTTCTTAAATCCACCATAAACAAGGTAGTTATACTGGTCAGTAAAATAACCAGTACCATCATCATGGTCAACAGGCCAACATGAATGATAGTTACTGATAATAAAGTTGTATGTCATATAATTTTCTTTGGGGATCAATGATGGTGTCACCCCATCCTTAACTTTTGTCAGATATGGTTGTCTGTCCCACGAGTTGAAAGGACCATGGTCGAGAGTTTCTCGTACAAAATTGAACAACAAGTTTTTAGTTATGTTATTTCCACCACCAAAACCATCATTAAAGTTTATTCCAGCTCTTGGTCCATTGAAAAAGACATTCTCTTCAAGTACAGTTTGACAAGCAAGAGATTGGACAAATGCTGCAGTTTGCTTTCCAAATATTCCAATTTCATGAATCAGGTTCTTCAAAATCTTGGTTCCTCTTGGTTGATTACCATTTGTGCCATCAATAAGCTTTGATGAACCAATAGCAGCAATGGCACTGTCTCCGATCCAAACAAATTCATTGTTTGATATTGTAGCATTACGGATAAAATTGCTAAGGAATAATGCATTCCCACCAATATTGGTAAATAAACAATTGTCAACTGTAATAAATTCTGCTCCTTCTATAAACAATGCACCATTTCGGTGAATTGCCCAATCACCTCCACTTGGCGCTTCATAACTTTCTAAAAATGTTGATTCAGTTTCAGTGAATGTTATTTGATAAAACTTAAGATTCTTTACAGGATTTGATTGGCTTCCTTTAACAGAGATAAGTGACTCTAGCTGTGATATTGTTACCTCTTCAGGCAAAGTCTTGTTAGGATAGTAATATAACTGGTTTGTTTCATCATTAAAGTACCACTCATCAGGAACATCTAGTTCCTCAAATATGTTCTCAACATACCATTCAGAACCAGCGGTATCTCCACGAGCTTCTTGAAATCCTCCTTCTGTCCAAGTTAACGTGTTGTTTGACATGTTCCGATCATCTATCTGAAACTGCCATCCTCCCCAATGGTAATGCATATAAGCATGGACAATACCTGTGTGAGGTTGTTTCCACTGATACTTTGCAAATTCTAAGGAATCATTATAAACCAAACCAGAAGGAACTTTATAAGTAACCCCATCATAGGTTTCCTTTGTGGCCCAGTAGGACTCTGGCGGATCAAACTGGTAGACAGGACCACCGATACCAAGCTGGAATGTTGGAAATTTTGTATGGTTACGAATAGGGTTGTTGATTTGAATCTCAATAGCAGAATCTGTTTTTCTAGCTGGCAGCCATCTTTCAGCTTTACCAACATAACCAGTAGGGACAGTATGTAAACCAGAATATTCTGGGTTACCATTGGGAAAACGAGCTCTCACGGCTCTGCGACCATTTACAAACAGGGTATTGAAAGATTTACTTGAATTCAATTTAAGGTCAGACACATAAATAGTAATCTTTTTTCCACTAACACAGCCATTTTGTGGTTCGGGATTCCAATGTCCGTCAAGGCGGAAGTAACACATAGACAGGTAAGGTGACGTGTCAAAGTAAACATACGAAGTACATTTATCATCCTTGCCACATGCAACATAACAAGCAGAAGAAGAATTTACTTTCCCAAAAAATCGTACACTTTTCGAGCTCTCTTCGGGTTGTAGGTTGTCGTAAAATATTGCATTTTGTCCTGATGCTATCTCAATCGATTGTTTATACAATTCCCAATTTGTCTGTACAGTTTTCCCACCTGAAATCACCGAGTCCTTTTCTCCAACGAACGTTGTCTCACTATCATCAGGACCAAGACGTAATGTTTCATTTAGTTCATGAACTCCTCTCATTAGAAATACCATACATTTCACTTGTCTTTCTCTACGTTGTTCACGACATAAATCTCTGGCTCTCAACAAACTTGCAAGTGGTTTACTTTCACTGCCCTCGTTGTGGTCTAAACCATTGGTAGGATGTACAAACACAGCAAACGATGCAGCAGGGTCATGAGCTGATAAAGGCTGTCTTCGAACATCGTCTACCTTTGTTGGTCTAGTAAGATTGCACTTGGTTTCAAGTTGCAAGGCATCAAACACAGGCAAAAGATTACCCCTTTCAGGAAGCAGTGTCTTCGAGTAGTTCCAAGCCAGCTCTTTTATGGCGCAGTCTAACAATGGATCGATATTATTAGCTGCCATCACACCATGTTCTGCATAAATACACTGGAGCAGAATAACACTATGCAGAAAATAAATACAGAAACGGAAACCATGCGACCAAACTTCCATGTTTAATTTTAAAAAGGTACTGGACTCTGCGTCAAAAACCAGTGAACCGGGCTACGAGGTACAAAAAGGAACGCTAACTCTTGGCCATATGATTGGATGAAGCCAAAATTCACGCCATGGGGGCTGACCGCGTGTTGACCGCGTGTAGTGTACGTTTTCAAGACTGATGAAGCGATAGCAGAGTTTTTCTAACAAACTTCGAGGTGTTTCGATATCCTGACGAAGCACTCTTCTGAGTGTTTCAGATATAGCACCTCAAATAAATCGGTATTTATGAGAAAATCGAGGTGAAAGTTCGATTAATTTATGTAATTTCTTCCCCTTCAATATCTATGCAAATACACGCCGACAATCGACGGATAGTAGCGCCAATATCATAACACTTCATGCCGTTGGCCTTTAGCTTTTGCTGCTAAACCCTTCCCCTTTAACTTCTACATTATTACACCGTACAGTCTTGCTATTTGACAGTTAATTTAGCAACGCGACACACAACGTAGAAAGCACTGTCCAAAGAGCAGATTACATGCCGTTGGCCTTTAACTTTGATATATTCGTGTATTATCTACATATTCTACACGTAATACTCACGATCTTGAACTCCGGTTATTTACCTTACTCCCCTAAACACACGGACTAATCCCCCTTACCACTTAGAAAACTGGTATAACCTGTGGTATAACTAAAATAACTAGTTTAACTAAGATAACTAGTGTAACTAAGATAACTAGTATAACTAAGATAACTAATATGATAACTATAGTATAACTAAGATAACTAGTATAACTAGTATAACTAAGATAACTAGTATAACTAATGTAACTAAGATAACTAGTATAACTAAGATAACTATAGTATTCCTCTAATATAACTGCAGTATAACTAATAACTAAGATAACCCTATAACCCTAGAGAAGTTGATGTAGATGGCCCGTAGCGGGGAAGGTGGGGATAATCAGGACAATAAGGAAGACTATGTACCTCATGTGGTGACCGATACATGAAACACCAACCGACCTGGTAACTAATGACGCAACTCACGTATATACTGTATTACCAACTGATAAACGCCCTCAGTGACAATTTGTATTTGACGAAGCCCAAGCTCACTCTCCTCCGCGAGGGTAATACTATAGGTGGGCTATTATTGGGCTTACAGGGTGTTTTGGGGACGCGTGGAGAGAATCGGGACGCGGAATTGCGAGCTCCCGCCAGCCCGTGCTGCCCAAACTATTTGCCCGAACTCTAAAAAAAGCGCTAGAAGCCTCTGCGGAGGAGAGTGGTCCAAGCTAGTACAAAGATCGAGAACGAACCTTTTAACTACGACAGCCTTTCAACCCTATACTCATGGCAAGACGCGTTGGACTTTCCCGAACAAACAACACTTTGGTAAGCAATCACTTAAATTTTCTTTCCTTACAGTTACACGCATATTTTGTTTACTCCGCGCATTATTATTTATCTTCCAACGAAAAAACATCAACTGCCAACCCGATACCCTGCTGAAGAGACCAAAAAGGTCGAAATGCGTACAGGGTTATCCCGCATGTTATACTATGCACTATACAATTATACGCATCTTTACTCTCTGTTTCTGTGTTTTATTCATACCTTTTATTCAGTTTACACTGCATGTCCAGCGCACGTTGCAATATATGATACGCATTATAGTCAGTGGCTAAATGCGCTTATTATTCCAATTCCCGTACCCATAGTTTTCTACATTTACATATACAGGACATCATTCAACCTCGTACCCCCCTTTGTGGTTCTCATTACCTACTCCAAAACCAAAAAACAATGAGTTGTTATTTATATGCACATTTTCAAGTAAATTTCTGGAACAAACTTGAAGATGTAACCGTAATATTTGAGGTGAAATGAATGCTCTGAAAACTACTGTAAACTGTGTAAAAGAGAATTTTCTTTCTTTTTAAAGTATTTATATTTATTACTGCACAAAATTTCGTTTATCACTGCACAAATCCAATTTATCATTGCTCAAATTGGCTATCACTATAGACAGTAGATACAGTAGGTTACTTGGACTCTAAAAAACCTGTTTGAAACCGC
This sequence comes from Chrysogorgia sp. JL179-B06, assembly GCA_035772405.1. NCBI lineage: Eukaryota > Metazoa > Cnidaria > Anthozoa > Scleralcyonacea > Chrysogorgiidae > Chrysogorgia > Chrysogorgia sp. JL179-B06. The sequence continues at coordinate 369,800 of JAYKKM010000335.1, forward strand.
CTTTTTCCCGCTCTTTTCTCCCGTGATGTTTTGAAAGCTCTGAGATATTGCTTGGCGAATTTTGTAAGGAAAAAAGTAAGATTTTTATAGAGTTGGATAATAATTACTTATTAGACAGTTTAGTGTACAGTACAGCTGTATATTTTACTCATAATTTGCCAAAGAATTTAATAATTCAACGTTTTTCCCCACCGTTCAGGAAGGAGCATGAAAAATGCGAGTTCAGCGTGCACGAAGTGTATGCCATCGATGTTTTAATAAGCAGTGGAGATGGCAAGGCGAAAGAGAAGGATACTAGAACAACGGTCTACAAAAGGACACCAAATATGTACAGTTTGAAAACGAAGACCTCCAGAGGTATATTTTGAGTTGTTTTAGCTTTTTGTTGCAATGGCGCTATTGTATAAGATACTAAACCATGCAGAGGACTGAGATAAAAGTAAGGCAGTTCATAAGAATATTGTGTGCTGAGATACGAATATTATCTTCGAGTGTTGGTCGTTCGCTTTTCTCACTCGTGAGAGATTATCATCAGGAGAAGATAAAAATAGGTGTGCAATGCGTACATGTGTCTGCTAACAGATATAACAGTTACAGAGTAATACGAGATAAGTAAGTTCATTGGCTTATGTCCATTCTTTGTGAGTATGTCCGAGGCTATAAGAACGGATTCCGAACTAGAAGATAGTTAATTTCGCACTAACATTTTAAACATATTTGGAAATTATAATTTTATTCAAATAATATTGGTTGTAGGCTAGCAATGTCTGAAATCTTATTTCTAATTTCACTGTTCTATATACGAAAGTTTAGCGAAGGTGTAGACCATGTTTGAGTTAATTGAGACGGGTTAGTTTAGGATATAATATGACAAATATGTGCGACGATAATTACTACCTGTACTAGGTTCATAAGTTTTGACATACAATTATTTCGGCTAAAATTTTTAGCGATTTTGAAAATATCACTGTAAAATTTAAACCACATGAGCCGACCACTGAAACACAAAATTTAGCGCCTGGCCAAAAATGTTGTCATTGCAAACACACTGACACTGTCTTCGTTCAAATTCGTATAGAACGTGTTATTTACACACAAGAACCCGACCAAAATGTTGGTCATTTTAAACACAATGGCTCTGATAAACAACAAAAGTAATTCAATACCTATCGTGGATCAAGTAAGCGAAGGAAGAAGCCTACTCGGTGAAGCAACAAACGATCTCGGCGAACTTTCGCTGTCTTCCGGAACGTGTTCGGTAATAGGTATGCAATGAGTACATGCGTCTGCTGTTGAAGTGAAAATTGGATGAAGAAGATGACCATACATCATAACGATAGATCAGGGGTGGCGGAAGGGGGGGGGGGGTTACCATTGCAATCTCCTACCCCCTCTTGTTTCGAACAAAACAGCAAATTGAAGACAAGAATCTTTTCCACAGTTTCGCAAAGTATTCATCGAAGTGACGAATGCAAACAGATTATATATTTCACAGGCAACCCAAGCTTACGCGATAATGAAATTTCTTTTATTGGGTATGTCTAAAGGATGCCAAATGACTCAATATTGTTATAAATTTAGAAATAAAGTTAATTAACGTTTAGTAGAAATTTCACATATCTTTAAAAATTCTCTAAATTTACGGCAATATTCAAGTATTGTCAGTCTTTTAGAAATATCAAAAAAAATTCATGTAAATTACCACATAAGCTTGGGGTTTGCTGTGGATTTGTCAGCACATATGACGTAAAGTGACTAGGTGAACGAAAACATCCTACAAATGAACATCTTAGTCGATAACATAGCGCTCTGCTGACGCGACGCAAAAACGAGAAGACCTCATAATCTAACTGGCATTAATTTGTTTTTTATTTGCAGTGTTCTTCAGTGAAGTTAATAATAAATTCACGACAATGCCATTTACTCTAAGGTATGGATATTACGCAAAGCAATATTCTCTCACCGTTTGCTCAAAATACATATTATTACATATTTTATTTGTGGTATAATATCCTTAATATCGCAATCTAATTTACTGTGTTTACCTCTAGGGCGTTTGAGGATGAAAAGCAAGCCAAGTTAGGTGTAGTTGAGTGTGTTAAACATGGACTTTTGGAACCGTTTAACGTATTATGGGAAAAAGAAGGTAAGGTTACTTGCCAAGAAATGTGGTATAAAAATTATTGGGCGACAGCGAGAGCTCTGTACTACCCTCCCTACCAGGAACACCTGTAATACAGGCTAGCACTGTACTACCCTCCCTACCAGGAACACCTGTAATACAGGCTAGCTCTGTACTATCCTCCCTACCAGGAACATCTGTAATACAGGCTTGCTCTGTACTACCTTCCCTACCAGGAACACCTGTAATACAGGCTAGCTCTGTACTACCCTCCCTACCAGGAACACCTATAATACAGGCTAGCTCTGTACTATCCTCCCTACCAGGAACACCTGTAATACAGGCTAGCTCTGTACTACCCTCCCTACCAGGAACACCTATAATACAGGCTAGCTCTGTACTACCCTCCCTACCAGGAACACCTATAATACAGGCTAGCTCTGTACTACCCTCCCTACCAGGAACACCTGTAATACAGGCTAGCTCTGTACTACCCTCCCTACCAGGAACACCTGTAATACAGGCTAGCTCTGTACTACCCTCCCTACCAGGAACACCTGTAATACAGGCTAGCTCTGTACTATCCTCCCTACCAGGAACACCTGTAATACAGGCTAGCTCTGTACTACCCTCGCTACCAGGAACACCTGTAATACAGGCTAGCTCTGTACTACCCTCCCCACCAGGAACACCTGTAATACAGGCTAGCTCTGTACTACCTTCCCTACCAGGAACACCTGTAATACAGGCTAGCTCTGTACCACCCTCCCTACCTTACCACTTTCTCCGGGGTTTGCCGCTGGACAAAAGGAACGCGGATTGTTATCGAAATTTTCGGCCGTTCTACGTTGCAAATTCGTTGCATAATCAGGAAATACTCGTAGGGGCATCAAATCGAAGCATAATTGTTCCTCGTGGCTGGAGTGCGTTTTTATAGTCTAAAGACATGCACGCATTGCGTGCCTATTTTTACACCAGTTAGCCATTTATTTGCCGCACCGTTTTAGATGAATAACGTTAAGATGAGACTGAGAATAACAGGGCAGTGCGTGTGCCACTCCGAGGGAGAGGCGTCGAAACTAGTATTATGGGAGCTGCGGAGGGCAGTTTCGAATGGGAGAAGGAAGTGCTCAACCTCGTTCCCAAGTCCTTATCTTCGCTCCCCGCCCGCTCCCGGGGGGGAGCTGAGATAAAGCCCTAAGAACGAGGTTGGGAAGCGCTTCATGTTCATTCGACAACTTGAAGGATACCGACCTGGATGATATGGATGGAATTCGTTAAATGGTCTGGGACAATTCCCGGCCGTAATATAGAGCACTAGATATTTTCAATGAAGATACCTAGCTTTTAAAGTGGCACTACGATGAAAATGCACCCCCGTCTTTTAGATTTCTTTAGCATAGAATAGTATTTCAGGGTCGAAAGTGATCATCAATGTAAAAAAACAACTAAAAAATGGTATTTTGAAGTAAGTATTTTGAGCTCTGAAATCACTATTATTTAGGCCACCATTACTTAAAACGTGTTCCAAGTGAGCCCGCAATTTTAAAAGGTAATATTGTTTGTGACGTCAGATTCTCAATGCTACGCCTGAATTTCAGTCGAGGTTACTTGTTTTCTTGTGTCTTTTTTCGAGAAGTAGATGACATGTCCAGCCTTTCAGACGAAGAATTTGAAAAAAACGATCTTGATTTACTTGAAGAATTAGCCACGTGGAGTCTTCGCCTTGAGAATCTGACGTCACTTCGTTACGCTGGTCAAGAACATGAACGATTAATGGCGGACATAACAACTCCAGATTCGGAGTAAGAAAAATAATACTTGCCATTGTCGAATCGCAAAATATTTAGCAGTACGTAAAAATATCGATAGGTAAAAATTTGATCGTAGTGGCACTTTAAAAGCCTACAAAAAAACAACTGGTAAACACAACACAAACCTGGTCAGGATCATTTGAGATATGCTTTCTGAACTCCAAAAAGGTTTTATCCTCAACAGCACCATTTATTTTCTTACTCTCAGCAGCTAGTAATTCCCATTCACTATCACTCACAGCTCCGGACTCATCATCCATGTTTCCTTTTATGTGTTTTTGGAAATCACTCGTGTCCTCATCATCTTCGTTATCAGATTTATCTTGAACAGTTTGTTCTGGCTCGGTTAAGAGTTCATACTCAGGAAAAAGTAGAGCATTGCTTTTCCCAGATAATGACCCCGCTGAAAGACAACCGACATTAAAAATGTGGCCTGTTGCATCGTTTATAGTCATGCTACTTTTTAAAAAAAATATTATGCCATTGTTTTTTCTAACTTTATTGACAACTTGAATATGGATAAAGTAAAATAAAGATAAATGGTTTGAACCCAAGATTTTCATTAAAAGTGTGTACAGTAGTTGATCATCCAAGTTGTTGTAGTCTTGCAAAAGACTATTGTTGGCGATTGACATTTCGATGGTCTCAGTAGCATTTAAAATAATTCAAGCAAATTATGTCTATGCTTGAGGATATTTAATTTTAAATCTGAATACCCAAATTCTGCAGCAAATTTTATTTTACAGTTTATCTGCAGCAAAATTCTGCCGCATCAGCAATTTTCGGTATGAGCCTACCGCAGGAGATCTGCCATTAAAGTGCCCTACTTTCCACTCTGGACAATACCGGCAGAAGAGGGGGGGGGGGGGGGGGTGGCTTTAGCACTCCCCAATAATAATGCTGCCAAAAGTTTACGCATTTAAAAAATTTAAGTTGCATCATTTAGATCAGGAAAATACCAAACCGAGAGTTTTTCGTCCTTCCGAATTGTTCGCATATTCATCAAATGGAGAAACTATATAACTAGGCAATTTTAGGATTGGTACCCAGTCCTCCCAATACAGATTTGCTTCCACCATTGCCTGACCGGTACCACCCTGCCTCCATTTTAGCTATTAATTATTATAGCTGGCCAATAGACTTTATTCATAAATGGCTGCCAAATTAATATTCTTTTATATGCATATAAATTGGTCCTTATGAACTCATTTTCATGTACGAAATTGAAATTAAGGATTCTTTAAGGTAGCAAGATCCCTCTGAATACATTTTTAATTGGAAGCATCTGCAGGCAGTGAAAAAGGGCTTCCAAGATCAAACTGAACAAAAGGAGTGGAATGTGTATGAGAGTGGTGCTCACTAGCGTAGCTAGGATGATGTTGGTAAGTTTGAATCATACATCACTGACTAAAAATGTCAAACTTTTGCTTATTGTTTTCAGCTGTTTACCAGAATGCATTTATCAACAAATTTGCCATTTTCCAAACACTATTTCTCCCTCATTTTCCCATATATTTCAATAAAATTTTCACCATAGCCTCCTAACAGGAATATCTAGGGAATTGTGGTAGGAATTTTGAATCTGATTCATACTTGTTGAATTATCTGACATAATTAATATAATTTAGGTGGTGGAAATTAAAAAAAAAGAAAAAAGATGTCAGAAAATAGCTGAAAGTTTAAATTGAAAATGCTACCACCAGAATATGCCTTAGTATATAAGCTATAAACTCAGAAACTTTCAGGACCTTATCTCTAAAACTGCCTGAGAAATCTTGTTTGAAGTATATCCCGATATTATTTGTCATATGTTCTATCAAATGGTTGTAAGGGTTAATTGTTATATTGTATGGTATTAAAAATGTATTCAGAGGGATCTTGCTACCTTAAATGAATTTATATGTATATAAAATAATTTTAAATTGTCGGCCATTTATGAATCATATTTTATTTATTTCAATTCATTTGATTTAAGCCAATGCTGAATCATCATAATTATCATTAATTATGACAACTATAATTTCATATTACCTATTAACACACCTTGAAAATTATCTGTACTTTCTTTACAACACCTAAGCTTGTGTCCTCTCCGCCAGTCAATAGTTTGATGTTCCTTGCTACAGTACTGCACAACACCACACCTTCCACATCGTTTCTCACCTGCGCAGCCGCAAACCTCGCACAATGGTGACCACTTGCCTTTCATTTCGGATTCTCTTTTCAGAAACTCCGAGAGAAGTACGTCTTCGTCTTCGGGCGGCTCGGCATCATAAAACTCGTTTCCACGCGGAAGCTGGCATCTGAAAGCCGCGAAACACGCGTTGCTGTTCGGCTTGTAGCACGCGCCATCACGGCAACAAAATACGAAGAGCGTACGATGAAACGTCGTCTCTATTAACTCTTTGTCGTCAGACGGAACGTAAACTTGCAGTAGAAATATCAATGGCTTCTCGCAACTTTTGCACCGGAGAGCCTGCTCGTTAGGTAGACCGGAAAGCGCTAACCAAGCAGGCTTGCCGCCAACTTTACTTGGAAAAAAAGGACTTGAAATACGCACTGGGTTGTGAACTTCTTCGACAAAACCCAATTCAACACTGTTGGTCGCCATCTTGGTTTAAAGATAGAGATTCACCTAAAGTCATGGGTACGAGGTTGGTTCAAATAGCAACCCAAGCTCGCTTATCCATTATTTTCATTTATAAAATAGAAAATTAAATAAAACTATACACCATGCGAGGCACCCCCCTTTATATACAAATATGCATAAAAAACACTGACATACAGTAAGAAAAACTAATGAATATGTGTGACAAAAGCAGTCACGAACAAGAGACCAAGCCCATGGCATGTCTACGTCAAAAACTGAAATAAATAAGGACGAATAAGTGCGACGAAGAAAGTTCTTAAAACTAGTAATATAATGTTTGCGGGTATTTCTTTTGTTCTCACAGGGCCATTAACAACTAATATACCTCATTATATCCATTTTTGCTAATCTTACCTCCGTTGACGGCAAACTAGGTCTGATTAGAACTAATCATACCCGGTGTGACGCCAACGGAGGTACGATTACGAAAGAACAAAAGAAATACCCGCAAACATTATATTACAAAGGAATAGCATAAAAAGAGGTGTATTAACCATTAAACGTCCCGCTCGATTCGGGTCATTTAGTAAAATTTTACTAAACGACCCTCATCGAGCGGGACGTTTAATAGCTAATGAACCTCTTTTTATGCTATTACTTATAAATAATGTCAGGAAGCTAGTAGGTGAAGCTGTTTTGCACACTGAGTTCCATAAATGAACAGTCCGGTTGAAGTATGAGCCCTTGAATGTACTTGTTTTACATAACGGAACTTTAAGTATAAGACTAGGATTTAAAGTAAGTCGTGTACGATCGTGATTAATAAAACTAACATAGTTACATATGTTCAAGTCTATATGACCGTAGAGTGCCTTGAAAAAAGACCAAGTCTCGAATTTCTCTGTCAAGCAGAGTGGTAACATATCTAAAGTTTGCAGTCTCTCCTCATATGAAATTTCGCCTATTTTCGATCTTAAAATCCATCTTGTTGCGCGTCCCTGGATTCTTACGATTATAGGACTAGGGTTACGATTAGGTTGTTTCGAATTTTCCCAAAATCTTTTGCAAGGAAAAATCAGAAATGTAAAAAATCACAAAATTAAACTCTAACTACCCTTCTAGGCTATGATGGCGATCTTAAAACTCTTCTCTTCTTAATCCCACCATTGCTGATAATAACAGACCTCTTGAGCGCGTAAACAGTTTCAAAGTACTTGGCTTGATTATTCAAGACAATTTGAGGTGGAATTCCCATACAGATGCTATCACTCTGAAAGCAGCTAAAAGGCTCCACATTCTGCGTGTTTTATGTAAATCTGGCGTGCCGCGCAGGCCGATCTTGTCACCATTTACATTACATTAATCCGCTGTTCTGGAATACTGTTGCTCTGTTTGGAGCTCTAGCATTCCACTTTATCTCTCGGTTAAGCTGGAGAAGATCCAGAAGCGTGCTTTACGCATTCTGTTACCTTTTTATTCATACTCTACTGCCCTAGAAGCAACTGCGCTTCCTCGATTGGATGCTCGCCGTGACGAACTCTTGCGCACGTCTTCATTATCTGTTGCCTCCGACTAGGTCGTGTTCTACGTAATTCTGATAGTTTCACCCTTTTCAAATGTAGAACCGACCGGTTTAAAAATAGCTTTTTCCCATTTCTCTCCTCTATCAGCAAGGCTAAATTATAATGAGTGTACTGTAGATACTGTTAGGATTAAGGATAATGTAAATATATGTTTAGTTTTGTAAATATACTGTAATTCACCTTTTGGTGCGATGGTATTTCATTAAACCTTTTATTATTATTATTATTATTATTATTAGCATTCTGTGAACCAATCTCAGAACGAATGCGATTCCTTAAGTGATTTCGGTGTTTAGTTTAGATGTGGGGAACACGGCGCGAAGTACCCACACTTTCACAATCACAAATCACAATTTCACACGGTTGAACGTTTTGACATATATTTGATCCTTTCTCGAGCACAAGGTTAACAACAATGCTAAAATAAACCCTCCCATCTAGATATAAAATCGTAACACCCTAAATCACGTGATAGATCACTCGTCGTCGATTAGCTAAAGTATGTAGTTTCCGACACACTCCCCCATGTGACTCCTGGAAGGAGACACATGTAAACGGAAACCGTCATGGTAAAGTACAAAACAAAAGAAAACAAACATTTGATTATATAACTATAGTGTCCAAGTTCACTTCAACATCTTAATTACTGTTTATCATATCATTATCAATGATTTCTCGAACTCGTAAACCAGCAGCAACTCCAGCGTCTCGCTTGGGACGAAACGATTTCGCCAAAGGGTTTAGTTCCGCATCCTTTGAAGCCTTGAATTTATCGCAGGTCAGCTCCAAAGGATATAGGTGCTGGACAGCTCTTTCTAAGAACGATTTTCCCGTCTTCAACTTCGCCGCTCGTACTTTCCCATCACGTCCCACGAAGACCTCTATCACGATGCCAAGAGGCCACTTTCCACGGTTTCTTTCGTCGCTACGGATGATGACCACGTCGCCAACTCTTGGGGAAATCACCTTATCGGTCTGGTTACAGTTGTGGCGCTCCCGTAACGCGGTTACATACTCCCCAGTCCAGCGTCTCCAGAGAGTTTCCTTGCACGCTCGCAAATATCGCGCTCTCTTTCGAAGATTCACATCTTCTTCTCTCCATGGTTCTGCCTCGGGCAGGCGATTGGTACGTTGAAACAAAAAACTTGCCGGCGTTAGGAGAGGAAGCTCAACATCGTCTTCTACGTACGACAATGGACGGCAGTTTAATTGAATTTCGACCTCGAGCACAACTTCGGTCAGTTCAACCCAAGTAAGTGCTCCTCCCCCAACACACTTGTAGAAGGCACGCTTGAAGATTCCGACGAGTCTCTCGAACTGTCCACCCCACCAGGGGGCACGACTCAGGTTAAATTGCCAGCGGATAAGTTCTTTTGCCAGGTAGCCTTGTAGTTGTTCATCTTTACGGATCTGTTTTAACCATCTCGCAGCTCCGACAAAGGTCCCACCGTTATCTGAGACAATTTTTGCTGGTCGACCTCTACGAGCAATCAGGCGCTTGAGACTTCCAAGAAATGTCACCGTGTCAAGATTAGGAAGGATCTCCAGCTGTAATGCTCTCGATAAACTGCAGGCATACAGAACTAGGTATGCTTTTCCTTCTACACGTGGTGACTTTCGATACCGAATGGGGCCGGCGAAATCCACACCAACAACTTCAAAAGGTGCAGAACCTTCAGTTCTCTCTCTAGGTAAGAGACCAGGAGGAGGAGAAGCTAGTGCACGAACCTGGAATCGTTTGCACCCCCAACACGACTTGATGACTTTCCTTGCAAGTTGGCGCAGACGTGGAACCCAATATTCCTCCCGGACACGAGCCATGGTGAGACCGATCCCACCATGCAAAGTGTGATAATGTTCTCGCTGAACAAGCTTCTCGGAAAACAAACAACCATCCGGTAGATACACTGGGTAATGACCCTGAATTCGACCGCGACACTCGAGAATTCCGTTGGCGTTGGTCTGAAGGTTGAGTTGAAGCTGGTCAGCGGAAAACTTAGGTGACGTCACGGCATTCGATTGAACTCGTCGTATCCACCAATCCATCTGTGGTTCTAGCTCCGCTGTCGTAAGAGGACCACTGGCCACTGGCAAACCACGACACTTGCCTACAAATCTCTTCATCTGAGCACAAACTCTCAACGCTTTATTCAGGTCGCATCGGTCGAGTAGATTGTCGAATTCATCCCTTTCACTTACTGTCACTGAGGCAATCACCTCACGAATGAGTTTACTCTCTGCTACCGACTCTTCGCTGGCCTTGGTAACCAGATTGGGTGGCCACAATTCAGGTTGGGACAACCATGGCGGACCGTTCCACCACAAATCACAATCGATCACCGACCCACCACGACTTCCCAAGTCTGCAGGGTTGTCCGATGAAGTGACATGCCTCCACGCGTCGATGTTGTGCTCGGCAATTTTTCTTACACGGTTTGCTACGAACTGGCGATATTCTCCACTTCCACCAATCCAGTGCAGCGCTACAGTGCTATCGATCCAGCACTGCACCAAGGAGACAGGGAACCCGGCCAGGGCACGACGTACGTTGTCTACGGTGTTAGCTGCCATGTGCGCACCAACCAATTCCAGTCGAGGTATGGTAAGACCTTGCTTGGCCAATCTAGCTTTAGCTGTAACTAGACCTTGTGTAGTTCCGGAGGCTTGACGAACTACGGCATACACCGCGCTGGCCACTCCGTGACCGCTCGCATCGCCAAACGCATGAAGCTCTACGGCTTCAATAGGCTCACGGTGAGGTGCCAAACTGCGTTGTGTTGAGATCTGGAAAGGCAAACCAAGGTTCCACTTCTTCCAGCGATTGGCTAAGTGGTCTGGCAGAGGAGCGTCCCAGGCCAGCTTACTCGTACAAGCATCACGGTAAATTAACTTTCCCTGTAGCAGCACTGGCGACACAAAACCGAGGGGATCGTAAATGCTAGCTAGCATGGCGAGAATTCCTCTCTTTGTGGATTCACATCGATCTTTAGGAAAAACCACGCTCAGGGTATCATTGCTCTTGTCCCACGTTACTCCCAGTAATTTACTGCCTCTTTCGGTGGCGGGATGGAACTGTTGTTTGGCGTAGGTCAGCTCAGACTCGTTACCAGGTGGAGGAATGTCAGATTCCAGCTCAGGCACGTTCGAATTCCACTTGTGGAGCTGGAATGAGGCATCTTCGAAGATTTTGATAGCATCCTGCTTGAGCTCGCTCGCTGAAGAGACCGTTGAAGCACCGGATATGAGATCGTCAACGTAGAGATCTCGCTTAATCTCGTCAACTCTGTCTGGTAGTTTTGGGGCCCAACTGGACAAATGCTGCTCGATCACTCCCTGTAAGAGAAACGGGGAAGACACCAAACCAAACAAAGCTCTCGTAAACCTCAGCTGTACGACTTTGTTGGAATCCGCGCTTTGTAGCCAGTGGAATCGTAGGGCGTCACGGTCGTCCTCTCGGATACGCACCTGCAAGAACGCTTTCTTCATGTCAGCAGCAAGGATCACGGTACGGAACCTGCCACGGACAAGGACATCCCACAGCTTGTTTTGGAGAACGGGGCCCGTCTCGAGACATTCGTTTAACGAAGGACTGTTCTTTTCACTACGGGCCGAACAATCGTATACGATACGCATTTTAGTGCTTTCGGCAGCTTCTTTTATCACGGCGCGATGAGGCATGTAGTACTCCCGTCCGAGAACTTCCGAAGGTGCCTTTTCTACAATCCCATGTTCCAGCTGCTCGTTAATAATGTCGTTGTACTCTTCAAGTTTCCCGACGCTTCGCAACCTCTTGACAAGGGTCTGAAGTCGGTGCAGACTGGCACTACGATTAGTTGGCAAAAGGGGATGGTTTCCCCTCCACGGCAAACTCGTTTCGTACCACCCCCCTTCCGGGTCACGGGTCAGCTGCTCGCGAAATTCTTGGTACACGACTTCTTGATCGCCTGACGGCGAGTCCGCTAACCCGAGCACGTCTAGGGCACACAAACGTTCGTAGTCTGCCGAAGAATTTACAGCCAAGAAACTCGATACTTCCTCGCTGTCCAAACTGGGGGCCATCATTGCCCAACCAAAACGGGTATGTTCAGCTATTGGTTCTCCTTGTCTACCAACGCGAGGCTGAACGGACGTGCGAATTTTAGCATATTCATTCGCACCCAAAATCATATGAACCGGCAATTTCTCTTTCGTAGCCACGTCGATCAACTCGAGATCGCGTAAGTGCGTATAGCTCTCGATTAACAGGTCGTTGCGCGAATTTTTCAGCTTCAAAAGTTCGCATTTGTCAATCTTCGTGAGACGCGCGTCGAGCGAAAAATCTCCTTTAACTGATTCGAGACGGACGTCGTATTGGCAAAATTTCGACGTAGTAGTCCCCATCAAAGTAGCAATTCGTCGCGTTTCCCTTTTTGCTTCGCGAACTCGCGTGAGCTCGATAAATCTGGCGGAAACGTAAGAGTGGCTCGCACCACTATCCAATAAAGCACGGAATTTGAGATCGCCCACCTTGACCACAACGATTGGGTGTATGACAGCGCTGTTAACTGACCTATTAATAGGCCTTTTCAAGTGCGGTAAATGAACGTCCGACGTCATTCCCGGTTCCCCGTCGTTCTCTCGGCCCTGTAGGCAAATGGACGTGTGATGCCTTTTCTTACATTTTTTACAGGAAAATTTACTCTTGCACGTGCTGGCGGCGTGTTGCCCGGTGGCGCAATTAAAGCAGAGCTTGTTATCAGCTAAATACTTCTTGCGTGCTTCAGGCGACGAAATTTTTTCGCAATGGGTGGCTTTATGATCGCTGCCTCGACAATAAACACAAGAGACGTCTGAGTCACGCGAATGAAAAGAACTGCCGCTCGAAAACTCTGGCCGTCTAGGGCTTCGCTTCTCGGTTTTAACGATCGCGTTTGTCTCCGTCCATTTTCTTAAAGCTTCTAGAAGCTTCGAGAACGACCAATCTCTCCAATCACCTGACGCGTGCGTGACTAGCTCAGGCTTTAAAACTTGTAACTTTCTGACGATGACGTAAAAGGACGTGCCTTCTATCGACTCAAGTTTCCCCAAGGTCTTGAGGCTTTCGACATTAAACAGTAACCTCTCATAAAATGTGTGGATTTTACCAATATCGCGCTCGGTTACAGGTTGCAACTCTAACAAATTGACAACATAGTGACCAGCGACTTCACTAGGGTGCCCATACTTGTCGCGCAAATACTTGATAGCTCTCTCGTAACCCTCATCAGTAAATGGCAGACAGTCAAGAGCACTTCTTATGCGCGGTACGACGAGCTCTTTTAGGTGAGAGAACTTCGCGATGGCCGGTACTTGTTGACTATCTACCATGGCTTTGAATTGTCCTTCGAACCGAACCCAATCCAAAGGAGTGCCGTTGAACTTTGTTATAGTGAGTTTCGGTAATCTCACTGCCGCGGAAACTTTTTAACGGAGCTCCCTTTGTTTGAGATCGGCTTCAATCTTTTGTTCAATCAGTTTTTTCTCAAAATTCATCGCTGAATCGTGCCTTTTGGCTTCTTCCGCCAACTTAGCTTCTTCAGCTATCGCGTTGATACACTTAGCAAGACTCGCGGAGCATCCGTCTGCGAGGGAAAGTTCTTGCGCGATTTCCCTAGACCATGACTCGACCGCTTCTTCGGTTTCACCCGCGGAAAATTTCGACTCTTCGATAGAGCTTCGAAGCCCTTCAATTGCTCCGGTGAGAGCAACGATAGAAGTACGGTGCCGTTCAACGGCTTCTCCATCGCGTTTTGCGAGAAGTTCATCGGCTTGCTTAAGTCGGAGGCGTAAAGTTTTTATTTTTGATTCTATCTCTGAGTTGCTTTTTCATAGACATTTTACGTGTCGTGATTTTCTCAGCAAGAAAGGTCACGCAAGGTTTTCCATGCAGAAAAGGTATTAGAACGTACTCACAGTTTCACGGTTCGGAGTAGAATCCCGTCGGAGGTGCCAGTAATGTGGGGAACACGGCGCGAAGTACCCACACTTTCACAATCACAAATCACAATTTCACACGGTTGAACGTTTTGACATATATTTGATCCTTTCTCGAGCACAAGGTTAACAACAATGCTAAAATAAACCCTCCCATCTAGATATAAAATCGTAACACCCTAAATCACGTGATAGATCACTCGTCGTCGATTAGCTAAAGTATGTAGTTTCCGACATAGACCCGAAAGTCTTACCATTTGCTTGTATTTATAAGTAATAGCATAAAAAGAGGTGCATTAGCTATTAAACGTCCCGCTCGATGAGGGTCATTTAGTAATATTTCTTTTGTTCTTTCGTAATCGTACCTCCGTTGGCGTCAAACCGGGTATGATTAGTTCTAATCAGACCTGGTTTGCCGTCAACGGAGGTAAGATTAGCAAAAATGGATATAATGAGGTATATTAGTTGTTAATGGGCCCTGTGAGAACAAAAGAAATACCCGCAAACATTATATTATATTGCAAAGGCAGCACTTTCTCCTCGATTATTTTTAAGACCCTGAGTGGTGGTCCGACCCAGCATTTGAACCCAACTCATAGACATGTGTGGTCACTGGTAACCACAACACCTGGTTTGCATAGCATTGGCCGTATGGTGAAGAATTGAAGCCTTTCAACAAAGATGCTTGAGAAACATCATGCAAATAAATTAAGAAAAAGTTCCGAATATCGAGATTCTGGCAAAAACAAATTGCTGTAGCATCGAAAGCATCATCCGAAAGCGTCATCTGTATTGGTCTGGTCATTTAGTCAGAATGAGTGAATCACGCTTATCGAAGTCAATCTTTTATGGTGAATTAAGAAATGGGTCCAGAAAGCTGGGTTAACCAAGGAAAACGTTTCAAGGACATGCTGGACGATACAATGAGAAAGTGTGATATCCCCGAGTCATCATGGGAAGAACTTGCCAAGAATCATTCGCAGTGGAGGGGAAGAGTATACACCGGGGTGCAAAGGTTTGAGAAAGTTCGGGAGTACGAGATTGTGCAAACGCGATTGCGGTGGAAGGATCCATCCAAGGCAGCGGAGACTGGTTTCCGTTGTGGTGTGTGTGATCGACCTTGTGCAAACAAAGCTGGTCTCGTTGCTCACGGTCGCGTCCATCGATAAATGAACCAATCGACATAGTCGAAAACGACACGTCATCCATCATCATGGTGAAGAATTGACAAGAAACCTTGCGCAATATTTACATTTGAAAACTACATCTTATATATATATATATATATACATACAAAGTTAAAATTCATAACACAACTTTCGTCGACTGTCTTCCTATATTTCACGAACATCCAAACCCCAGAGGTTCTACTTTGAAATGGAAAAATTGAAGGATTCTGAACGATTCTAAGTTCCATGACGGAATGCGACTAAAAAGGTGTGCTCCATCCAAAATACAAGTGTAGTTCATATGAAAGATCTTACTGACTTTAGTTTATTTCCAAAGTTTCAGCATTCCTATCAATTTAGTTAAGAAGATACGGCTAGTTGAAGTTGAGGATTTTGACGCCATATTTGTTCTGAAAATACGACATCATTGAGTGCTTCTTTATCGGCAGTGGAGTTGTTTTGATGGCGATCACACAGTTATAGCTGTTGTGAATGCTCTTTGGACGAAAATTAGTCGAAATAAACTATTTAGTTCCTCATGCGGGAAAGTAGAGGAGCTTCTTAGGCATAATACGATACCGACAGAATCAGTCAGTGATGTCATATTTGAAAAACAAATATGGTGTCGAAATTGGACAAACTCTCCAACTTCAACTAGCCATATCTTCTTAACTTAATTGATAGGAATGCTGAAACTTTGGAAATAAACTAAAGTTAGTAAGATTTTTCACATGAACTACATTTGTATTTTGAATGGAGTAACTCTTTTACTTTTCATGTCCATTCCACTGGTATACATCAGTGTGACGCCAAATGGATGGAATCATGATTGTACATCTATATTAAAATTAGAGTTAAAATACGTGAATGATTTGTTTTTAAGTGGAAACTACAAATGTATAGGTACGCACGTCTATTTTAACTTACATGTAACGTTAATAATTCATGAATATTTAAAGTGTCTATGCAATGAAAAATTCAGTTGCAAAATAACTCTTGAAACTATAAAGACTAACCATTTACAACTTTTCCATATCTCACTTCACTCTTGAGATATTAAGATTTGTTTAATATGTAAATGATCACACTGCATAACTTATTGAAAACGCTTATATATCCTTGAGATTATGTAATGAAATCACTTGAAATGTAAGCGCATGTGCGTGGATGTATCCAATGATATCAAATATGCAAATCATCAAACGATTCCATGTGATAATGGTAAAGATATGCAGAATTTTTCAATAAGTTATTATGCAGTGTGATGTCATAAGTATGATCATTTACATATTAAACAAATCTTAATATCTCAAGAGTGAAGTGAGATATGAAAAAGTTGTAAATGGTTAGTCTTTATAGTTTCAAGAGTTCTTTCAAACAAAATAGTTATTTTACAAATGAATTTTTCATTGCATAGGCACTTTAATCAATGTTTTAAATCGGATAAAGATTCGTCGTGATTTACATAAACTTTTCCTTCGATTTCCTCAGCTAAAACAGCTTGTATCTTCAAGATAGTAGATAGATATGAACATATATGTGTGATCATTTGATAAGCCATATAAAATATTCGCGTCCGATCTTTATCTGATATACAACGCTCGTCTTCGGCTCGAGTTTGTCTATCAGATAAAGATCGTCCGCTCACATTTTATCTATCACTTGTAAAATCATTAATAATTCATGAAGAAAATTCAAAAGAAATTAATATTTAATCAGCATCTTTAAGTAGTAGTTAAAACATGAGCGGCCGATGTCAGTTATGGGCAGTTACAAGGCGAGCCGTTGTAACTGCCCACAAACATCGACCGCGAATGTTTTAACGAACTTGTAAAATGAGTAGAATATATAATACATACTTTGTTTGGAAGTTGTAGAAACGATTCAAACAAATTATTTTAACTCCGAAAAAGCTCATTTTGAGCAAGTTAACTTTGATAAAACATTAATGTTTTATTAATCAATGTTTTATCCTGAGTTAAAGATGCTGCGAGAAGCTTGGAATAGACAATTTCTGAGTCTCAAACAGAAATCGAACAACACATCCAAGCATTACCGATATATAGTGACTGCCGCAGGCATATATCAATCGAACCATGAGTGCATCACTGTAACCTTCGCTCTCCATCTGAGTCTCGGTAGCTCAATGGTTAGAGCTTCTCACCAGCAATCAGAATGTTACAGATTCGATTCCTGTACGGGACTTGACGATCGTCCAACTACAGTTATACCGACGACAATTATTGTTCATCACTATCCACTGCTTACCTGATGGTTCCATATTATCCCCTTCACCGTCCACAACGCCATTGCTCTCAAGCCATTTATCCAGAGAATCACTTGACTGACAGGATTTTATCCTTCGACGAGGAACATAGAATTCGCGAACGTCTTTGCCTTCTGCGCCATTTTCTAAACCAAATATGTAACGGAACATTAGAATAACTTATTTTACTGTTTCTAATTTGGTGCAATTGTGTATTGCAATTGTATGTGATTGTGTATCCACCGGAAATTGCAATATTATACAAAATAAATAAAATAATAAATCCAATATTGTTATTGAGAGACAGTGGTCTGTCATAGGACTGTCATCGATCTTCGGGGTGGTCGCTTACGAAAGAAGCCAAAATTAAATCTCAAGATTTAAATACAGTGGTCACTTGTACAGTTGATAGTCAACTGTATCTTAACTTTTACCGCTGTTTGGAAAAGGTTAATTTCGGAACGAAAAACATTCACATAGCTCTTACCTGAATGGAGGTTGGTATAAGTGGAAAAGATGAACTCTACAGCACCGTCATCTGGAAACCTTTTATCTTTAAAAGATTTAGAAAGAGATCAGGTTGGAGCAGCAGCAGTAACAACAACAGCAGCAGCAACAACAACAACAGCAGCAGCAGCAGCAGCAACAACAACAACAACAACAACAACAACAACAACAACAACAACAACAACAACAACAACAACAACAACAACAACAACAACAACAACAACAACAACAACAACAACAACAACAACAACAACAACAGCAACAGCAACAGCAGCAGCAACAGCAACAGCAACAGCAACAGCAACAACAACAACAACAACAACAACAACAACAACAGCAACAACAACAACAACAACAACAACAACAACAACAACAACAACAACAACAACAACAACAGCAGCAGAAGCAACAACAACAGCAACAGCAACAACAACAACAACAACAACAACAACAGCAGCAACAACAACAGCAGCAGCAACAACAGCAGCAACAGCGACGACGACGGCGGCGCAATTTTCCCTTTCGTAAACGGTCGTTACCATCCCGAAGGGTCGTTACCATCCCAGCTCTCATAGAATGTTGGGTAAGCGGAGTGAAATTCCTCGTGGTGGTCCCAAGGTTCCCGCACACTTTATTTCGCAGCAATATTATGAAAGAACACGAAGGGCCTTCGCTCGAAACGTTAGATAACTTACACGCTATTTCGGCAGTACACCAACCTTTTTATACATTTTGATTTGTATTTCTACACTGCATACGCAGCACAACACGTTTTATCACCAATTGAAAAGCATCAAGTTATGACTAGTAAGTGATGCGATTGATATTTCGAAATCCCGAATAACGTCGTTTGCCTTTTGGAAAGTATCTACATATACGTTGTGATCGTCGATCACAAAATCGAATTTACTGTTCCAGGATTGACAGTTTGCCATGTATAATTTCTTCTGCATGAACGCTCTTCTCCTGGCTGTAGTATATACCAAATACTAAATATTTTCATATTTTCATGACCAACATGTCACCGCTATCACAGGAACCTTGGGACCACGAGGAATTTCACTCCGCTTACCCAACATTCTATGAGAGCTGGGATGGTAACGACGAAAGGGAAAATTGCGGCGGCGGCGGCAACAACAACAACAACAACAACAACAACAACAACAACAACAACAACAACAACAACAACAACAACAACAACAACAACAACAACAACAACAACAACAACAACAAGGCCTGCATACTCACCTTTCCAAGCTTCGTCTAACTGGGATTTCTGAAACCGAAGGAAATTGTTATGTACAGCATCTGTATGGAACTGACAACGAAAGATTATTTCACGTCCTGAAGTGATATTCTTATGGGAACATTTGATCTAAATGACAATAAATTGGACACATCAATTGATGGGTGTTAACGCATCCCGTTTCACAAGTTCCAATAATAACACGGCAATGTACTTACTAAAATATCTCCACGCACTTGCAAACCATTTTCGATTGTCACACGAAATATATTTCGGTCAGCTGTGAAGGAACTGAAAAAAAGATAAGAAAGTGTAGTTGCGTAAGAAAGTGTGCTTTCACTAACTGCAGGATATTAAAGAATTATTAAAGAGTGAGTGTCAGGTTAGTGCTTTGCGAGCTTGTGTTTTTGTTTTCATACGAATTGATTGCAGTGCATCGCATCGTTAGAACTATAATTTGCATGTGAACTCTAGATTTATTTGGAAATGTTGAAATTGGAGTCCGATCCTGACTTCGGGGCGTTATGAAGTTAATGTTCAAGACGATTTGAACAGTTGCGGTTCGCTTGTTTGTGAACCACTGCGGGCCGCGCGCAACGCCGTTTCTGACGAACAAGCTGGCCCGGATGGCTTTAGTTCCTGAATCTTTGCAAATTCAAATGAACAAAACATCAGAAGAAACAAAATATATTTCTGTACTAGTCACTCATCAAACACTTCCATTCGCAAACTTATTCGCGCTGTTTCAGCAGCATAACCCGGCCTTCCACGCTTCGGAGGCGAAGCACTCGTAGCAGCTTCTATGTATCGAAAAGATTACTATAGTAAATGATCAATGTTACGAAAAATATCACATTAATTGATCACTCAGGTATATTTACTTCTTAGAAAACTTCAAAATGCATAATTTATAAGAAGGATTGATCAAATATCGACGATATACATAAGAACTTGAAAATTGTATTTTATTTGAGGCCAAGTTGTCGCACAGGGGGTTGACTTCAACTTTAAACAAAAGCCCTGGGATGGAAGTTGCTGTCAAAATGGCGGCAGCAGAAGTGACGATCGAACGTTC
The DNA here is from genome assembly GCA_035772405.1 of Chrysogorgia sp. JL179-B06. Classification (NCBI taxonomy): domain Eukaryota; kingdom Metazoa; phylum Cnidaria; class Anthozoa; order Scleralcyonacea; family Chrysogorgiidae; genus Chrysogorgia; species Chrysogorgia sp. JL179-B06. The sequence goes on from JAYKKM010000335.1 coordinate 390,124, forward strand.
ATGACCTTGAGTACTGATACAAAGTTATAGAAGGAAAGAAGATTTTTGTTTTTAATCCAAATTTTAGATCTGATCGCCTGTATTCAAGTCTGACCGGTCATGCTGACCGCCGACTTTGCAAAAATTATTTCAGATGCTGCCGTTTACCTTAGCTCTTCGCTAGTGCGCCCCGCTTTAGGATAGCTTTCTCCTTCGTCGAACGTACGTAATAAATAAATAAATAAATAAATGTTTTTGGCTAATGATTAACACAACTTACTATACGCTCGTCTCGTAGATTAACTGAAATTCGTGGTAGATTGAAATAAACGGACGGCAACCTGGGGGAGAAAGAAGTTAATATACATTAATTGGATGACATCTGACTTTCGTCTTACTTCAAAAAGGGCGGGAAAAAAATGATATTTTTCAAATTGATATTTTATAAACAGAAATATCAGAGCAGTGAAATCAGTAGTACAGTACCTCCTTTGCCATCGAAATTCGGTATACCGTTTACAACAATATGTTTTAAACAAAGGGGTCTAAAAGATAAATACACGAGAACATCTGAGTGATATAGTAAACATTTCACATTGTGTGAAGTAACACAAGAAAAGCAAACGTACCTGTCTGAGATTGTGATTTTCTTTTCAACCCAATCATCAAGATAGTGGACATATCTATAGGTAAAAACATTGAGTAGTTGTAACGGCCGGGTGTGAACTTCAATAAACTGATCAAACTGTCTAAGAATAAGAGCTAGACAGTTCAAGTAAGAAACATCACATTGGGAGTAAATGGCAACCAATTCGTAGCCAAATTGCCATTTGTGGAGAGAGAATGGGAGGAACAGAGTGGGGTAGAAGGGGTAGAAGGAAGGAAGCAAGCAAGCAAGGAAGGGAGGGAAGCAAGGGAAGGGAGGGAAGGAAGCAAGGGAAGGAAGGGAAGGAAGCAAGCAAGCAAGGGAAGGGAGCTTAGCAAGCAAGCAAGCCAGCAAGCAAGCCAGCAAGCAAGCCAGCAAGCCAGCCAGCCAGCAAGGAAGGAAGGAAGCAAGCAAGCAAGCAAGGGAAGGAAGGAAGGGAAGGAAGGAAGCAAGGGAAGGGAAGGGAAGGAAGGAAGCAAGGGAAGGAAGCAAGGGAAGGAAGGGAAGGAAGCAAGGGAAGGAAGGGAAGGAAGCAAGCAAGCAAGGGAAGGAAGCAAGCAAGCAAGGGAAGGGAGCTTAGCAAGCAAGCCAGCAAGCAAGCCAGCCAGCCAGCCAGCCAGCAAGGAAGGAAGGAAGGAAGGAAGGAAGCAAGCAAGCAAGCAAGCAAGCAAGCAAGCAAGCAAGCAAGCAAGCAAGCAAGAGCAAGCAAGGAAGGAAGGAAGGAAGGAAGGAAGGAAGGAAGGAAGGAAGGAAGGAAGGAAGGAAGGAAGGAAGGAAGCAAGCAAGCAAGGGAAGGGAGCTTAGCAAGCAAGCAAGCCAGCAAGCAAGCCAGCAAGCAAGCCAGCAAGCCAGCCAGCCAGCCAGCAAGGAAGGAAGGAAGCAAGCAAGCAAGCAAGGGAAGGAAGGAAGGGAAGGAAGGAAGCAAGGGAAGGGAAGGAAGGAAGCAAGGGAAGGAAGCAAGGGAAGGAAGGGAAGGAAGCAAGGGAAGGAAGGGAAGGAAGCAAGCAAGCAAGGGAAGGAAGCAAGCAAGCAAGGGAAGGGAGCTTAGCAAGCAAGCCAGCAAGCAAGCCAGCCAGCCAGCCAGCCAGCCAGCAAGGAAGGAAGGAAGGAAGGAAGCAAGCAAGCAAGCAAGCAAGCAAGCAAGCAAGCAAGAGCAAGCAAGGAAGGAAGGAAGGAAGGAAGGAAGGAAGGAAGGAAGGAAGGAAGGAAGGAAGGAAGGAAGGAAGGAAGGAAGGAAGGAAGGAAGGAAGGAAGGAAGGAAGGAAGGAAGGAAGGAAGGAAGGAAGGAAGGAAGGAAGGAAAGGAAGGAAGGAAGGAAGGGAAGGAAGGAAGGGAAGGAAGGAACACAAGAGATGGTAGAAGGAAGCGATGTTAGTTTGACGAAGAATAGATGAAAAACATCACTAAGCATAAACTAAACGTAAGATAACTCCACCTGCGTTGTGATGGCTGACTGACTCCCCCACCTAGTTTGTCATCACAAAATCTTCTTATGGCAAACGCATCCATAGCAGCTTCCGGACTTGACAAGAGAAAGCATCAAAAGTCAAAATCAACATTAGGAAACACATTTTATTTCACAATTTATAGATGGTTTTCACTCATGTGAATGATCTAGTTATGCTACTGCCAATCCACCGCTGGTATTACAAAATCTTAACTGTGCAAATGGACCACATCAATTAAAGGTGCCGTCAAGTCCGTTCTGCGCATGTGTGATATTTCAAACGTGGGGGACTCCATATGTTAACAAACTTTAACGGAATATAGATTTGCGACAGTTCGAAAGCGAGTATTCATCAAAGGTGGCGAAGGTGCAAGTGGTAGTTTGATATATTATCCACATTTAGGAACAGAACAGCTTCTTATAACACGCTTTTTAGGTGGAAAAGCTCAAGCGTGGAAAACAAATCCGCAATACTTCATGTTCAATGTTTATATAATGCAATGTAAACAAACGATGTAAACAGAAACGTGGACACAGAACGGACTTGTCGGCACCTTTAACAATTTCGAGGAACGAAAAGTTCATCATCGCGGCCATACCTTTCAGCTTGTTTGCTGTAATGCATGTACGACGCCACGACAACTCCAGTCCTGCCTTTCCCACCCTAGATAGTAAAAAAAGCCGAAATAAACGAAAAAGATGAATAAATGAACGAAAAAATCAATAATTGTTATTAAATGGCTGAGCTCGTTTTCAGGTCTGAACCCAAAATAACGCATGATGATTGGTTGCTGAGAAGTACGGAAGTTTTGGCGGGAACATTTCTGTGTTGATTTGACAGGGCCAGCCCCCGAATAACCAGTGGCGGATTAAGGGGAGGGCTGACTGGGCAACCGCCAGGGGCCCGCGGTTCCTAGGGGCCCGCTATGTTCGAAATACAAGTAGCTGACAAGTAGCTGGTGTGAACAAACTTCTTAAAATAAAAGTTATAATTATTTCTCGTTTTATTTATCTTATTTTGAATTTCATGCGATCAAGTGATTCAATTACAGGGATCTTCGACAGTAGATTTCAGTTTCCCAATCCCAAATGCTTGAAAGCTCGCATGAAAATCAAATGACACCGATCGATCGACGATTTTTTTTTTGGGGGGGGAGGTACGCTTAATCCGTCACTGCCAATAACCACAACTCTGGAATCGCGAAGCGCGTTAACGCTATTTGTAGAATCAAAACTCAGACAAACAAACCGAAATTGACTCTCTAGGGATTCCTAACGACTCTTTTTCTAATGTTTGGAATGCAAGAATTTATAGCAAACTCCGACAAACATACATAGTGACGTCATTACCGCGCTTCGCTATTCATTACCACACTGACTGTTTAAATAGTTTTAAGTCAGCATTTAAGACTTTCCTTTTTTCAAATATTTAATAGTTTTGTACTTGTCATAGCTTTATTAGTTATGTGTAGTAGTTATGATTCTTTATAAAATAACCGGAAGTAAATGAGCGAGTACACGCTATCTGATTGGTTACTGAGCTCAAAAACCGTACATTATTTAAGAAATAAAAAACGTGTCGCGTGTGATTATCGAGTTATAATGGCACGAGAGATGCGTGTAAAACACGAGGCGATAGCCGAGTGTTTTACCAGCTTCTCAGTGCCATTATAACTCGATAATCACACAAGACAAAGTTTTTTATTTCTTTTATAAAAGAACACCATTAAATTAACAATAAAGCCATGAAAAATGTAGATTTACCTGTTATAAAAAGCGCTGCTATGTGCGTTGCTAGGAAGCCTTTGTTGAAAACACGTTGGCGATTTTAGCGATGAAAATGCACTCAACGTTGCAGTTAAAACATTCTGTTGTGTTAGTACCTTGATTAGCCTTGTATCCAGGTATTCTTTGACTTTCTTTTGTGGTTTAAACTACTTAAATTTTTCATGGTAAATTTTACTACATTTTTCATGGCTTTATTGTTAATTTAGTGGTGTTCTTTTATAAAAGAAATAAAAAACGTTGTCTTGTGTGATTATCGAGTTATAATGGCACTCGAGAAACTAGTAAAACACTCGGTTATCGCCTCGTGTTTTACACGCATCTCTCGTGCCATTATAACTCGATAATCACAAGCGACACGTTTTTTATTTCTTAAATAATGAATGTAATTAGTTTTATAAGTAACTTAAGTAACTTTAAGAATGTATTGAGACTATTGTATAATGATCCTAAAACATCTATTATTATTATTATTATTATTATTATTATTATTATTATTATTATTATTATTATTATTAGTTTTATAAGTAACTTAACTCTTTCCCGACGGCTGAAAAACATCCAAAATTGAACGACCACGTTGTTCTATTGATATCTCTTGAAATAACCATAACTGTTGCGAAAGCTATACATTTTCTGGAAGCCCAATAAACCGGCTTTTACTTGTGCTTTTAAATTTCCCGAACAAAACACATTATGTTAATATGAATTAGCATTAATTATCATAAATCAAGTTGAAAAATTTACATTTTTCTAGAAAAGGACATCTTGCACGCCCGCGTAGCATCTTGAAAACTCAAAATGCCACCAATCGCAGAGTTGTTCATGAAATCAAATCAAACTTGGCGTGTGCGTGGATTTCATGTTCCTGGCGCTTGTCGAATTTCAATTTTTAATCTTGTGTTACCGTGTTCCGTGTTTTTCGATTGACGACTTTGCGGGTCTTCAATGACCCGTTTTAACTGCGCCGGTCGGGAAAGAGTTAAGTAACTTTAAGAATGTATTGTTGTAAGAGCATTGAGACTATTGTATAATGCTCCTAAAACGTCTACCTTGCAGTGTACGACTACGACATGTTGCGGGTCCGAGATCAACCAAGAATCTATTGACTTGCATATGCTGAAAGGGAAATTATTTAAAATAAATAGCATTATTTGGTATGGTCTACGATACAAGACAGACGATACATGGACGATAGTCAAATTCATATCCTCAGAAAAATGATTCTGAGTCGCAGACAGGAATCGAACCTGTAACCTTCTGATTGCCGGTAAGACGCTCTAACCATTGAGCTACCGAGACTCAGATGGAGAGCTAAGCAGCGAAAGTTACAACTGGTTCGATTGATATATGTACTGGCAACTGCCTGTATCTGTTAATATATATATTGCTGTAGTGAATGTGGGAGAGCTTGGAGTAGACAGAATATGAGCTTGACGATCGTCCATGTATCGTCTGTCTACTCCAAGCTCTACATAAAAAATTTCTATAAGATAAAAAATTTACTTAAAGGACATTGGCAACAAAAATTAAGTTTGTCTAATATGAAAGAACTCGTAAAATGAGTAACACCTTTTACAACTTTTCCGTATTTTACTTCGTTTTTGAAATATTTCAGTTTGTTTGATATGTAAATGAATGGTCTCTGACGTCAGGTGTGGGGTGGAGAATTTTCACTCATTAAAAATGTCTTATATCTCAGTGATTGCTAAGTTTACAACGTTCATTATCATGAGGAGTTATTATACGCACATTTTCAAGTAAATTTGTGGAACAAACTTGAAGATGTAACTAATATTTTAATGAGTGAAAATTCTCTACCCTGCACCTGACGTCAGAGACCATCTCATTTACATATCAAACAAACTGAAATATTTCAAAAACGAAGTAAAATACGTGCCCCTGCGACGAAATATCACATTACGTTTCCTGGCATTTTTGTTACAGAACATCATTTTAGGTTAATAAATGTTCGCATTTGCCAAAAAAATTAATAACAAACATTCTATCATAAGAAATTTAACCTCCAAAGTCGCCCAAATTTTGTCCGCCATTGCTCAAAACTTGTTACAGACGAGACCGCGATTCCACAGCAGAGTTATGTGATTGTGACGTCAGAGACTCAACACGTGACAAAGCTTTATGGAAATTATACGACAAGTTACAATAGAAAGTTTTCCCCAAGTAGCTTTATATTCATATATAACTAGCCACGTGTTGAGTCTTTGACGTCACTTCCTCTAATCGCAACCTACGCGTCCGGAACATGTTCGAGTAATGGCGACCGTATAATCTCGTATAAAAACAGTCTGAAAAAGCGACTTCTCATGCTCGCAATTGCTTGAAATTTGGCAAGTTAATTAAGAACACCATGCTCTTTACAAATATGTAAAAATTTGGGATACCAAAAATTTGATCACAGAGGAACTTTTAACACGTCGTCAGTGGCAATACTAAATACTATTACCTGCAGAGGCGTTCTAAAGGTGGAGCTAAATGATCTGGCCAACCAAAATCCAAAACCTGAAACAGTGAAGTTAACATTTGAATAACTAATGTGTATATGCCGTGAAAAGCCCATCTCGCACGCTCGCGTAGCATCATGAAAATTCAAAATGCTATAAATCGCAGAGTTGTTTATGAAATCAAATCAAACTTGGCATGTGAGTGGATCTCATGCATGCCTGGCGATTGTCGAATTTCAATTTTTAATCTTGTGTTACCGTGTGCCGTGTTTTTCGATTCACGACTTCGGGGGTCTTCTATGACCCATTTTGACTGGGCCGGACTACCCAAAAAATTAATTACTTTACTTTAGAAATGGTAATAGTTTTACGGAATCTGCTCTAGTACTCGAGAAATAGCGTTTTCATTCTGGTATTTTATGCTTGGGCTAAATCGAGAGTTGGCACCATGGCCGCCATATTGATTTCTAACCGAGCTGGGGCATTGGAACGAGATCACCCGGTCGATTTTGTCTTTCAATTTCCTTTAAAACATTCTGTATATTTAATAGTATATGATTCTGAATGCATCGTTAGTTATTTCTTCAGCAGCTTATAAATCGAGTAGCATAATTTTCCGCAACTTCCTTGTTATTCGTTATATTATTTTCTCCCTTTACCGTTTTCCATCTCTCAAAAGCGTTTAGTCTTCTAGAAGCATCTGTAGTACTCTTTTCTTTCGACCTAATGGTTCGACTTGAGGGCCAGTACTTGAGGTATTAGGATTCCAAAGTCGAAGGTTGTGTCACAAAGAACCATTAGGTCGAAAGAAAACAGTACTACAGATGCTTCTAGAAGACTAAAGTTTACTTACTCGACGCTTTTGAGAGATGGAAAACGGTAAAGGGAGAAAATAATATAACGAATAACAAGGAAGTTGCGGAAAATTATGCTACTCGATTTATAAGCTGCTGAAGAAATAACTAACGATGCATTCAGAATGTTTTAAAGGAAATTGAAAGACAAAATCGACCAACAAATACAGCGCGGTTCTCGGGTGATCTCGTTCCAATGCCCCAGCTCGGTTAGAATTCAATATGGCGGCCTAGAAGCGTGAAATACGAGAATGAAAACGTTATTTCTCGAGTACAAGAGCAGATACCGTGAAACTATTAAGTATTAACATTGCTAAACATTATACCTAAGCTTTTTAACCTACCTGATTGTTCAATTTTGAAATATCATAGCTTCTCTCTGATAAATTAAAAACCTGTGGTGAAAACAACAATCTAAACATAAATATTTCGCTGAAAATTGTCAAACACATCTTTAACTTTTAGTGAAGTTTTCTCGATTTCTCATATTTTATATTATATACTAGAAATACGAATTCGCAATAATCCCCTCGCCCGCCTTTTCTATCCCCCCCGCGCTACGGGAATTTCCCATTCATGGTGCCCAGACCTCGCACGCCGTGGCCGTGTATTTGTGTTTTGCAAAAATTCACAATTTACAAAAGCCCGTTTCGTCGAAGAAATGTTTGAACGCTATCTCGGCCAGTATTTAACCAATTTAAACTCTGAAAACAGATTTGGAATTAGCGAGTCAACATACATAACATACGTGTTTACTATATTACGATAACGCAAATACCCTTCGTAAAAATGGTTTATGTATACTTAAAAATTAGTCGGCTATAAGCTGGTCACTTAATCGTATATTATTTTGAACGTTATCTCGATCTGATATATAACCGTTTTCAATTCTGAAAACAGATTTGGAATTAGCGAGTCAAAATACATATTCGGATTCGGATTTCTATTTCCTCAGAAAACTGTCTCTTTTGGAAAAAAAACCTTTGAATCGTTTCAATTTTTGCATTCGCGATCATGTGACGGTTTCAATTTCAATATTAATTCAAATGCTGAGTATCTAGTTACCAGGACCAAATTTTCCGATGTCGCGCGGACGGCCGTTGATGCATATATAAATATAAACAAATAAATTGAATGTGACTCTAGAAACGCTAGGTTTCCCGTGATGAGGGACTAAACGCCAGTCGATATTAGCACCCTCGCCCTCAGGCCTTCGGCAGGCGCTTCGCGCCGGGCGAGGGGATTATCCATAATAATTCAGTATAAGACAAGGAAAACAGTGTTTATCAATTTGGTATAAAAAAGAACTGGATAGTATAGACGTACTAAGTAATTGTCCTGATGCTTTTTCTTCAATAACTTCGCGACATCTTTTAAGTCGTTACGATACGTCGTCTCTAAACCAGTGGCTGGGAAAGACATTGCTGTTTAACAAAACGGAGAAATATATCAAATAATTTCCCAACGCATGCAACCATGTGATAAATCAGACATAGTTTGACGCTACTTTGGCTTTAAAACCTTTTTGAACGCAACTTTAAAAGTTACTGTCCATGACCCAACGTTTCGACACTCCAATCTAGTGTCATCATCAGGGGTGATCGTTGTAATGTTAGAATCCCTATTTATACCCTCGTAGAACCAATGATGACGTTATATATTAACAAGATGCAAATAAGCTTCTGGTAATAAACCACCGTCATCGCGATTCAATGGAGCGTGGGCGCTATTGATATGCCAAGCATCCAGACAACGTCTCTGATGCTATCGCGGATCACCCTGATGAAGACACTAGATTGGAGTGTCGAAACGTTGGGTTCAAAAAACCTTTTAAAGCCAGAGTAGCGTCAAACTACAGTCGGATAAAGATATATTATTTTCAGATCTGCCACTATTTCGCGTAACAGAGATCTGCTTGGTTGTCATTTCGTATGACAAAATCATTAGCTCCACCAACGAGTCGCAAAACATCCCGAGGGCAATATTCTCATTGCTGAAATCGCGATCAAGTAAGAACAAAACTTAAAGACATATTGCAAAGGATTACATAAAAACAGCCACAGAACATTCAGAGAGTAATTTCTCATTTCTGAAATCGCGATCTGAACAACAAACGATTATTATACAGCAAGTAAGAACAAAACTTAAAGACATGTTTCAAGGGAGTAAGGACTGGAATTCGTCGAAATCTTTCCCCGAGGGATGATATAACATCCCGAAGAGTAATATTTCGTCGAATTCCCCGAGCGGAGGGTCTAGAAATGATAATTATACCGAATCAATCGTGAGTACTATCTTGAAACGTCTTCTTGATATTCCTCCATTGTTGACAGCCTCGTTTTTTTTTTTGCGGGGGTATTTGATTTTCGCGCAATCGTCCTTGTCTGTCTACTCCAAGCTCTCCCACATTCACTACAGCAGTGTACAGTATATATTAACATAGTGTGTATATATTGTGGACCGTACAGCTACAAAGCAACTTTAATTAGACTTACCGATAATTCTATCTGTTATATATGTGAGATCCAAATCAAACTCATGATCGACATGGCGACTTCGTCCTCTGTCAAGAAAATACCAGTACCAGTGAAACACAGATGGTAACTACAACAACACTCATGGGTAGTCTATAGCGAAGAGCCTAAATGGCACTCAGAGAACACCATTTCAATTATAACATTGATTTGAGGTTTTTTTCGAAACCGATTTTATTGATGTTGCGAAATCGAAAAAAAAACGAAAAAATCGGTCAAAGTTCGGCATCTCCACAATGTTTTTTTACTCTATTCCACGTGGGTGAGGTCAACACTTGAATATGCTAGTCCAGTATGGTCTCCACAAGAAACGTAATATGAACAAAATTGAGCAGGTGCAGCGCCGCGCCTCTCCGCTTATTTTAGGTCATGAAGTAGATTACAAGAACAGGCTTGAACAACTTCAGCTTCTTGCCTTCTTCCTCTGTACATGCGTAGGGAAATCACAGATCTTGTCTTCCTTTTTAAAATGATTCACGGCTTAGTAGACATTCCACGTGGTTTCATTTCTTTGAGAAGTACATGTACGTGTCGTTGTCTGCGTAATATTGATGACTTGACTCTTATAGTACCTTATGCCCGTACAGATGTCTTTAAGTGTTCTTATTTCGTTCGTGTCACTAGGCTCTGGAACTCTCTCCCATACTCTATACAATGTACGTGCCATTAACACCTTGTCGTTTTTTAAGAGGCTACTTTCTCAGCATTATTTCAAACTTTTTCCTGTTGCTTTTAATCCATAGTTTTTCTGTTTCGTATAATTTCGTTATGTCTTACTCTTTAATTTCATATTAATGTTATATGTTATTTGTATTTGTAAAGGGTGACCAATCCTGAGGGAATCTTGAATTCTGTTTTTGGTTTACCCTAATACATTCAATTTTTAGTTGTAATACTGTAATTGATACATGTATGTATTATAAATTCTAATAAATAAATAAATAAATAGATAATGAGCCACGTTTTGATAGCGTGTTATCTTCGCGAAAACAGAACCGCATCGTCATTTCAAAAAGCATCAGAGCTTCACGAACTTGTCATTGCCTTTGCAAAAAATGCTAACAACTTAGTCTTGGGAATTGGTTACAACCTAAATAAATTGGTTACCGTAACCGATTATTAATTGGTCATTGCAAGCTTTAGATTTATATTGGTCAAAACAATCAAACAAATTGGTTACAACTAATAAAAAATTGGTCAAAGTAACCAATTTATCATAAAACTGCCAAAACCAATTTGGTTGCACCTACTTATGTTTCAAGCTATATTATGCATTCATTTACATTTAATTATTAAGAACAATCATATACATATATTTTATAGTCTACCAAATGACAGCAGCTTACCTTGATACAGTGTATTTAAGAATATTTTTAGTGAATGATTTGTAACTCTAGGATTAAAAGAAAGGAAAATGTACATTGTAAATAAAAAATAATACAACAATGCCAACTTAAAAATGGTTCTGAAGATTTTAATGATTTATGTGAATAATTTTGTTTAGATACATTTATAGCTTTGTAATTTTATTGAAAATTCTAGGTGAAGATCTCAGTACCAGTAGTTATATAATAATTGTGTGTATAAACACTTACAGATTTTGAAGACCCTTGCTTTTCATCAGTCTAAAAGAGATGTACAAATTTGTCATACACCAAGTTGATACATCAATTGCAAGCATTTATCTTGTTGGCTCACCATGCAATAAGATGGTACCTGCAGGCTTTTAGCCAGCCAGGCGGCCATCCAGCAGACCTATGGACGGGGATGGCCACTTTTCGTATAGATAGCCATGGACAGCCTAAGCAAAATATTTTCCTCCTTTCTAATGTTTCTTGATTTCTTTTAGCTGCTGTTTATTTTAGCTAAATTGTGTAGGTTTCATTTCTAATTTTTGTCAAGAATATGATTGATTGCAAGTCGATCGATTTAACGTATATATGCTGTAACATGAAGTAGCAAAAACGTTGTTTAATAAAACCGCTGTTCAATACATATGATAAGCTCACTTGCTCACAGCCAAGCCCACCACATTTTTTTGTGCCACGCCCACCAAAATGTTTGGACGGCCAGTTTTTAAATCCTGGCTAAAAGTCTGGGTAGCTGTATGTGGTTTGTTATGCCCCAGGGGTGACCAAAAACTAATTTCTCCTAAGAATATCAATGGTTTACCAAACATAGAGGTAATGAGAATAATGGAAATGATCAGCACAATAGCACATATAAATTGAATATGTTTTTAAAACAACTTCTACAAACTACTGTAGTATTATTTATAAGAAGTGTGAGGGGACAAATAAGTAGAATTTGTATGAATGATACTCAGGTTTAAAGTGTTGACTGACACTAAGATTTGTTGTACAGCAAGTTGATTTTTTATCAATTACAATGATCACTAAAGGTGAACTGACAAGCGGCATGTTTTTAAAACAACTTCTTCCAACACTCCAACTAGTGTACCATATTTTCTGGGCTATTACCCACAGGTAATCTGTCGATTTTGACATAAAACATATATACAGTGCACTGAGTGCACGTACTGTGATACAGTAAAAACCCGCGTATAAGAACCTAGATTTTTCCAAGTCCGCCTAAAAAGGTTCTTATACAGTATAAATGGTGTTTACTGCAAAATTAGGCTATTTAGGTTCTTAAACAGGTTCTTATTTTCTTAAGAAAAAAACGACTTGGTTTTGGTAAGTGTGTACGTCTATTATTTATATAAATTACGCATAAATTTTCTCCAAATGACTGCAATACAAGCAAATACAAACCCTGTATGTAATTTACAGCTTACTGTGTGTAAATTCAATGGAACAAAATAACGTATACAACTGTAAACATATACACTATTTGTCTGGTTCTGGCTCATTTTCATTACTTTGTAGAGTTCATTTTCTTTGATTTATAAATTTTTAGTTTTGACTCTATTTGATAAAATAAGAACAGCTGCTTTAAAATTTTAGCCTGAAACAGGTTCTTATGTAAAGGGGGGTCTAAATGGAAAATATTAGCCTAACAGGTTCTTAAAATCTAGGTTCTTATACGTGGGCTTTTTCTTAGGATATTATAGACTTGCAATGTAATTTTTGCATTCTTCAAAATTGCCTGTAGCTGCTCAATTTCTATCTAAATAGTAAAAAATTTAAAGAACAGCCGTCAGATTGTCATAGACAATATTTTTTGCACATCATCCCTGGGAATGAGTCATTTTCCTGTGTAATTTTCACAAGTTCCCCACACAAAATGGTGACTGAAATTTGATCTTTGTTGTGCATTTTACAAACTTAATTTCCAGTCTAACTATGACCCAGTGCCGTTAATCTTGTTCTTCTAGACAGCACTAATCCAGAAATTAAGCACTTACTGTATACATTAATTACTGGTACTTACACAATCTTTCTCAGGGTTATTATTAGTCCCAGACATAAAATGTGGGTTCAACATTTTCTAAATAAAGTGAATAAAAAAGAATAAACAAAAATGTATTATTATTAAGATTTATTATAAGAACACTTATAGCACATTTCAACAACTTTCAAAAAACAATTAATAATTAATTAACCAGTGTAAATTGTTTATTTTGTTTTCCATTTGGAAGGACTTTGCTATCACTCTTGACACACACAGGAATCTAAAGAGATATTAGTTAAATATAAGGGACTGGTCGTTATTTATGGATATATTTGACCCTGGGTCATGAAATATTTTCCCCTCCTTTGTAGATGATGAGCACTGAAGCACACATAAACACAAAAGTGTTTGTGTTTTTAGTAAGACAGAAAAAACACAAAACCATAAATTTTCTTCTTACAGTATTTCTGTTCATGTGTGAAACAAGATTTTAAAATGTCTGAGACAAGACTGTCTCACCAGTGTGGAAATGCACCAGCCATGCAACTTTCAAAACAACAACATGCATTTCCATATTTCATATCGGATGTGCTCATGATCTCACAAGGATCATTTAGGTTTGCAATTCACCAATTATGCTTGTTTGGACGGGCTTCAAAAATTTTATTCGCTGATAGAGTGGGTTATGAAAATATTTGAATTTAGTTTTAAAATATTCCCGACCCAGTAAACCCTATAAATAATAACTGGTGCCTAAGCTATGTATTATAAACTCCCAAGCTACAGTATGTCAAACAGGTAAATTGTGTATTATACTGTATATTTATAAGTTTTTGCATTTTCTGATAAAAATTGCATACAAGATATCCGTAACTCCATGATGGAAGGCAATGGAAATTCCAAGGGGGAGGGTAATTTCTGAAGGAGTTGGGGGTAAAAATGGGGCTAATTTCCAGATGGGTGTTATTGATAATGTCCAATGCTGACATTAGCTTGCGTAGCGGCTCTCGAAGGGGGGGGGGGGGGGGGGGGGGGGGGGTGGTTGGAGGGGGGGTTGGTTGGAGGGGGAAGAGCAAAAAGATTGTTTGTTTACCATTTTTAAGCACTTGTAGAAACCGTTTGAGCCTTGAAGAAAATGGTTTCAATGCTTGAAGTAAACTGTTTTTTCCCTATGCTGTTCGAATATTTGGGAGACCGTTCTTTGACAAAGTTGGAAATTCCAGGGGTGACTGAGTACTGTAGGTCAACTTTTGAACCATTAAAACGGAAATTCTGGGAGGGGGAGGGTTCCTAGACAAGTTGCCTTCCATGGTGGGGGTAAGGATATTTTCTGGGACTACTGTACATGTACACAATGTACTGACCTGGGCTAAACACTTCAAATGACAAATGTATCCACACGCTATAGTATAAGTAAAAAAGAAAACAAAGACTGGTTTAGGGAACATTGAAGCTAGCTAGCAATAATATTAATACTAGTGCAATCAAATCAAGATATCAATAATATATAGTGGTTATATGTAAATAGTGGTTATATGTAAATAGTGGTTCTCCATATAAAAAAGATGCCTTCTTTTTATCAAAATGATTTTAAGGTTATACACACAATTACTAATCATGCAAAATTTCATCTCAACATTTTTGGAGGAAAAGGTTGTATTTTACAGTGGTCAAACCTCAATTATCGGGACTATTTTTGGTGGTCCCATTTCTTGCATATTAATTATGGTAAGTGAAACCATTTCTCAGCTGTGTTGGAAGTGGGGACTGGGAACCATAGCAGCTTTTCTGCTTTCTGATTGGCTATTTTTGGTTGCCTTAGAAACAGAAGTTAGTGTTTGATTGAGCTCTTTAAGGTGGCTACCTACTGTTTCTTGACAGGTGACAAAAATGCAAATTTCAATCTCGAAAAGTGCCCATGGATATTTCGGAAAAGATTGAAACTAAAGCTATGCATGGAATAACTTTCAGGGCATTCATGTGTTGCTATGACAACAATGACGTTTAAAAATGGCCGAAAATGAACATTTAATCTAATTTATTTCGCAAACGAGTCGGTAACCCCCGATTTTTTTTGCATTTAAACATTTCTTTTAGTTTAATATTAATGAATAGGCAGATTAAAAAAAAATTCTGTGGATCCAATTATTTACACAAAATAAATCATGTTTTTTTAGTTTTTTAAAAAATTGGATCCACAGAATTTTTTTTAAATTTGCTTATTCATTAATTAAACTAAAACAAATGTTTAAATGCAAAAAAAATCGGGGGTCACCAACTCATTTGCGAAATAAATTAGCTAGATTAAATGTTCATTTTCGGCCATTTTGAAACGTCACTGTTGTCATAGCAACAGATGAAACACTTTAGCCATTAATAGTATTTGATGCCCTGAAAGTTATTCTATGCATAGCTTTAGTTTCAATCTTTTCCGAAATATCCATGGGCACTTTTCGAGATTGAAATTTGCATTTTGCCACCTTTCAAGAAACAGTAGGGAGCCACCTTAATAGCTTCATGAAATTTAACTTAAATTTGCTTTAACAAGCACAGATATGTCTCAGATATTATCTTTGGAAGATAAGAAATTTCAAATGAATTACTGTAGCTTTTAATATTCATATTTTCAATTAACCGGACTCTCGATTATACAAACTTATTTCTTGTCTCCCAATGAGTCCAGATAATCGAAGTTCATTGTACATTGCTTTAGGCGATATCAAAAGTGGTCTTGACTCATTTTTCCTACACTAAAATGCAAACACTTTACACATACAGTAAAATACAACAATTATTTCAACGAATCAAACAATTGTATGATTACTAATAGCTATAGCTAGCTAAATTGCTACTTTGTATGATTATTAATTGCTAGCTAGCTAAATTGCTACTTCATATGATTATTAATTACTAATTACTAAATAAAATAATTACTAGCTTATTTTTCACTGGATAATAATTTTAAATCAATAAATCACACCAATAATATTAATAACAATCTTATTGGTAAATTAAAGGTGCTAGTGTCCAGTCCGTTCTGCGCATGTATAAGTATTGCGGATTTTTTTTACACGCTTGAGCTTTTCCACCTAAAAAGCGTGTTATAAGAAGCTGTTCTGTTCCTAAATGTGGATAATATATTTAACTAACACTCACGCCTTCGCCACTTTTGACGAATATTCGCTTTTGAACTGTCGCAATTCTATTCCGTTAAAGTTTGTTGACATATGACCAACGTTTGAAATATCACACATGCGCAGAGCGGACTGGACTGCACCTGAACTGACTGCAAACTGACTGCACCTGGAATGCACAAGATTAGATCAATAATATACATGTAAGTACAATATGCAATTGTAATCAATACATACTAGAACATCTAACTCCTTGAAACAAGTCTTCATTTATACAAACATTGCATCCATTAAACATGGGGCTTGAAGCATGCACAAAGCAGTGATCTTTATAAGACTAAAATAGAATTGAAAAAAATATAAAATAATAATAACAATGATAATAATAATAATAACAACAATGATAATAATAATAATAATAATAATGGAAACTTTATTGAAATTCTTTATATATATACAATTACGAATCTCACTAATTTAGGTAATTTATAATTGACTACTTGAACCTATTTATTATTTACAATATATAGAGAAAAAAAAAGTTAATTTAAAATGTATCTTTAAATGTTCAGTAATTCCGGATTTGTCCAGTCCTTATTCTACAACAAATTTATATTTCTAATGGCACTAGACATTCAAAAAGGTATGACATTCTTTTGCAAAAACACCTAAGGAGCTCATTGACAAATTTACAAATTTGACGGATTAATATTAATATAATATGTACAGATAAATATATTAATATAATATAAATATATTAATATAATATAAATATATTAATATAATATATACGGATTAATATTATTATTATTTTTAATAATAATAATGGAAACTTTATTAATATAAATTTTTCTTATATATTTACAATTGCAAATCTCACTTCTTGAGGTAATTTACAATTGGCTAACTTGAATCACATATGATTATATACAGTATTAATATAATAATAATAATAATAATAATAATAATAATAATAATGATAATAATAATAATGATAATAATTAGGAGAGAGGTATGAGGAGTTGAGGATTGAAATTGGAAAGTTGTGGAAAATAAAGAAGCTGGAGGTTGTGTAGGTGGTGATAGGATAGGATCTGTCAGCAAGAGACTTGGAAATTGGATAGAGAAACTAGACCAGCAATTAAAGATACAACAGCTACAAAAGACATCCTTACTTGGTACAGTGCACATTCTAAGAAAGGTATTGCAATAATGCAGTAAGGATGGGGCTTAGTCTACAGGCAATAGACAGTCCTTCTCTGAGGTATCGAGCAATAACATCTACAGCACGTAGTACGTACTGTACAGTACATGTACCGTATGCTGTGCAAACTTTTCATAATAATAAAAAATGTTTTAGGAGCATTATACAATTGTCTCAATGTTCTTACAACAATAAAGTGCCTCTAACCTCTGTGGGGGTTGTATATATTTGTAATCTTTGAATTCTCCGGACAAAAATGTAATATATCTTATTGGCCGAAAATTTCATCTTCATAGACTTTTTTGCTTGATCTTGCATAGACTTGATCACGAATACTAATAGCAGTTTCTAGACGTTTCAAGACAGCATTCATGATTGTTTCGGTATATATAATAATATATAATTTATAGCCACTCCACTCGGGGAATTTGTCGAAATCTTACCCCTCTGGATGATACATCCCTCAGGGTAATATTTCGTCAAATTCCCCTCACAACGGGTCTATAAATGACAAGAATTAAATTGGGTAATACTAATGACATTTAGAAAAGGAGAATATTATAATGTAGAATTTATCACTCTTTCAATAAATGTGAATTTCTTCGCAATATGAACAGCGACCATCTGACCAAATGTTAGTAGATATTTCCAGCATCCCTATATGAGTCAAATATACTGTATTCTCTTCAAGTAAAGACAAATGTGTTATTTGGGCTGCTGTGGCAGTGTGCAAATTTGTGACATGTCAGAGCAGGTCAGAGAAAACCTAAGACTTCCCTTTTAGGAATCTAATTTCACACAATTGAACTGGATTGCTCTATAATCTCAATAAAAATTATATAGCTTTTATAAAAGTAGCATAAACTAAAACACTTATGCTACATTATTACTAACTAAGAAATGTTACAAATACTTTGTTATAACAATAACAAACGCGTACTAATGAGTAATGGCTTCAAACTGTCTAACTATTCCGTCGCAATTCAGTAACTAGCATATAACGCTTTAATGTTCCTACACAGTACACTGTTAAAATTGACTGAACAGCAAATTGAAAAACAAAATGAACTCAATGGCCTGTGCCGCAAAAAATTATAGCGGAACTATAATTACGTTCACAATCACATTTTAATTGCCACCATGGCTAATAAATACGTGATACCACCTGACAAATGCTCTTTACACAGGTCAAACGCACTTAGAGACCAGTACAGACTAACCTTTCAAACAGCCAAGTCTTTATTCTGAGAACGTTACTAAACTGTATTTGTAATTTGTGCAGCTTCCCAAATATGATTTCAAGACAATAGGTCATGACAAGAATAGAATTACAGCGCTTTTCCGCTTTGCACGTCATCTTTCAATTTGATCAAAAGCAGGTGTTTAATCTTATTCTATTATTACAAAACGTCTTCTTTTATTTCACCACCGACACGCTCAGTTTCATAAAGGACAGAGGCCGTGACGATTTAAGCCCTATATAGTTCATCTCGTTAGCGATGCCTTCAGAGAGTTTGCACATTTCAAATATACTGACCTCGATGCTTCTTTTCCTGTCCTTTATCTTCGGGTTGTCTTCGTTGGGAAAATGTAGCGTTTCCCAATGTGTCAACAAATCTGTTCCACTCACAAACTCCGACATGCAAACAGGACACAGGAATCCTTCTTTGTTTGTCATAGTCGACGAAGAGCATCTTTAAATGTATCTGAATTTAACAGCCCATATATTAACGAGCATTAAATGGAAACGTCCACAATAAAAAAATTATTTCGTTGAACTGTCCGGGATATTTAGGGTTATTCAAGGAAATATGGGGATAACTTAGGTATAAAATGTCACGAAATGTCACGAAAGAAATCAACGTAACATGCGATCATGCGTTTCTTTCTGGGGGGAGGGGAGGGGAAAGGAGGGGAAAGGGAGGGGAAGAAAAGAAACATTCCGTTTTTTGGAGAGGGCCTGATCGCGGGAAGGATATTACCGAGTTGGAGCTCGATCAATATCCGGGGTTTGGGGATGTTGCGTAATCGCGGAACTTGTTTAAATTTCTTTGTTCGTGCATAATTAAGTGCAATTTGAACCCCTCGACGGACAGAGTGATTACCCTGTCCATGCGGAATTCACCTCGCGTGACGAGAATATGGGACGCTAAGTGTTTATTATTTGGCATTGTTAGTGTCCCCTTTTGCCAGCTGATTTGTTTGGTTATATTATCAAATCACCAAATCAATGTGATTTGGTTATTTCAAATAACCACTTTTCTGCAAGCTGAAATCCTCAGAAAAGTCCCCTATCCGGGGTTTGGAGATTTTACATATTTGTGATCTTTGGAATCTCTTGAGAAGAATTATAAAATATCTTGTCGTGCGAAAATTTCATCTTCGTACTTTTACCCCTGCTAAAGTGATTTACTATTCACAAGAAATAACATTGATTTGGCAGTGAAATACTATGAACGTTTGGGAATTGAGAGAATTTTGTCTAAACAAAACTTTCTTTGTATTTCACTGTTGAATTAGTGTGCAATGACTTCGCGTGTCTCTGCTTTGACGTCATTTCCTGTGTAGAGAGAACCCAAAGATTACGAATATGTAAAATCCCCAAACCGCGGATAGGCATTTTAACATAACCTACAGGCTAGTCAGCAATCAATGAATTGTTCTGTCAATAGTCTCTGTTAAAGATCTTGCCAGACCATTTCGATTTGGAATACTCGCCATGTGCGTATTTATTTGCTGTATTAACGGGACTTGTGTAGCTGATATCTGTGATTAAATTTTGTTATTTGAGTGTCCTTGTTTTAATGAGCATACGTAGTTGTTAGCGAATAATGTATTTGAGATTCGGATTCCAAAGAGGTGGACTTGAAAGAGATGGACTTGAAAGAGATGGACTCGAAAGAGATGGACTTGAAAGAGATGGACTCGAAAGAGATAGACTCGAAAGAGATGGACTCGAAAGAGATGGACTCGAAAGAGATGGACTCGAAAGAGATGGACTCGAAAGAGATCGACTCGAAAGAGATGGACTCGAAAGAGATGTACTAGAAAGAGATGTACTCGAAAGAGATGGACTCGAAAGAGATGGACTCGAAAGAGATGGACTCGAAAGAGATGGACTCGAAAGAGATGGACTCGAAAGAGGTGGACTCGAAAGAGATGGACTCGAAAGAGGTGGACTCGAAAGAGATGGACTTGGACTCGATGGCTATGACTCGGACTCAGATTTGGATGAGGTGGACTTGACTACAACACTGCTCGTAACTCGCATAAAAACAGTCAAAAAGGCGATTTCTCGTGCTTGTAATTGCTTGAAATTTGGGGTGTAAATAAGGTCATGCTCATTAGTTACAAATATGTAAAAAAATGTGGAACACCAACAATTTGATCATAACGTAAAATACTAAAAATGAGGACCACGCAACAGAATAAGGAAGAAAAACGGGGCATATTATAAAAATAAAATAAACATCAGCACAATAAGATATTTCGCTAAAATCATCTTATTTATAAATATGAATAATTTACATACAAAAGTAAGAAGCGTATATAGACACCAAAAATGGTCAATACAGCAAAGGGGTATATTCCTATAAAAAAATAATGTATTGCATACTAGTGACCAACACGGAATTCTTATAATTAATTACCTAACAAGCGTTAACGTTATAAAAAATTGTACAAGCGGTGGGTCCAGCGAAATTGGATCTCTGGCCTTCGGAGGCAATCCAAAGCTACATTAATTTAAAGTGCCCCTAACCTCAAATTTTTTTATTGTCTTACTTGGAAGAACTTTTAAAATTATAAAGTAACCTCATTTGAAGATTTTCGTTTCTTCGCTTTCTTTTTGAGATATATCTTTTTGAGATATATCTTTCTTTTTGAGATATATTTGAGTTTGTTTGATATGCAAATGTCCGGAATTTACGTCACACATGCATGACGACTTATTGGAGATGTGTGTATCTCTTCATTCTCGCACGAAATCCTTTAAAATCGAGAAATTTGGTGTTGTGGGAGAAACACGCACACGTGTTATTCACACTTTAGTGTTTTTATTTGATGAACGCAAAGATATATAACATTCTCTGATAACTCATTATGCATGTGTGACGTTTATTCCGTACATTTGCATATCAAACAAACTGATATATCTAAAAAAGAAAGCGAAGAAACGAAAATCTTCAAAAGAAGCTACTTTATCATTTTAAAAGTTCTTTCAAATAAGACAATAAAAAAATGTTGATGTTAGGGGCACTTTAACTTAGCAATCACACGAGAGTGGGCACTTAATCTTACCGATTTTGAAGTGCCTATATTACTAATATAGATTACACATGAAGTGAGTAGTTCAATGTCAAAATTTTTATGATTTGAGCTTGCGTTGATGTTGTTTTAAGGTTTGTTTGTCTGAAATACTAATAAGTGTGACGTCAATCAATCATCATTTCAGATACAATATTCTACTGCGAGAGAAATTTGACCAAATTCAAACGTTAATGATATACTTGAACGCTATCTAGAGATTTTATCAACTTTTTCACTCAAATCCTCAACCACTTGATCACACGAAAATCAGAAAAGAAAGCAAAATTCCTGATTTGACTTCACAGTCATTACTGAGTATTTCGGACAAACAAACTATTATAGAACAACAATGAAGGTTGTGTATCTTCACAACTATTGAACAGAATTCCTTGAAACTTTGCACAAGTATACAGTCACTGATCTCGAAAGAAGACTGGATCGAGCAACTATTGTTCAGAAAATGAAGCCGGAAGTCCGCCATTACTAAGGGACCAACTGAGGATCCTATGAGGTTTTTTGTTGGATTATGTGCTCTTAGCATCGACAAAATAAAATAATTTTACTAAAAAGAAGACCAGAAGATATTTTTCAAATTACTGGGTAAAAACTATTCGTGGCGTACCTACAGATTTACTGCGTCTTTGGTCCCTTAGTAATGGTGACCGTTGGCTCTAATTATCCAGCGAGAGAAGCCTAATATGAGACGTCAAATTAGGTTCAAGATTTTATGCATTTAATGTTAACAAAGAAACTATATTGGCCAAACACTAAACCTATTTCGCGAGCGTCACAGTTTGATTTGCTTGCAAGCTCGGAGCTTCTAATCTATTTACATTATTCAATTATGCAAGCTTCAAAATCAGTTCATCAGATACAATAGAAAGCTCAATCCAGTCCTATTTTTGAGATCAGTGTATACAGTTCACATAGCAATAGATTAGTTCCCAGACTTCTTTCAACCTATAATAAACGTCTTTATTTTCTGCCTTTTCTAAAACAATTTTTGACTGTTGACTAGTGAAGTATATTGTTAAAAGCATTGCCAACAAAACAGGGCAACTTCAAATCAAAATCTTTGCAGGGCATGGAAGAAAATAGAATGTTTTGCTTACGATAAAGTTGACGTGGATATATTCAACTTAGTGAACTGTATGTGTACTTGGGCAAAGTTTCAAGCAATTTTGTTCAATAGTTTTGAAGATATGCTTCATTCTCAGATTCTTCATAGGTCATTTTGCACATGTTTGAATAAACCAAGAACGAGATAAGATTATGAAAGAACTACAAACGCCAAATCAATCTTCGATTCATTTATCTTTTAAAATCGGAAAACTTTCACCCTATGTTCTTATGTGCCACCATATGCGCTAGAGACAATAGAATTTTCATAAAATACTAGCTACAGTAAAAACCCGCGAGTAAGAACCTGCGTTTTCCCAAGTTAGCCTAAACAGGTTCTTATATAAATGGTACTTAGCACAAATTGAGGCTATTTAGGTTCTTAAATAGGTTCTTACTTTCTAAAGAGAAAAATACATTGTAGCTAATAGAATTTAGTGGTATTCAGCCTGTATTCCTTATAATATAACATCTGCATACCATGTAAGTATTTATAAAGAAATTCATGAAAAAAACAGACTCTTCCATATTGATGTGTAGCCATGGAGATACTGTATAAACAATATATATACAGTTACAGTATTTATGTGTAATTACAACAATAACAATTCTATTTGATTTTCAACATTGGCATTTACATTGTATTAAATTGGAGTAATAAGGCACCTGTGTCTCCAAAAATGTTGATCTGTATCTTATTCACCCAAGTGTACACATCTTTTTATATAGATTTTAGAAAATAAGAACCTGTTTCAAATTTTAGGGCTAAACAGGTTCTTGTATAGAGGGGATATAACTGGCAAATTTTAGCCTAACAGGTTCTTAAAAACTAGGTTCTTACTCGCGGGTTTTTACTGTATTACAGTAGCCTGTGTATAAGACTTCAACAAACTGCAATCGTTTTAGCAGGCGTTTTGGCATAAAACAAGCTTGAAGCATCAAAAATGGAAGTCAACTAACCGCGACTTGTTTAAAACGTTAAAATTTATATTGCTTTAAAAAACCGGTTCACGTTTGACGAGAGAGTTGATGAGAGTACACGAGAGTAGCGGTCAAACAAAACGAGAGTTGTCATTCTCATCCACTTTATCTCATCCTTGGTCAGAGCTGAAGATTTGATTGACATATGTGACATCTTCCATAAGTAATACAGTACACGAACATATATCAGTCAAATACTATCAGAGATTATAAAATACCCAAAATATTATTTCCAGATCCGTAACTTTTCGTTACCCATTAGCTTGAACTTCCCCGGTCGCTCCAAGGGTCTTCTTTAGATTGACGTAATTCATAGTAACTGTACAACCGTGTAGTTAGCACACACATTGTTTATGTGAACTACGTTTTCTAAGACCAAGCCAATATTATCGTCGGACTCCCGCTTGAACACAAAGAACTATGAATGGATTGTAGCAATAGTATTGCAGAGGTTCGACGACGCTTGTCGTGCCATTGATTGGAGAACCGTAACTGAATGTTGACCGACTAGCGTCGGACCATCGATCGCAATTTTCTTCCGAAAGTGTACCATCACTTTTAGAACCGTGCCAGATTAGTTTCAGCGGCCTGTAAGATTGGTTGTATTATTCAGGCACCATTTAGTCAACAACAACAACAACAACAACAACAACAACAACAACAACAACAACAACAACAACAACAACAACAGCTCGAACGCCAACACCAACAACACCAACAACACGAACGCCAACACCAACAACAACAACAACGCCAACGCCAACACAAACAACAGCAACAAACAACAACGTCATATTACTACCACTGTTACCACCACCACCAACGCTGCCAAAAATTCATTACACAAAATATTTAATTAGCCATATACAACTTCTCCTACCATCGAGGTTGTATCCTAACATCCTTTCCATCAAATGACAACAAAGGAATATCTGGATTAAAAGCTTCGTCGCCATTAAACATTGATTTCCAGGATGAAAATAGTTGTTTGCCCTAAGTGATACGAAATGATGAAAAAAATGAGATATTTGATTCTAATAGTTTGTATTCGCAGCGTGCTCAGGTTTCAGGTGAAGAAATACAACATTTACTGCATAGAAATACAATCATCACCATCATTACTACCATCGCCATCATCATCATAACCATCACCATCGTGACCGTCACCACCATTCCTTCATTATCATCATAATCACCACCACCATCATCATCACCATTATTATTATCCTAATTATCCTTATTATCATCCTCACCTTCGTTATCCTCATCCTAATTATCCTTATCACCCTCATCATCCACGTCCTCGTCATCTCCTCATCATCCTTATCATCCTTATCCTCGTCATCCATATATTTATCCTTGTCCTCGTCCTCCTCACCCTCCTCATCATCATTATCATCCACATCCACATTCTTATCCTCGTTCTCATCATCGTCATCCACATCCTTATACTTGCCCTCTTCCTCATCATCGTCCCCTTCCTCATCATCATCCTCATCATCATCATCATCCTCATCATCCTTATCATTCTCATCCTTATCCTCATCATCCTCATCATCCACATCCTTATCCTCGTCCTCATCATCCTTATCTCATCATCCACATCCTTTATGCTTGGACCCTCATCCTCACCATCCTTATCATCCTCGTCATCCTTATTATCCTAATCCTTATCCTCATCATCCTCATCAGTGTAACTATATTTAGGAGTTTCCTTTCCCGTCAGTACTCAGCACTTTTGCTCTCTGTATTTGACGTGGATATGAGCTGTACCTGGTCAATCGCAAGGGACTGTCCCTGTCACAGGGACGCGAATGGGTAACTACTGTTGGAGAATATTGTCGGAGAGGTGCCTCGCATGGGCATACTCGCGTCCCGTTCGCGCCCCGTCCGATTGGGTAACTACTTTTTTTGTAATCTTGTTTTTGTAAAATTCTCTTTTGTTCTGAATTTTTTGTAAACAAATAATTTTGTAGTTGACCCAATAAAGTTTAAAAAAGTTTATCATCCACATCCTTATCCTTGTCCTCATCCTCATCATCGTCCCCTTCTTCATCATCCACATCCCCGTCATTATCCTCTTCCTCATCATCATCATCATCCTCATCATCATCCTTATCAATTATTATCTTTAGCACTGTCGTTATTTAATCACTATCACTAGACTACTAAACTACTTTATCGTAAACCTACATCATCCTCGTCCTCATCACCCTCATCATCCTCATCATCCTTATCATCCTTATCCTCATCCTTATCAATATCTTTAGCACTGTCGTTATTTAATCACCATCACTAGACTACCAAACTACTTTATCGTAAACCTACATCAAGGTTGGCAACTGGAAGATGCCTATCACGCCTTCTAACGATCGTCTTGACACCCTGAGCATACGACGACAGGAAAGCTCGATAAGTTCCACGAAGACCAGCTGCTCTTGCCTGCCTCCAACATTTGTGATCAATACCGCTAATACCACCCATGCCTCCAGTCTTTGGTTCATTTAGGGCGATGAGATGAAGCTGAAACAAGATAACAAACAAGGGAGTCGCAATAAGTAGTCACACGGAACATTTCATAAATCTTATCGGGGCGCAGACAAAAGGAAACTATTTGATTAAACATACATGCCTAGTGGGAACACGAAGCGAAGCAGAGTATAGGTATTTTTCGGGCTGAAATGTCATTTATATTTCTATCACAGAACAAGAGACACAAAGTCCATTTTCTATTTCAGCCGAGTCTAGGTTTCGGTGGCTTTCCTGTATTTTTCGTGTCGACAAATTGTAATTATTGCATCATCCTGATAGGCTTTGCGAAACATTTTCATGTGCCATTCGTTAAACTGGGTAGCCGAGTTTACGCGGAATGCTTTTTAACATGGTGTGGTTTAATTGAAAAAGGAAGACATTCTCAAAAATCGAATTTCAAACTTATAAAGACATGAGGATGGCTAGATAAAAATTTCGATTTTACCCCGGTTGTGACGTCACACGCATATAAAAAATACATCCAAGATGGCGGACAATGATTCAGGTTAGCAACTTTGACAGTGCAATTCAGGGGCGTAGGAAGCTTTGTAAAGTTGGGGGGCCGGCCAAAGCAAAATTTTCGTTGTACCTATCAGTGGCAAATGGGTGGTCATGATAACTAATAATCCGAGCGCTGTAGGCACGAGGCTTTCTAGGAGGGTCCGGGGTATGCCCCCCCGAAAAATTTTGAAATCTAGATTCCCGCAACTTGCATTTCCTGCATTGAGCGGTGATTTTTCAGTTCAGAAGTTTATAAAATTTCATATTTTGGACTGTTTCGCTCTATATCAGAGCTCATCAGCATGCCTAGGAACCACCAGGGGCGGCCGCCCCTGGGAACCACTGACAACATATTAATGCAATGGTCAGCGAGTCCGACATGGACGTTTTTTTTCAACCGGGGCTACCTTTTAGCCTCAATCATTCCGCGATTTCCGCCCTTCTGCTTAGTTAAAAAAGAAAGCCTACTAGAGTAGAGCTGTGTAAACTAGAGAAACATTTGTACTTTAGTTTAGTAAAATACTTGGGTTAACATGTAAAGATATTGTGATTTTTTTTTTTTAATTACTTCTATATGACAGTTTAACAGAACATTAATAGGAAGATGTTGTTTTCCAACTTGTCTGAAATATCATACATTCATACTATTCGATTAATATACGATTTCAAATACTTGGCTTTCGAATTCAATTTTTTGCTGCACTTTTTCTTTCAAATTCAATTATTTTTTTTGGGGGCCGAAAGCTATTCCGGTCCCCCTTTATATAATATTGCCCCCCCCCCCCGGACCCCTGCTTCCTACGCCCCTGGTGCAATTAATACGCTTTATTACACGATTGAGTCGGTATTCTTTGATGTACCGCGGGCTTTATCTAGCATAAAGACCATGAATACTAATTAGATAAGAAATGAAGGAAAAACTAAGGGAAATCTTTGTCCAAGGTGGATAAAATGGACAAAATTTTGTTGGAAAACCTCCTCACTCGTGAAATAAGTCAGATAAAGCCCTCGAACGTCGGGCTTTATGCTATATAAAGCCCTCGGACGCGTCTTTATATAGCCTAAAGTCCTCCTTCTCGGGCTTTATCTCTTACTTACAGTACGAGCATTTTTACAACCTGAAACTACTATATTCCTGCTACCTAATTTTTGTTGCCAATGTCCTTTAAAAGTAATTTTTTAATGCAATTCCCGATACTATCAATTTGATTTTTCGCGTAGAAGCTGCACATCAACAATGCTTTGTAGAATGCTTTGTAAGGGAAAAGTTAGAAAGGGCTTCTAGTCTCTTTGTCTGCACTGGTTACTTCCTCCCATTCCTGTTCCTTTAATTCCTTTCCATTCGTTTCTATTCCTTTCCATTCCTTTCCCATCCATTGCAGTCCCTCCCTTAGTATCCAACACCCTAATCTCGCAATCGGCAACATTCAACTCGAAGCATTCCCAATTTCCGAACTCAAAAATACTCACGTATGGCGCCTTGGCTGAAATTCCTGATTGGGGCAGTCGAAGGTGTGCCTGTAAAGTTGGCTAGAAAAACAAAATAAAAATATGAAGTTTACTTTCGAACAAAGTCAATCTATTTTGTTGTGTGGTATTTGAAGGAGGTAGAGGGGAAAGAGGATCTCTATCGATTCTTACCTGTGGCGTCGCACTGTGAACGTCAATGATCTCACTTCCGTACTAAAAGAGAAACATTTGGAATATTTACTGAACGGTTTGAAATAAAATGTCGAATTTGTTACGTTTCGTCATTGTCCATAATTCTCATCCAATAATTGTTCATTGTTGGCACATCAATACTGAACAACATTGTTGAAACAATGCTGAACAACATTGTTGAAACAATGCTGAACAACATTGTTGAAACAATACTGAACAACATTGTTGAAACAATGCTGAACAACATTGTTGAAATAATGCTGAACAACATTGTTGAAACAATGCTGAACAACATTGTTGAAACAATACTGAACAACATTGTTGAAACACTGAACAACATTCTTGAAACAATACTGAACAACATTCTTGAAACAATACTGAACAACATTGTTGAAACAATGCTGAACAACATTGTTGAAACAATACTGAACAACATTGTTGAAACAATGCTGAACAACATTGTTGAAACAATACTGAACAACATTGTTGAAACAATACTGAACAACATTGTTGAAACAATGCAGAACAACATTGTTGAAACAATACTGAACAACATTGTTGAAACAATGCTGAACGACATTGTCTGTTCAACAACATTGTTCATGCAGCCATGGTAGTTACCTCGCGGTCACAGTATTGTTCAGCGGTTAACATCTTGCAAAAACGTATGCCATTTTTACATACTATCTATTATTTTTCCCTTACCTGAATTGATTTCCATCCCTGACCGTGACGAACAAACAACTTCTGATAACGTAAAACAAACGCTATGGTTCCTTCAGGCGTGAAGGGTCCACCTTTAGCCAAGTCTTCTTGAGTATAGAAGGTGACAATCTATGGAATACGAAGAATATAACCTATCAATCAGTTGTGTAAGGAGAGGGCTTGGTTCTCCGTTCATCTACACGGCCAGATGAGACTGGGCATGATATCAAGAAGAAGCACGGGTGGCGTGTGCTGTTAGGGTGTTGGAACTCACCGCTGAGATCCGAAGGTCATGCCTGATCAGACGGGGTTAGTACTTCGATGGGTGACCATCTGGGAATAACCTCGTGTTGATTAGCGAGCTTGGAACTCATGTGGGTAGTGCTTTGAGGGTTTTCCTCCGGGGTCTCCGGTTTTCCTCCCTCAGTAAAATCAACACTTAGATCTTAGCTGTGCTCCGTGGTCAGACATAGGTCGTATGGTGGCAGCCTGCGGCGCCTTCGACTCGGCCACGTTCGAGCTAAACATTTGTAAAGTTACACGTGGTGTAAACGAAATTAATTACACGTACTTTATAATACGAACCACCATGCCAAGCTTCAAATCTTTGATAGTATGTTTCTGGAACGCAATTATCAGAGCATGCTCAGCTACCTACCCCTAGTGTAGTAGCTTCTCCAGTCTTCCCAGCAGATCTTCGACTTCCTCTTTTTCCATTGTCAACGCTGGCAGGCAGACCAGATTGGGCTGTATTAACCAGTGGTCCTGGAGGACCTGGGGGACCAGGAGGACCAGGAAGACCAGGATTACCGTTAATTGGAATCCCTGGTTTTCCCGCCTCGCCTCTTGCTCCACGTTCTCCGCTTGGACCCTAAAAGGAAAGAGATCGTAAAGGCCCGAGCACACGATGGCGTGAGACGAGGAGAGACTACGAGTTTAGCAGCGGACTGTATTAGACTGTATCATGTGAACGTCGATTTGTTAATGAGAGTGCTAGGAACTAGGGTTGAGTGTTATGGTTACGGTTTGTACGGTATTAGGTCAGGCTACAGTTAAAACTGCTAAAAATTGAGCAGTAGAGAAGTTCCTCAGCTTCGTGGTGCAATTTTGAACAAAACATTCGAGTGAGATCTGATACCTAATCGACGTTCAAATTGACAGATATGGAGTCACGCGTTTACAATTAGCTGCTTTATATAGTCAATGACAACAAAATGGCACAACAACGACGACAACAAAGACAGCAGCCACAACCACCACCACTACTGCAACACCACATCCACCACCACAGCACCACTACAGCAACACCACCATCACCACAGCACCACTACAGCAACACCACCATCACCAGAGCACCATCACCACCACAGCACCACTACAGCAGCACCACTACAGCAACACCACCATCACCACAGCACCACCATCACCACAGCACCACCATCACCACAGAACCACTACAGCAGCACCACTACAGCAACACCACCATCACCACAGCACCACCATCACCACAGCACCACTACAGCAACACCACTACAGCAACACCACCATCACCACAGCACCATCACCACCACAGCACCACTACAGCAACACCACCATCACCACAGCACCACCATCACCACAGCACCACTACAGCAACACCACTACAGCAACACCACCATCACCACAGCACCACCATCACCACAGCACCATCACCACCACAGCACCACTACAGCAACACCACCATCACCACAGCACCACCATCACCACAGCACCACTACAGCAACACCACTACAGCAACACCACCATCACCACAGCACCACAGCACCACTACAGCAGCACCACTACAGCAACACCACCATCACCACAGCACCACCATCACCACAGCACCACTACAGCAACACCACTACAGCAACACCACCATCACCGCAGCACCACCATCACCACAGCACCACTACAGCAACACCACCATCACCAGAGCACCATCACTACCAGAGCACCATCACCACCAGAGCACCATCACCACCGCAGCACCACTACAGCAACACCACCATCACCAGAGCACCACCACAGCACCACTACAGAAACACCACCATCACCAAAGCACCATCACAGCACCACTACAGCAACACCACCATCACCAGAGCACCCCACAGCACCACTACCATCCACAGAGCACCATCACCACCACATCACCACTACAGCAACACCACCATCACCAGAGCACCACCACTACCACAGCACCACTACAGCGACACCATCATCACCACCACAGCAACACCACATCCACCACCACAGCACCACTACAGCACCACTACCATCACCACCACTACAACAACACCACCATAACCAGAGCACCAACACCAACACAGCACCACTACCATCAGCATAGCACCACCACAGGAGCACCACCATCACCACAGTACCAGCACTACCACCACAGCAACAACATCACAGTAAGAGCAGCAACCAAAGCAGCAACATCCATGAATTAACAACAACTAATCAATTACCCGTAATCCATCCGCTCCATCGTTACCCTATAACAAAAAAAACATTCATTTAAACACACGACATAATACAGAGGTTTAAGTCACAAGAATGATTTCATTATTGTTTGTTCCACTTACAGGTAAACCCGGTAGGCCGCTGTCTCCAGTTTCACCCTGAAATACAAACAGTTATACATGTATTAGAGGAATGAATGCCAACAGAGATGTGAAGAAAATTCGCAACTTTAATTAGGATTCTAATAAAGTATGCAATACTTTCTTTATTTTTTTGACAAAACGAAATGCCATGAATTTACAAAACCACCTCTTTTCAGGGCATCAAATAAATTATCGGCGGACACCGAGTTCTTATAACATTAAATGTTAGTTTGGCGCCATTTTGAAATACAAAGCAGATGAATCACGACTCGACGTGAAAGCAAGAGGCTTCTACAGGGAAGGACAATGAGCATTTTTTGATATAAGAGTGGCACACATTACTGCCGCGTCGGACAAGTCTCAACCAACCGAGAAGCTTCTATTACGTCACGAGAATGAGAGTAATTTACATGCATTGAGCATGTAGTTTTCACTGCACCTTTGGTCTTTTGTACAAATGGTACGATGAGAAAAAATGTGATAATGAATGAAGCTAGCTACAAACTTTAATATACTGGCCTTGCTCAACACTCATGTCTTGTATGTATTAATATATACACTGCTGTAGTGAATGTGGGAAAGCTTGGAGTAGACAGACGATACAAGGGATTGCCGCATAGGCAGTACATATATCAATCGAACAAGTACATCATCGCAACCTTCGCTCTCCATCTGAGTCTCGGTAGCTCAATGGTTAGAGGGTCTCACCGGCAATCAGAAGGTTACAGGTTCGATTCCTGTCCGGGACTCAGAAACATTTTGTGAGGATACGAGCTTGACAATCGACCATGTATCACTACAGCAGTGTATTATCGTTAAGACTTTTGCATAAACGAACCGTCTTTCCGTCTTTACCATCACTTCCTGAAACGCCCTAAAAATTAAATACTATTTTAATACAGGAAAATCTATAAACCACTGCTGCTCGCGTTTATTAAATAGTATAGGAGTCGATTGTTCAATCTACGACATTGCCTTCCCAGCCTATAGGCTGCGAGGGCAATACGCTAGTTTTTCCGGATAGGTAAGTTTTGGCGGGAAAATTTCTGAGTTGATTTGAATTAAAAGAAAAGATATTGAAAATATCGAGCAATAAAATGCGCTGGAACATTATTATTGCTTTTCTTACAGTTATTTTCAAACATTTAAAAGCACGAAGTTGCAGACGAAAACAGCGTTAAAACAGAGAAGAAAATTAACCAAAGCCATATAATAAATACTTTATTAACAGCTCGTTTACTCGGTCTGCACTGGAAAGTATTTGTCGTCAGTTTTGTCGGACAAACATCGCTCGGCCTTCGTCGCTCGATCTGTACGAAAACCTCAGACAAATACTTTTCGATGTAACTTGGTGGTACTAAAATAGGGTATACCTTTGCTCCTCTTAGACCAGTTACACCATCACTACCGACGTATCCACGATCCCCCGTTTCTCCTTTTGCTCCTGTTTCTCCTCGTAGTCCAGTGTCACCCTTTGCACCCTTAACGGCCTATAAAAAATAAAACAGTTCGTGAACCTAAATCTGAATTTCAATAGTCACATTATTAAGTACATTATGCAATGTCTATTAATAAAGCATTTACTTACGTCATCGGCACTGAATGCACTATTCAAGTTGTTTGAAGCGCCCTAGAAAAACCAATCCCGATGAGGAATTGTTTGTGAACATACATATTGTTTGTGCGCGCAATTTGATTGGCTACTCAATCTCGCAATATTAAGTATTAGTATCAACCAACTAGTGGTCTATTACAAATTCGGCATTCTGATTGGCTGAGCTACTAGTACTAGTAGTGGTCTATTGGTGATAGACCACTGGTAGCGTTATCCAATCACAAACGTTCTTATAACTGGAATATTCCTATCCTGACCAATCAGAAGCCACGACGTATTCACGCTTCAAGCAAAACCTGAAATCTAGGCCAAACATGGCGTCCGCTAAAATTTTATATACGAGTGATAAAATCGTGAAGTGTATGAAATCTGAAATGTATGAAATCGTGAATATTCAGAACAAGAGACACATGACAAACCTTTTCAATTTTTCCCGGAGGTCCTGGGGCTCCAGATTCCCCTTTGAATCCTCGTTCTCCTTTTTCCGCCGTATCTCCTCGAGGTCCCGGTAGTCCCTGTAAAACATTGAACGAAAACTATATCAATGACTTTTGCCTCACTGAAATCATCGAGAGTTGTTTTTTACAAAAGCTTTATCAATTTTATTGTCTAATTTCGTTTCAATGAGTCCAAGTAACGCGAGAGACCAGTACAAATGTCCTGCGATATAAGGACTCTAAAAAACCTGATTGAAACCGGTATTTTCCCGCTCTTTTCTTCTGTAATATTTTTGAAATCACTGATCTCGAAAGAAGACGGATCGAGCAACTATTGTTCAGAAAACGAAGCCGAAACTCCGCCATTACTAAGAGACCAACCAACTGAGGATCCTATGAGGTTTTTTGTTGGATTATGTGCTCTAACCATCGACAAAATAAAATAATTTTACTATAAAGAGGACCAGAAGACATTTATCAAATTACTGGGTAAAACGATTCATGGCCTACCTACAAATTTACTGCGACTTTGGTCCCTTAGTAATGGCCGCCGTTGGCTCTAATTATCCAGTGAAAGAAGCCTAATATGACACGTCAAATTCGGTTCAAGATTTTATGCATTTAATGTAACAAAGAAACTATATTGGCCAGACACTAAACCTATTTCGCGAGCGTCACAGTTTGATTTGCTTGCAAACTCGGAGCTTCTAATGATCTCTCGTCAATTTACATTATTCAAATATGCAGGCTTCAAAATCAGCTCATCAGATACAATAGAAAGCTCAATTCAGTCCTATTTTTGAGATCAGTGTTTGAAAGCCTTCGTGGCTTTATTTAAGTTTTATAGAATTGGATAGTAAATAACTTATTGGATAGTTTGGCTAGTGTATAGTATGCCCGTACTGTAAACTAAATTGTCTATTGTCTAATAAGATATATGTACTTAATTATAAAACTTTATCACCCACCGGAGTCCCCTCAAGTCCTTCTGATCCACGTTCACCCTTCAATATGAAAATTAAAAAACAAAACAATATGAAAATGTTTGTTATTATACTGGTAATGCAGACGGCGAGCGTGAAAGATGGGCTTTTCTAGAAAATTGAAGGATTTTCAACCTAATTTATGAAAATTAATGCTAATTTATACTAACATAATGTCTCTTGTTCGGGAAATTTAAAAGTATTGGTAACAGCCGGTTTATTGGGCATTCAGAAAATGTATAGCTTTCGCAACAGTTGTGGTTATTTCCAGAGATATCAACAGAACAAAGAGGTGATTCAATTTTAGATGATTTTCAGCCCGACAGGAAAGAATTAAACACAATCAGAATAATTGAAAGGATCTTTTCCAAATATCGCTCTCACCTTGACACCCGCTATCCCGTCTATTCCTTGAGGTCCTGCTGGTCCTGCTCTTCCTTGGTCACCCTTTTGTCCTATGTCGCTCAGCTCACCCTGGTGCATAAAGACAAGTTATGAGTTTCAAGGGAAATGAAAAGTTTTACATGCACAAAAAGTTCCTCAACTTTTTACCTTTTGGCCTTTTATTCCTGGCATGCCAATATCTCCCTAAACAAAATGAGAGCAAAAATGTAAACTTTTTTGTCTACTTAATGAGAGTAACAATGTTGTGCAGTCAACTGCGAATGTTGTGCTGTCAACTGCGAACAATGTTGTGCTGCCAACTGTGAACAATGTTGTGCTGCCAACTGTGAACAATGTTGTGCTGCCAACTGTGAACAATGTTGTACTGCCAACTGTGAACAATGTTGTGCTGCCAACTATGAACAATGTTATGCTGTCAACTGTGAACAATGTTGTGCTGCCAACTATGAACAATGTTGTGCTGCCAACTGTGAACAATGTTGTGCTGCCAACTGTGAACAATGTTGTGCTGCCAACTGTGAACAATGTTGTGCTGTCAACTGTGAACAATGTTATGCTGTCAACTGTGAACAATGTTGTGCTGTCAACTGTGAACAATGTTGTGCTGCCAACTGTGAACAATGTTGTACTGCCAACTGTGAGCAATGTTGTACTGCCAACTGTGAACAATGTTGTGCTGCCAACTGTGAACAATGTTGTGTTGCCAACTGTGAACAATGTTGTGTTGCCAACTGTGAACAATGTTGTGCTACCAACTGTGAACAATGTTGTGCTGCCAACTGTGAACAATGTTGTGCTGTCAACTGTGAACAATGTTGTGCTGCCAACTGTGAACAATGTTGTGCTGTCAACTGTGAACAATGTTGTGCTGTCAACTGTGAGCAATGTTGTGCTACCAACTGTGAACAATGTTGTAGTGTCAACTGTGAACAATGTTGTGCTGCCAACTGTGAACAATGTTGTGGTGCCAACTGTGAACAATGTTGTGCTGCCAACTGTGAACAATGTTGGGCTGTCAACTGTGAACAATGTTGGGCTGTCAACTATGACCAATGTTGTGCTGCCAACTGTGAACAATGTTGTGCTGCCAACTGTAAACAATGTTGTGCTGCCAACTGTGAACAATGTTGTACTGCCAACTGTGAACAATGTTGTACTGCCAACTGTGAACAATGTTGTGCTGCCAACTGTGAACAATGTTGTGCTGCCAACTGTGAACAATGTTATGCTGTCAACTGTGAACAATGTTGTGCTGCCAACTGTGAACAATGTTGTACTGCCAACTGTGAACAATGTTGTACTGTCTTCTGTGAACAATGTTGTGCTGTCAACTATGAACAATGTTGTGCTGTCAACTGTGAACAATGTTGTGCTGTCAACTGTGAACAATGTTGTGGTGCCAACTGTGAACAATGTTGTGCTGTCAACTGTGAACAATGTTGTGCTGCCAACTGTGAGCAATGTTGTGCTACCAACTGTGAACAATGTTGTAGTGTAAATTGTGAACAATGTTGTGCTGCCAACTGTGAACAATGTTGTGGTGCCAACTGTGAACAATGTTGTGCTGCCAACTGTGAACAATGTTGGGCTGTCAACTGTGAACAATGTTGGGCTGTCAACTATGACCAATGTTGTGCTGCCAACTGTGAACAATGTTGTGCTGCCAACTGTAAACAATGTTGTGCTGCCAACTGTGAACAATGTTGTACTGCCAACTGTGAACAATGTTGTACTGCCAACTGTGAACAATGTTGTGCTGCCAACTGTGAACAATGTTGTGCTGCCAACTGTGAACAATGTTATGCTGTCAACTGTGAACAATGTTGTGCTGCCAACTGTGAACAATGTTGTACTGCCAACTGTGAACAATGTTGTACTGTCTTCTGTGAACAATGTTGTGCTGTCAACTATGAACAATGTTGTGCTGTCAACTGTGAACAATGTTGTGCTGTCAACTGTGAACAATGTTGTGGTGCCAACTGTGAACAATGTTGTGCTGTCAACTGTGAACAATGTTGTGCTGCCAACTGTGAACAATGTTGTGCTGTCAACTGTGAACAATGTTGTACTGTGAACTGTGAACAATGTTGTGCTGTCAACTGTGAACAATGTTATGCTGCCAACTGTGAACAATGTTGTTCTGTCAACTGTGAACAATGTTGTGCTGCCAACTATGAACAATGTTGTGCTGCCAACTGTGAACAATGTTGTACTGTCAACTGTGAATAATGTTGTACTGCCAACTATGAACAATGTTGTGCTGCCAACTGTGAACAATGTTATACTGCCAACTGTGAACAATGTTATACTGCCAACTGTGAACAATGTTGTGCTGCCAACTGTGAACAATGTTGTGCTGCCAACTGTGAACAATGTTGTGCTGCCAACTGTGAACAATGTTATACTGCCAACTGTGAACAATGTTGTACTGCCAACTGTGAACAATGTTGTGCTGTCAACTATGAATAATGTTGTCAACAATAATTTCAAGCCATGATAGCCGCATACTACAGTATTGTTCAGCCAACAACTTGTGTCATTTTTAGCGGTGTATACAGTACCTTGGGTCCTATGGATTCACCTCCAAGTCGTTGAGCCTCAGATTTCACAACATTGTTATTGTCTTTTGTAATTTCCTTTATTTAAATAATTAAATTAAATAGAGCGTAAGTACAATTTGCAATCACTGTTTTTCTCTCGTTACACGTGATGTTAATAAAGAAACAAAAACCTTACTCAGAGTGAAACGAATGAATAATCTCCAAAACGACGACAAAAAGCAGACAGACAGACAGACAGACAGACAGACAGACAGACAGACAGACAGACAGACAGACAGACAAAAATATACAGACATACAAACATACAGACGTACAGATATACAGTACAAACAAACAATCAGACAGATATATCTGTACATACAAACAAACATACATACAAACAAACAAACAGACATACATACAAGAAACATACAGATATACAAACATACAGACACACCTATAAACACACAGACATGCATATATAAACATACATAGAAACAGACATAGAGACATATATAACAAGCAGACGAGTAACTAACGAAATAAATAATTGAAAACAAAGAAACAAACTAAACCAACAAACTAATCCACAACATACCACAACAGCGCCGGGGGGACCGGGTAGTCCAGGAAGTCCTGGTAGTCCCACGATAGTCTTGCCCTAGCAAAGAAAAAAGAAAAATAACATTGAGAAAACTTGTTTACTTGAAATGAGACTACAACGTTGATGATTTAGATTAATTATTTTCATTTTTACGATAATATACCTCCTCTCCTGGTACGCCAATTGCACCCTGCAAACAAAAGGGAAAAAATGGTTTCAGTTTAACACAATTGTATAAAATTATTTTCAAAAACTACTTTTCAAAAACACAAAGGAAACCAGTGGCATGATGGTGGTTTTAAATGTGATAAAAAAATCATCCTGATTTACATAAACTTCTTCCTTTGATTTTCTCGACTTAGACAACATTGATTTTCAAAATTACTACGCCAATGAACTTATCAAATGGGTCGTTTTTGAAGACGTTTAATAAACTCGCAGCACGGGTTTTATCAGATTCCAAAATTATTAATGAATAATTCATGAGGAAAACACGAAGGAAAATCATGACCATGTCGTATCTTTATATGTTGACAAAGATTCGTCCTGATTTACATAAACTTTTCCTTCGATTTTCTCGGTGAAAATGGCTTGAATCACTGAAATAGTTGGTAAACATGGTTATATTTAGATGCAGTCGATTTTGAAGCCGTTTAAAACATTCACAGCAGTGTTTTATCATGTCTAAAACACTCGGTTATCGCCACGTTTTATACACCCGATAAAACACTGCTGCTCGTGTTTTAAAGTATAGTTGTAAAATCATTAATAATTCATGAAGAAAATTCAAAAGAAATTAATATTTAATCAGCATCTTTAACACAGGATAAAAATTGATTAATAAAATATCAATGTTTTATCAAAAGTTAACTTGCTCAAATTCAGCTTTTTCGGAGTTAAAATAATTTGTTTGTACCGTTTCTACAACTTCCAAACAAAGTATGTATTATATATTCTATTCATTTTACAAGTTCGTTAAAACATTCGCGGTCGATGTTTATGGGCAGTTACAACGGCTCGCCTGTAACTAGTAGTTAAAACATGAGCGTACGATGTTTTATGGGCAGTTACAGGCGGCGAATGTTTTAACGAAGACACGAAGTTGTAAAATGAATAGAATATATGATACATACTTTGTTTGGAAGTTGTAGAAACGGTACAAACAAATTATTTTAACTCCGAAAACACTCAATTTGAGCAAGTTAACTTTGATAAAACATTGATGTTTTATTAATCAATGTTTTATCCTGAGTTAAAGATGCTGATTAAATATTAATTTCTTTTGAAAAATTCAAAATGAATTATTAATGAATTATTAATGAATTTTACAACTGCCCATAAACATCGGCCGCTCATGTTTTAACTACTGCGTAAAACACTGTTGCGAGTTTATTAAACAGTACATCAACGAATCACAGGTAAGGACCCTCTAAAGAAGCAGAGTGAGAGTTGGGGATTCCACTGGTGAAGTGACTGAGAGAAGCAAAGATCAGGTACGTATGCAGAATACTTTTTGAAGTGTTTCAGACTTATAAAGACATGACTACGGCTCAATAAAAATTTCGCTTTACCAATTTTAATCCGCGGTACCATCAGAGACGTTGTCTGGAGGCTTGGCATATCAATAGCGCCCACTCCCCATTGAATCGCGATGACGGTGGTCTATTACCAGAAGCTTATTTGCATCTTGTTAATAGATAACGTCATCATCGGTTCTATGAGGGTATAAATAGGGATCCTAACTTTACAATGATCACCCCTGATAAAGACACTAGATTGGAGTGTCGAAAAGTTGGGTCATGGACAGTAACTTTTAAAGTTACGTTCAAAAGACTTTTTAAAGCCATAGTAGCGTCAAACTATGTCTGATTTATCATCGGTTGCATTGGGAAAGTTGCTTGTGACGTCACACGCGTATTGAAAACACATCCAAGATGGCTGACAATGATTTAGGTTAGCAATGTTGACAGTTTTACAATCTCAAACTACTATATTCCGGATATTTAAGTCACATATTTTGATCGAAAAGGTCCATATATTTTTTTGTTGCCAATGCCTTTTATATACTCCCTATAGTATCTCTGAATTCAATAAAAATGCAATGAGAAAGAAGGCTTGTACCTGTTCACCTTTTGGGCCTGGAGAACCCTGTAACGAGAACAAAAAGTTAGCGACCAATTCAAATCAACATGTTCATATAAAAAGGGGGTTACTACTTTACAAAGGTTACTTCGCCATCTTCTCTATAAAGACAACGTCTTCGTATGCACATGGCAGACATATGCACATGACAGACAGACAGACAGACAGACAGACAGACAGACAGACAGACAGACAGACAGACAGGCTTAGACGATGTATGTGCTTAGATAATTGATGTCACCAATGTAAGGGATCCAACTTGTTGTAGAGAAGCCATTTGGATGGAAAAATTGAAGAACTGTTTACCACTGGGACTGAACGCTTTGGAAATTTCATGAATCTGTTATGTAAATCTTAAGCTATAAAAGATCACTGTTTTGACATTTATCGTATCTGAAGAAGGAGAAGTGCCCGAAACGTAAGTATGTACTAGGAGAAAATAAAGTTATTTGAATTGAAGATTTGTATTTTGACTATGGTGAGCGGGCTCGTGATTTAGCAGTTTTCTGCTTACGCGGTTTGGGCTCATTCACTCGAGAAATTACAGAGTGACAATATCACAACATCATATATATATATATATATATATATATATATATATATATATATATATATATATATATATATATATATATATATATATATATATATATATATATATATATATATATATATATATATATATATATATATATATATATATATATATATATATATATATATATATATATATATATATATATATATATATATATATATATATATATATATATATATATATATATATATATAATATATATATATATATATATATATATATATATATATATATATATATATATATATATATATATATATATATATATATATATATATACAGAAACGCAAAATACGCAAGTGAAACTGAACTTTCAAAATATGTTTGGATGCTGAAAACGGCTAGGCGCGAGTTTAACATTAAATTGCATAATCAAACAAATAGGAGCGTATAGACCAGGGTCAAGAAGATGAAATTTATGCCTTGAAGAAAAACTTTTACTAATGAAAGCTAAGAAAAAGGACTTCCTGAACAGACGAAGTGAGATTTTTTCGAGTTGTCGACATGTAATGGGACACCAAATAATGACATGTATATAATAACTATAGTTTAATCCGATCTGTCAGTTGCCTGAAGATCGCATGTAGCATATATATATATACTTTCTTTTATTTATATATCTTCTTTACCTCGACGTGTGGCCCCGGAAGTCCAGGGATTCCATTTAGTCCCGGAGTTCCACGTTGTCCGCGGTCACCACCTTCACCCTACCAAAAAACAAGCAACCTAAATTATTAACCTACACTACCGAGATGATGGAAAATTGTTGACTTGAGCGGGATTTGAATTCACACCTTCGCGATTCTGGTCCGTTGCTCTACCAGTTGAGCTACCACATCAACTGGGAACAGTGTGCTAATTGGGAACTGGGAACAGTGTGGGAACACTGGGAACAGTGTGGTAATTTTAACCATTTCAGTGCACGAAATATTTTCGTGACAACTTAACACTTATGATCATCCCTTACAAAAATTCCACATGAACGTGTTTCAAAATCACACATGTGATCACATGTGATCACATGTGATTTTGGAACAGTTCATGTGGAATTTTCGTAAGGGATGTGTAAAGATGTAAAGTGTTTTAATTCTGTATCAGAATCATCCTCAGGGTATGATTTATTTAGAGTCGATCACGCAGGATAAGGGTGCCCTATTTATCCAAGCCAGAGGCTCATGTTTTAAGAGCTCGACTATTCAGTTTATCACTCTTAGGTGAACGGAAAACCCAACTGATAAGGATTCCGAGGGCCTACGATTTAAGGTCGTTTTCCGAGAAGACCCGAAAGTCTTACCATTTACTGGTGTTGCTGCAGAGGCAGAACTTTCTCCTCAATTATTTTAATACCCTGAGTAGTGGTCCAAGGATTGAACCACAAGGGTTCAAGGGTCTCCCAGCTCATAGACATGATGTGTGGTAACCACTAGACCACAACAGCTGGTGCATTAGGGTCAGGATTTGTGTATTAGGGTCAGGCTAATTTATTAAAAATTGAGATGATGGGTCTGGGGCCCCATGAAGGCTCGACTATAACTTCTTTATTATCACTATACAATGTTAAACAATCGTAAATACCTAGAGACCTCTATATTCCTTCCTCCTCGAGTTAACGTTAGCAAGTCGGTAAATCAGCTCTTATCAACTGAAGGTCAATCTCCCGCCCAGGACATTAATGATTCTTCACCATAAATCGTAGATTCGCAGGAGGCCGAGGGTGGTCCGGGAGAATTGATTATCAGGGGCCCCGTAAATTAGTTCTGACTAAACATGACGATGAAATATATGTCAGTAATGTCGCTGTTAGCCGTAATTTTTCATTATAATTTTCCACTCTATTTTTGACAGGGGCCCACTGGGTCGGGGTCCCTTAGTTCTCAACCTAACCCTACCTAATGAGTGCATGTTAGACCACTGGTATAGACTCAATTTAACCCTTTATGCCCGGGAGTGATCAACATCTAACTTCTCCTAATAATATCAATGGTTTAAACAAGTATAGAGGTAATGAGAATAAAGGAAATGATCACCAAAGTTGAACTCAGACCTGTTTTATGACAACTTCTCCCAACTAGTACTATAAGAGATGCTTGGAGACCAATAAGGAGAATTTATATGTTGATATTGAGGAGTAAAGAGTTGAGGAAGAGATGGGGCTGTTTTGCTACACTACCTTTTCTCCAACGAATCCCACAATTCCAGGGTCACCTTCACTTCCTTTTCGACCCTAAAGGATGACAAATTTTAATTTATTTAAAAAATGAGCCCGTGATGGGAAACTCTACCAGTATATCCTCGCATGACCCACCTGGTCTCCTTTAAGTCCTTGAGTTCCTTGGGCTCCTCGGGGTCCAGTGACGATCTAGACAACAGAATCAGTTCAACATCAACAGGCCATTTTGAACAAGATTGTTGAAACAATACTGAACAAGATTGTTGAAACTTGAAACAATGCTGAACAAGATTGTTGAAACAACGCTGAACAACATTGTTAAAACAATGCTGAACAACATTGTTCAAACAACACTGAACAACATTGTTGAAACAATGCTGAACAGCATTGTTGAAACAATGATGCATTGTTGAAACAATGATGAACAACATTGTTGAAACAATACTGAACAACATTGTTGAAACAATGCTGAACAACATTGTTGAAACAACACTGAACAACATTGTTGAAACAATGCTGAACAACATTGTTCAAACAACACTGAACAACATTGTTGAAACAATACTGAACAACATTGTTGAAACAATGCTGAACAACATTGTTGAAACAACACTGAACAACATTGTTGAAACAATGCTGAACAACATTGTTGAAACAATGCTGAACAACATTGTTGAAACAATGCTGAACAAGATTGTTGAAACAATGCTGAACAACATTGTTGAAACAATGCTGAACAAC
Source organism: Chrysogorgia sp. JL179-B06 (assembly GCA_035772405.1). Lineage (NCBI taxonomy): Eukaryota > Metazoa > Cnidaria > Anthozoa > Scleralcyonacea > Chrysogorgiidae > Chrysogorgia > Chrysogorgia sp. JL179-B06. Next base: position 434,196 of record JAYKKM010000335.1, read on the forward strand.
ATTGTTGAAACAATGCTGAACAAGATTGTTGAAACAATGCTGAACAACATTGTTGAAACAACACTGAACAACATTGTTAAAACAATACTGAACAACATTGTTGAAACAACGTTCTCAAACTCATTAATAATTCATGAATTATCGTAGCCAATCCATGAACGTATACCACATCACATGCATGAGTTTTGATACCCAATGAAAACCTGTAGGAAAATCCCTAGTGAACTGGATCACATTTCTTAATCTACATATTAAAATAAAATCGCTATGGGAGCAAATCGCTATAGGAATACTCGTTTGAGAAGCTAGATCAAACACTCGTTTGTCGTGTTTCATCAGGGGACTCCAAACACTCGAAAACAATAAAAACCTCGGGCTACGCCCTCGGTTTTCATTTGTTTTCTCGTGTTTGGAACCCCTGATGAAACACTCAAACTCGTGTTTGATCTATTACCTGAACAACATTGTTGAAACAATACTGAACAACATTGTTGAAACAACGCTGAACAATATTGTTGAAACAATGCTGAACAATATTGTTGAAACAATGCTGAACAACATTGTTGAAACAATACTGAACAACATTATTGAAACAATACTGAACAACATTGTTGAAACAACGCTGAACAACATTGTTGAAACAATACTGAACAACATTGTTGAAACAACGCTGAACAACATTGTTGAAACAATACTGAACAACATTGTTGAAACAATGCTGAACAACATTGTTGAAACAATACTGAACAACATTGTTCAAACAATACTGAACAACATTGTTGAAACAACGCTGAACAACATTGTTGAAACAATACTGAACAACATTGTTGAAACAACGCTGAACAACATCGTTGAAACAATACTGAACAACATTGTTCGCTTAACAATATTATTCAACTATGATAGCCGCATAAAGTTTAATTTAAAGTGACCTTACTGGCATCTAATTTGGGAAATTTCTATTACTATACAAACTAATCCATCCAGTACCTCAACTTTCCCATCATTGTCAGGTGCGGTCACTGAAATCCCTGGTGGTCCTGGACTTCCTAATCCACCCTAAGATGAAATATAAGACAGAGACGTCAGTCGTTGTAATCATTGGTAAAATACTTATAAATAATAGTGGTTGGCGATGAAGGTTATAATAAGAAACTGAATCGAGCAAGCCAATGTTCTGGATCTAACAACTATTCTCGTGACGGCCATCTTGTTGGACCACGTTATATAGTTTTACTATAGGCGACAGAGACTATCTGTCTTTGATCTTTTAAGATGCTAAAATGAATCAGTTGTCGAAGGTTTTCCCGTAATAGAGAACACAAACGACGGCTGCATAACAGTAACTATGAAGCGGGCCATATTGGCTACGGTGGTCACTCCAATATGGCCGCCACGCGCTAATTCCGGCTTCATAGTTACTGTGATGGAGCCGTAGTTTGTGTTCTAAATTACGGGAAAACCTTGCACAACTGATTCATTTTAGCATCTTAAAAGATCAGAGACAGATTTTTTTGGTCCCTTCAAGATGGCCTCCGCGAAATATTCCTGGCTTCATTTTTTCGCAGCATCCAAACAATAGTTGCTCAATAACTGTATCAAGCATGCACATAAGCCTTAGAATAGGTATACTTTTAAATATTTTCTTACATATACGAAAATATGCAGGTATTACATAAAGAGTGAAATCACGATTAGCCCGCGGGCGGGCGCTTGTTGAATCACCCGCGAGAAGGTGGTTTCTTCTCCCGCGGGTGACAGAGCAAGTACCCTGTGCACAGCCGGGAACCTACCGGAGGGTTACCTGATGTGCACAGGCTACCCAGCAAGCGTCCAGCATGAAGGGGCTGTATTCAGGGCTGTATGCAGGCTATATATTACCAGTGATATTTGAACATTGTGCGCAATTTGGAACAACAAAAATCTTACCATCACAACTAACCTTGTCCCCCTTTGGACCAGGGAATCCTTGTATCACCTCGTTCACAGTTTCCCCTCGTGGTCCCGGTGGTCCCGGAGGTCCAGGGAGTCCCCTCCGCGACGTCACATTCAACAAAGTCGATAATGACGCTGCACGACCAGGAATGCCGGGAAGACCAACTCCTGGGGCACCCTAAACATGACGTCATGGTTAAGAAGTGGTTAAAGTGGAAGTCAAAAAATCAATAACTAACTCTTAAAAGTTATAAAGTATAATGTTTAGAACTGTTAAAGGACATTGGCAACAAAAATTAAGTTTGTCTAATATGAAAGAACTCGTAAAATGATAGAGTAACACCTTTTACAACTTTTCCGTATTTTACTTCGTTTTTGAAATATTTCAGTTTGTTTGATATGTAAATGAGATTGTCTCTGATGTCAGGTACTGGGTTGAGAAATTTCACACATTAAAATATTAGTTACATCTTCAAGTTTGTTCCACAAATTTACTTAAAAATGTGCGTATAATAACTCCTCATGATAACGAATGTTGTAAACTTAGCAATCACTGAGATATAAGACATTTTTTAACCATTTATATATAAGTAAAATACGGAAAAGTTGTAAAAGGTGTTACTCTATCATTTTACGAGTTCTTTCATATTAGACAAACTTAATTTTTGTTGCCAATGTCCTTTAATAGTTTTACAGTATATGTTCTTGTACTCGAGAAATAACGTTTTCATTCTCGTATTTTATGCTTCTGGACGCCGCCATTTTAGACGGCTCAAAGTTGTTCACCGGCTCAATGTCGATGTACAGCGGTGGTTTTCTTTTCAAATATGACGTCATTGAGTGTTTGTCTTTTGTTCCTTGTATTCAATGAAGTCAAAATTGAAAGGAAACCCCGCTGGACATCGAATCTGAGCCGTCGAGAAAACGTCAAGGAAGCAGACCTGAAGGTTGATAGCTAAATAGATTTAATTAGTGAGGATTAGAATTGGCTTTTGAACAACAAGACTCAGGATTTCAATCTATACACACCTTTATACCAGGCATGCCTAGCAGGCCCTGAAACACAAGGACAAATAAAGTTAGCATGAACAGCTGAAAGCAGGACGTTTATTTAAAAGTACTATTTATTTTTGGGGTACGGTTTCCCGTTAAGGTAGCAAGATTCCACATAATCAATTTTTAATACCCTACAATATAACAATTAACTGTGGCAACCTTTTGAAAGAACATATGAAAAAATATATTTCCACAAAAAAGGTTTGCATAAATTATGCTAATTAGCTGACAAAATGGCCGCCGATCAACCTCGTACCCAGGGCATTTTGCCTCCACGGTGGAAGGTCGGCGAAAATGGCCCTGGGATCGGCGGTCACATGACACCCAGAATTTCTGGGTGTGATAATTTTTGTGATCTTTGTTCCATTTCCTTTGTCTACTTTTTTAACCTGAATAATTGAGAAATGTTCAATGCTCTTCAGAGTTGTTCATGTCAACATTCGTAGGCATAAAAGCAGCTAACAAGCTTAATAATCCACCATACATCCATATATGGTTATTTCTTACAAAAGATATGAAGAAGCATATATCCAATTTAGCGAAAGCTATCACAGCTTCTAATTTGCTGTAAAATTTGAAGACAGCATTCAGAGTTAGATGAATAAATTATACTCGGCTGAATTAATTGAGTTTTATGAAAACCAATCGGATTATAGAATGGACCAGCCGATCCCAGGGCCATTTTCGCCGACCTTCCGCCGTGAAGGCAAAATGCCCTGGGAACGAGGTTGGCCCCGATATGTCAAAACTCAGATATACTTCAAGCAAGATTACTCAGGCATTTTCAGATATAGGGTCCTGGAAGTTGCAGAGTTTCTAACTTGTATGTTTAGGCATATTCTGATGGTAACACTTTCAAGATTAGGTGCTCAGCTATTTTCTGACATGCTATTTTCTGACGTTTTTCAATTTTCGCAATATTAATAATGTCAGATAATTCAACAAGTTTTAATCAGATTCGAAATTCCTATCATCGTTCCCTAGATATTCATGCAAAGAGTCTGTGGTGAAGATTTCATTAAAATATATGGAGAAATAAGAGAGAAATAGTGTTTGAAGATGGCGAGGTTGCTACAAAATGCATTCTGAGAAAACAATACTACAAGATGCTACAAAATCATTTTTGCCTGTTTTTTTTTTCACTACCATTTCTCTAAACATCGGTATCCATCAGTGAAAGTGTATACTTTGAAAATTTCTGATGTTTTTGGTCCCTAATTAGCCCATCTGTGTAAGTCATCAACTCCGTATATTCAATCAAAGGCGCGTAAATGCTAAACTGTAATTCAAACTACAAGTGTGTTAAACATTTTAACGACGTACCTCTGAACCAACGTCTCCTTTCTCACCCTAAAACAAAACAGATAAGTTATTGATATAAATCCAGAAAGACCAGAAAGTCCACTTATGAGATGAAGATGTTTGTAATATGTATAACGCACCTTATGTCCTACGTCACCTTTTTCACCAACAAGCTATAAAAACAGCAAAACAATATTAGATATATGAATTGTACAGGTGTGAAATCGGTAAAGTCGCGAAACTAACACTTGATTCTCCTCCACTGTCTTCCTAAACTGGAAGCTCAAAAACTCTAAAAACTCTAAATGTTCTTGTCGTTTACAGTATCTCAGTGTAAAAAAATTTGCTTTTCCACAGACAATTAATTAATTGTATGTTTAGTGTTTACAACTTTGCACTGCTGAAGTTTGGAAAATTCATCTTCTGTTTGTCCTACGGAGCAGAAAGGAGAATAGGTCTACAGCTGAACGCCCTTCTAGCTAAAGTCTGTCTCTATCTAATTCACTAATTCGTTGTGTTAGACGTTTCAACAACTTACCGCGATTCCAACTTCGCCTTTCTCACCCTAAACCAAAACAGAGAGAACTATTTCATAAATCCATAAGGTTAATTACAGTACCGTATTTCATGCGGCGTTGATTAGAAGGGGGAGTTTATTAGAGGGGGTCGTTTATTAGAGGTGGCGTTTATTAGAGGGAGGCGTTTATTAGAGGGAGGCGTTTATTAAACAATATGTTATTGACCGAGCGCGAGGTCAGGATAAGAAAGATATTGGTCGAGTTCTTTTTCATTTTTACTTTTATTAGTTTACTTTATTTTACTTTAACAATGGCTAGTTTAAACTGAGTTGTTTACATCACTTCGACAATGAAGCCAGTCAACGTTTGTGGAACAGCGTCACTGCATGTCGGCTTTAAAAGTAGTAAAAGTGTTCTCAAAGTACGTTTTTGTGGAACAAATAACAAAACAGGAACAAAATGATATCGCACTTTCTGTATTTTTCTAATAAACGCCGCTCTGATGTGTGCGGCGTTTATTAGAGGGAGGCGTTTATTGGGGAGGCGTTTATTAGAGGGAGGCGTTTATTAGAGGAAATACGGTATTTAAACCTAGGACGAGTCGTGCCGTGTGTTCACATGTGCTTGTTGGACTACAAATCGTGTTGTGACAGTCAATTTCCAGTTAAATTATGTTAGTTTATTAGTTAGGTGTTGTTGCAGTGTGACGTTAGTAAAATTGTAGGGGACCTGTCTGGAGCTCAGAGTTTTTCTGAGCATTGACAACTTAACACACAATATTATTTTGAAGGAGTTAAAATAACCCAGGAGAGGGAGTAATTTTGACTACTTAGGATGGAGTAACTTCATTGGAGTTATTTTAGCTCCACTTCCAGAGTTAAAGTAACCCTAGAAAGGAGTAATTTTAACTATCCAGAACGGATTAACTTCATTAGAGTTACTTCATTGGACTCTTTTTTTCGGAGTTAAAGTAATCCAAGAGTGGAGTAAGTTTAACTAGTCGGGATAGAGTTACTTTACTGGAGTTCTTTTAGCTCCATGTTCAGAGTTAAAATAACCGAAGAAACTTGTCGTTTGTCGATTTATATATGTATCGGTATTGCTGACAGACGCTAGGGCTTAATCAATAGTCTTCAAGAGTCCAATTTAGAGAAGTAATTGGCAATTTAATTTTTAGTAGACTTAACTTTAACATTACAATTGTTCAATAGGGCTTCATGCAGGCAGCGTGCACAGCAAAACCTTTACAACATTAGTAACTTGAAGCTGCCACTACCCGTGAACTACCTAACTTAACTAACAAAACGATTGTTTAGCATCGCTGAACCAACATGAACCACGGTTGTTGGAACAGGAAAGACTGACATGGATATCAATTGACATGGACATGGATATTTGTTATCGAGTTTATTTGGATCAAATAATTAATTACATTAAAATAAATATGATTGGAATATTATATAGTAATATTATAGAATAGCAGTAATATTATAATATAGCATAATACTAATGATAGTAATGATGATGATGATGATGATGATAATAGTATTAATAATAATAATAAAAAGTAATAATATTAATGTTAATAATATATATATATATATATATATATATATATATATATATATATACGTGTAGGTTTTGGTCTACGAAATGCAAAGAGTGCTCAACAACATATAGTTAGAGCAAATAATAGATTTTCGCTTACCTCAAAACTGGTCTGCTACAACTTGTTTCATCTGTAAAAGAATCTTCAGGCAGATTCTTCTGCCTGAAGATTCTTTTACAGATGAAACAAGTTGTAGCAGACCAGTTTTGAGGTAAGCGAAAATATATATATATATATATATATATATATATATATATATATATATATATATATATATATATATATATATATATATATATATATATATATATATATATATATATATATATATATATATATATATATATATATATATATATATATATATATATATATATATACATAAATAAATAAAATGCAAGGCACCCACCCATTTAAATTAACATACTGTATAGATATTAAATATAAAGGAAGGAAGGAATGAAAGAATAATTGAATGAGTTAAAAACTGGAAGGATGTATAGATGGTTGGATGGATGAATGAATATTCTGTTCTGTGGCAAGGACAGTCACGAGACAAGGACCAAGTACAAGTCCTTTCTGCATCAAAAACTGAACTAACTAAGAAGGAATATACCCGCCTAAGATAAAATTTAAATGAACCCGGACCGGAAAAGTGATTAATAGGCACTTCTTTACAAACAGTGTTCCATATCTTAACAATAATATTGAAATAAGTTGCTTGAAAAGTACTTGTTTTGCAGAGGGAGATTTGAAGAATAACACTAGATATCATGCCGTCGCTGAGGCCGTCGAAACGTCAGTCACCAACAATAGTCTTTTTGAAGACTACAACAACCTGGACGATCAACTTCACACATCTAATGATACTCTTAGGTTCAAACCATTTACTTTACACACATGAAAGTTCAAACAAATTCAACGTTAAAACAAACCTTTTCGACAAAGGCTAAGCCTGGAAGTCCTGGATTTCCTCTTTCGCCCTAAAATATCAAAACAAGCGATTACTTTTCACTTTTCACACACATTGATCTACTGCAGGCGTGTGTTGACTGTTTGTTTGTATGTGGCTGGAGGAGAGGGGGTGGACACTGAAATAAAAGAAAACAAGTTGCTGTCGTGTATAGCAATAGATAAGTTCTGAAAAATGTTCAGTGAACAATCATTTCTTCACATTCACTGACAATCATATTAATAATGATAATGATAAATGTGGATAAATTTTGGGTGACGGAAAAGTGCGGTTTTCTGGAGGTAAGGGCCCCCAGAAAAGCCGGAGAAGCGAAAGTCAGAGTGAGGGCCCTCACTGTTATGGACCTTGCTCTCATGTCCCAGCCGGGCTTCCCCGTTGTGAAGTTACTGAGAGAAGCGAAAATCAGGGTGAAGGTAAGGGCCCTCACCGTTATGGTACTTGCTCTCCTTTGTCAGAGTGTGTGCTTCACCGTGGGCGAAGTGTGGCCGAGGGGACACCACTTTCCGTCCCGATTACTATATTTGATTCTAAAAATCCCAATTTTTAAAATATATTCTTTGCTTATTACATGATGATCAATATTTAGTGAAACATTAAGCTATGTTACAATATTCAGTTATTTAAACTCTATACTGTTCCAAGCTAGCTTTTTCTCTCATTTTTTATTTACTTATTTACATATTGATTTAGATTTTTAAAGGGCGCGGTGGGTGGGATAAAATTCGAGTGATGCTTTGGCGAAGGCAGTCAAAATCAGAATGAGCTAGCCGGTTTTTGGCATGCCTTTTTGCGCTTGGTTTGGAATGCCCGGTTGATTAGATCTTGTTAGATAACTAGGGCGTGCGCTTTTAGTGAACTGTTGAGCGATGCGAGGCATAGCGCAGGAAATGTAATTAGGATGCGCAGCTGTGGCATGATAGTATTTTAGATGTTGCTTCTAATTAATCCCAATTTATCTAGTTAATATAAATTGGAGTATAATGGATTTATTAGTAGTGGTAAGTGGTAACTACACGAAACAGTTCTAACTACTTAAGAAAGGATATAATAAAAATTAATTTACTATGAATACTTATTTACAGTATAATAAAGAAATAGAATAAAAAAAAGTAGTCTATCATATAATATCGTATTCTGTTAAAGTGCCTATAACGTCAAAAAATGTTATTGTTCTATTTGGAAGAACTTTTAAAATTATAAAGTAACTTCGTTTGAAGATTTTCACTTCTTTGCTTTCTTTTTGATATCTTTTTGATATATTTCAGTTTGTTTGATATGCAAATGTCTGGAATTTCGTCACACATGCATAATGACTTATCAAAGAATGTTATATATCTTTGCGTTCATGAAATGAAAACACTAAAGTGTGAATACCATGTGCGCGTGTATCTCCCATGACACCAAACTTCTTGATTTTAAAAGATTTCGTTTTAGAATGAAAGAGATACACAAATTTTTCCGGTAAGTCATTATGCATGTGTGACGAAATTCCAGACATTTGCATATCAAACAAACTGAAATATTTCAAAAACAAAGCGAAAAAGCAAAAATCTTCAAAAGAAGTTACTTTATCATTTTAAAAGTTCTTCCAAATAAGATAATAATTTTTTTTGACGTTATAAGCACTTTAACCGTATTCTATTATCTAAACCTAATTATTATTAAGCAAATGGTTCTTCGCGATCATAGTAAGTTTACTATATTGCATTACAAGTCTTATCTCATCTGGTAAACTATTAAATATTCTCGCTGCAGAGTCTTGAAAAGCACCATTTTCGTTTGGGATTTCAAGTTTTTACAGCTGTTACAGATCGCAGATTATAAGCACTACCTTTATGTAATTTCAAGCATTGGTATTCAGGCCATATTTTGTTATAATGGAGACAGAACCTTCTCGGTTGCTGCTACAAAACTCTGGAATTCATTACCAGAGCAAATTAGAAACACTGACTGTTTAAATAGTTTTACGTATTACGCTCATGCATTTAAAGGGCTACACCAGTCAAAATACAAATGTAGTTCATATGAAAGATCTTACTGACTTTAGTTTATTTCCAAAATTTCAGCATTCCTATCAATTTAGTTAATATAAGAAGGTATGGCTAATTGAAGTTAAAAATTTGAGAATTTTGACACCATATTTGTTTTGAAAATATGCAGACGTCATTGAGCGATTCTTTATCGGCAGTGGAGTTGTTTTTATTACGATCACATAGTGATAGCTGTTGTGAGTGCTCGCAAATAGAGGAGCTCCTTAGGCATAAATTACGAGATATAATCACTCAGTGACGTCATATTTGAAAAACAAATATGGCGTCAGAAATTGGACAAACTCTCCAACTTCAACTTGTGATATCTTCTTAACTTAATTGATTTGAATGCTGAAACTTTGGAAATAAACTAAAGTCAGTAAGATCTTTCATATGAACTACATTTGTATTTTGACTGGAGTATCTCTTTAAGACTTTCCTTTTTTCGAATTAATTGTTTTGTAGATATCAAATCTTTATTAGTTATATATATACGACTTTTATTTTTTCCCAATCTCAATACGTGACTCACCCGAGGACCACTATCCCCCTTTTCACCTCTAACCTATAAAAAGAGAAAGACGAGTAGTATGAATTCAACAACAACAACAACAACAACAACAACGACAACAACAACAACAACAACAATAATCCTGTTTTGCAACTTTAAATACTTGTAAACGAATGTGTTTGTTTTGGGAAATGTTTGAAAGTTTGTACTGTATCAACACTTAGATCTTAGCTGTGCTCCGTGGTCAGACATGGGTCGTATGGTGGTAGCCTGCGGCGACTTTGACATACCTTCGACTTCCGCCACGTTCGAGCTAAACATTTGTAAAGTCATACGTCTGTTGTGTCTGTTAATAAGACTTATTATTACTGTTATCTCGTATCATAAATAATATACTATCATAGATTATAGTATATTATAGTTATTAGTATATACATGTACACTGTAATAACCTACCCCTATTCCAGGAAGACCAAGTGATCCTATATTTCCTTCGATACCTTTTTCACCCTGTTCACCTTTTTCTGGCTACAGACATAATCATAATTGTGATCGTGATCGTAATAGCAATCCTCATTCTCATCCTAATTCCCATCCTCATTCCCATTCTCATTCCCATATTCATTCCCATCCTCATTCCCATTCTCATCCTCATTCCCATCCTCATTCCCATTCCCATCCTCATTCCCATTCTCATTCCCATTCTCATCCTCATTCCCATCCTCATTCTCATCCTCATTCCCATCCTCATTCTCATTCCCATCCTCATTCCCATCCCATCCTCATTCCCATCCTCATTTTCATCCTCATTCTCATCCTCATTCCAATCCTCATTCCAATCCTCATTCCCATCCTCATTCTCATCCTCATTCTCATCCTCATTCCAATCCTCATTCCCATCCTCATTCCCATCCTCATTCCCATCCTCATTCCCATCCTCATTCCCATCCACATTCCCATCCTCATTCCCATCCTCATTCCCATCCTCATTCCCATCCTCATTCCCATCCTCATTCCCATCCTCATTCCCATCTTCATTCCCATCCTCATTCCGATTCTCATTCCAATCCTCATCCTCATTACAATCCTCATTCCAATCATCATTCTCATCCTTATTCCCATCCACATTCCCATCCTCATTCCCATCCTCATTCCCATCCTCATTCCCATCCTGATTCCCATCCTGATTCCCATCCTGATTCCGATTCTCATTCCAATCCTCATCCTCATTACAATCCTCATTCCAATCCTCATTCCCATCCACATTCCCATCCTCATTCCCATCCTCATTCCCATCCTCATTCCCATCCTCATTCCCATCCTCATTCCCATCCTCATTCCCATCCTCATTCCCATCCTCATTACAATCCTCATTCCCATCCCCATTCCAATCCTTCATTACCATTATCGTTACAATACCTTACTATATACAAGTCATGATGAAGCAGCATCTCTAAGTATTTACCTTTAACGTGGAGACAGGACCAATATCACCTCTTTCGCCCTGCAAATGTAAATCGTAATTCTATTTCGTCTTCATTAATAAGAATATGTCTTAAAACAACATCTTTGTACCTTTTCTCCCTTGTAGCCTTTAACATTCTGGAGAAAAAAAACAAAAAAACTTGTAAAATCAGCGTATCCAACCATTATTAATAATCTACTAATTAACCTAGTGCGAGGTCTGTGCGGGAAAATATTTTCCTGATGTTTCCATACAGACCGAGCGACGAAAGAGCGAGGTTTCTACGAAAAAACCGAAGGCAAATACTTTCCCGTATACAGTCCAAGCAAACGAGGCTAATAAGTAGTTTATAACTATTTATTATATGGCCTTTAGACATAGTTTGACGCTACTCTAGCTTTAAAAAGTTTTTTGAACGTAACTTTAAAAGTTACTGTCTATGACCCAACGTTTCGACACTCCAATCTAGTGTCATCATCAGGGGTGATCGTTGTAATGTTAGAATCCCTATTTATACCTTCATAGAACCAATGATGACGTTATCTATTAACAAGATGTAAATAAGCTTCTGGTAATAAACCACCGTCATCCTGATTCAATGGGGCGTGGGCGCTATTGATATGCCAAGCCTCCAGACAACGTCTCTGATGGTACCGCGGATTAGTGGTAATAATTTTGGAATTTTCCCACGCAATCTCATGGTAGGTTACGCACGTACAAATTGTGATCCTAACTTTACAACGATCACCCTTGATGAAGATACTAGATTGGAGTGTCGAAACGTTGGGTCATGGACAGTAACTTTCAAAGTTACGTTCAAAAAACTTTTTAAAGCCAGAGTAGCGTCAAACTATGTCTGATTTATCACCTGGTTGCGTTGGGAAATTATTTATATGGTTTTTAGTTATTTTCTTGTTTGTTTTTAGCGCTGTTGTCATTGCTTTACCTTACTTCTTAATCACTTCGTGTTTGTACCTGTTGGTATTCGTTCCGAATCAAACATTCGTCGTGCTTTTGTTTAAATAGCATTAAAGAAAAGCAACAATAATGTTCCAGCATCCTTTATTGTTTGGGATATTTCAATAAAGATACCTAGTCCTCTTCTAGTTGTGCTTAAATCAACAAAAAGATTTTCCCGCCAAGACCAACGGGCATTACGACAAAATCCGGATCACAAATTAACCAATCATATCGTGTAATCCAAATTGGACAGTAAATAGCGTTGGTACAATTATATTACCCTTTAATACGTACCGATACGTTCCCAACGGATCCTGGAGATCCAGTGTCACCTTTATCACCTTTAGTGCCCTCGCCTTTTTCTCCCTGGGAAGAGAGAAGAATTTTTATATCAAAGAACCATTCAATATTTGGGATTCAAATTCGTTTTGAGAAACACGGTTCTTTTAGAACTTTTAGAAGTTATAAACGGACCTTTTCCCCTTTCGCAGCCTTGGTCTTCTTTTCCTAGAATGATAGCAATGATAATGACCGGGATGGCAGCAGTTGGGAGTTATTGTGGGATGAAGACGACGACGACGACGATGAAGACGACAACAACCATGACAACAACAACGACGGAGCAACGACAGCGACAATAACGACGGCAACAACAACGACATTAAACAACAACAACAACACCACCACCACCACCACCACCACCACCACCACCACCACCACCACCACCACCACCACCACCAACAACAACACCATGTTGAACACCAACAACGATGACGACAACCGTAACAACTACGTCAACAAGAACACCAACCACCACCACCAACCATCACCACCCACCCACCACCACCACCACCACCACCAACAACAACACCAACACCACGTTGAACACTAACACCAACACCAACAACAACGACGGCGACAATCGCAACAACAACCGTAACAACTGCGACAACAAGAACACCACCACCAACACAAATAATAACGACGACAAAAACAACAAAGTTCTTCCGATTCATCTCGCAGCAACATAAAAAAGATAATCCATGTCATTCAACACACAGAATCATCAAGAATTATATCAAAATCACTTGGAATCAATCACCGTTTACGATGTTCAATCGTGACAATCACACATGCACGACGCACCTTCATTTCATGATTAAAGTAATCGACGATGATTAGCTCAATTTGGTTTTGTTCAGAAACGTAATTTTGTTCTCCATACCTGGGACAAAGCCCTTACTGCAGAAAAGCCATTGTTATCACAAGAATCACCGGAACAAGGGATCATATTATCAATCAAATGCGAGTCTACGGTCTGTTTCGGCAAACCGGATACAAAAAAGAATTGAATATTTAGAAAATAGTAAACTCGTTCGAAACATAAAGTTATACTCATGACAATAGCCGCATATTTTTTGCTACGCCACATGTTGACTTTATATGACGTTGTATAACGTCACTAACGTCACGTTACGTTACATCACGTTACGTTATGTCACATTACACTACACGTCAAATTACGTCACGTCGCGTTAAATTACGTTATGTCACGTTACGTTAAATGACGTCACGTTACGTTAAATTACGTCACGTGTCACGTTACGTTAGTTAAATTACGTCACGTCGCGTTAAATTACGTTATGTCACGTTACGCTAAATTATGTCACGTTACGTTAAATTATGTCACGTTACGTAAATTACGTCACGTTACGTTAAATTACGCTACGTCACGTGTCACGTTACGTTACGTTAAATTACGTTAGATTAAATGACGTCACGTCGCGTTAAATTACGTTAGTCACGTTATTACGAAATTACGTCAAGTTACGTTAAATAACGTCACGTCAGGTGACATTAAATTACGTCACGTTACATTAAATTACGTCACGTTACGTAAATTACGTCACGTTACGTAAAATTATATTACGTTACGAAATTACGTCAGATTACGTCACGTCAAGTTACGTTAAATTACGTCACGTCACGTTACATTAAATTACGTCACGTCACGTTAAATTACGTCACGTCACGTTACATTAAATTACGTCATGTCACGTTAAATTACGTCACGTCAAGTTACGTTAAATTACGTCACGTTACATTAAATTACGTCACGTCACGTTACATTAAATTACGTCACGTCACGTTAAATTACGTCACGCTACATTAAATTACGTCACGTTATGTTCTCCGACAATGTATTGAACTTTAAATTACACTTTTGTATTATGATCAAGTATTGTAATAGAGATGGTACGAATGCTTCGTTGATATCACCAAAACTATCCCCTCAAATTGTGAAACGAATGGAGAAAGCACCCAATTTGTTCGGTGGAGAGTGCCACCGAACAAATTGGGTATTACGATGGACAAAAGTGATTGTAGGTGATGATAATGTAGAGATATATGAAAGTTCTGGTGAAAGCCACGACGAACAACGTATTTTTCAACTTAAACTGGTGAATGCAAGTGGAGATAAAAAAAAACAACTGAACCTACCGGTTTCAATATCGGGACTTCGTTGCCACCAGCTTCGGTCGCTCCAACGGTTGTCTTTACCGAGTCAGATTTCTGTGTTGTTACTTTAGGAATTTCTGTTGTTTTCAATTCTGTAGGTTTAACACTTGCTTGAGAAGTTGCCTGTGTCTCCTCAACCAACGGCGTCTCAGTTGTCGGCTTTACCGCATCAGTTTTCTTTTCGGTCGTTTCAACTAACGGTCTTTCAGTTGTCGGCTTTTCCGCATCAGTTTTCTTTTCGGTCGTTTGAACTACGGCTTTAGAAGATGCCTGTGTCACGTCAACCAATGGTGTTTCAGTTGTCGTCTTTTCCGCGTCAGTTTTCGTCTCGGTCGTTTCAACTAACGGCGTTTCAGTTGTCGGCTTTTCCGCGTCAGTTTTCTTTTCGGTCGTTTGAATTACGGCTTTAGAAGATGCCTGTGTCACGTCAACCAATGGTGTTACAGTTGTCGGCTTTGGCGCGTCAGTTTTCGTCTCGATCGTTTGAATTACAGTTTGAGAAGTTGCCTGTGTCACGTCAACCAATGGTGTCTCAGTTGTCGTCTTTTCCGCGTCAGTTTTCGTCTCGGTCGTTTGAATTACGGCTTTAGAAGATGGCTGCGTCACGTCAACCAATGGTGTTTCAGTCGTCGTCTTTTCCGCGTCAGTTTTCGTCTCAACGGTCGTTTCAACTACGCCTACGGCTTTAGAAGATGCCTGTGTCACTTCAACCAATGGCGTCGTCCCCTCGTTTTCAGTTGTAGCTTCTGGCGCTTCCGATGTCGTCGTTTCACTCGGCTGCACTTCTGTAGTTCTCTCAGACGTCGAGGCATCGGTCGAAGTCGTTTCGGAAACTCCCTCCGTGGGCCGAGTAGTTGGTGGAACCAAAGGTGGTACACCGGTCGTGGGTGGGACAAGAGTGGGTACAGCGGTCGTCAGTGTAGCCGCCTCTGTCGACGACGTCGTGGTGTCACTGTAAATATCTGAATCGGTCGTCAACCCCGAAGTGCTGTCGGTCACGACAACGGGTATTCTTTTGGAACTTATGATTGTGGTGGTCGTGTACTCGGCGGATATGACTTCGTCACCGGTCGCTGGCGATGATGACGTGTCGGAGACCGTAGGGTCCTCTCCGCTTCCGCTTTGTCTACCTTGCTGCAGTAGACAACAATGAGAGTCAATGAAAAAGAAAAAGATTCGAGTGATGAAGTTATCTGGAAGTGCCTCTCTCCTTCGCAGAGGCTTTCAATGCGGTAGAGGGAGTAATGGGTCCGCTTTCCGAATTTCAGCGGTTTTCCTTATCCATTACCATCTACCGCATTGAAAGGCTCTGCGGAGGAGAAGGTGGAAGTGTCAATCACCCTAAATACGATATTACTGATATGGATTCTACATGAAGTAAATAGTTGTAATGTCAAAATATTTTATGATTTGAGCTTTACGTTGATGTAAAACCCGGTTTTGATCTAATTGCTGAGATCTTAATTAATAATTCATTTTTTGGAGAACGAAACGACCTGCCTCCGTCTTCGCTCATCCTCAACTGAACAGAGTCTGTTAATTTTCTGAATAAATTTTACACACCCTCGTGAGTTCAGTCCCATGAGGGTTTGTTCTCAAATGCGTTTTAAGTAAACATCCAATTAAATCCGTGTTCGATTGAGAAGCCATATAAACAACACTCGTTTATCGTGTTTCATCAGGGGATCCAAACACTCGAAAACAATAAAAACACTCGCGCTTCGTGCTCGTGTTTTCATCATGATTTCTCGTGTTTGGATCCCCTGATGTCTGATGAAACATACAAACTCGTTCAGTTGTTCATATATTACATCAACATTTGACAGCCCGGCAAATGTTACAGTAAATGTATGGAGAAAAATCCCGAGAAACGATATTCCCGACATAACGATCAAAATCTGGCAGCCCAAACGTAAAATTTACCCCGATATATCGATAAAATCAATCATGACAATACTTTAACCTTTAGTTCTCATTGTCCATTGAATAAGGACTGTAACGTGTCTGTCAACAGTTTGTTACGATATGGATTACATCGCCGGTAGCTATATGTTTTCACACACAACAGTAAAAGTACACAGCGTTATACTAATAAAAGTTTATCAAATGGTCAAATGGGTGAACTCAAAAAGGAACATTGCAGTGTATATGGACAATGACCAAGTTGTTATTTCAAATATTAAAGTTTTATAGTTTTACAGTATGTGTGTACACACAATACTGAAGTTCATCCTTCGAAAGATGGAAACCAAGTGTCGTACTTTACAAATAGTTTAGTAATAATGTGTAATAATAAATTACACGACGGACACTACATGAAAAATTGATTACATGTATTAACGCTACCCCGATATAACGATATTTTTGGCTCTTTTCCCGAAAAATCGTTATATCAATAATTCCTTATAACGATCTCCCGAATCGAAATTATATTTCGAACCGAAACATCGTTATATCGAGGTTCCACTGTATAAAGGATTGTTTGTTTGTTAACGTAGAGACTACAATCTTTTGAAGCTTGCTCATAAGGCTCTTTATAGTGCAGTTTGGCCAGCGTATTTGCCTCTGGAGCGATATATACCATCCAGGTCGCTGAGGTCTTCTGAAGAGGTACAACTGAAAATACCCTTCGAGACCGGAACTTTCCAGCACTCTTGTGCAATACGCTTTAATAACCTACCTAGTACAATACGAAATATTACTGAAACTAGTCTTTTTCTGAGTCATCTCAAAACTGAAATGACATCTTTGGCGGAGAGTAGGCTAGTGAACGAGTCAGTCTAATGACATTCGCAATTAAGTTGTAGTTGTAATTTTAGTATAATCAGAATCAATTTATAATTTATTGTATTTTATTATCATATGTATTTATTTATTCATTTATATATATAGCTTCAAACACTCATTAATAATTCATGAGGAAAAGACAAAAGAAAGTGTCTTTAAATGTGATAAAGATTCGTCCTGATTTACATAAACTTTATCTTTGATTTTCTCGGCTTAGACAACATCGATTTTCAAAATTACTACGCCAATGAACTTATCAAATGGGTCGTGTTTGAAGCCGTTTAATAAACTCGCAGCACGTGTTTTATCAGATCTAAAACACTCGGGCTACGCCCTCGTGTTTTATATCTGATAAAACACTGCTGCTCGTTTATTAAACAATACTTTAATTATGATTGCGGACGAAGAGCCAATGTAATTTTTGGATATGTCGTATTAAACCATTATTATTATTATTATTATTATTATTGTCCGAAATGTTAATAAGTGTGACATCAAATCAATCATCATGTCCGATACAATATTCTACTGCGAGAGAAATTTGACTTAATTCAAACATTGATGATATACTTGAACGCTATACTAGAAATTTTATCAACTTTTTCACTCAAATCCTGAACTAGTTTATCACACGGAAAGCAAGAAAAAAGCCGAATTCCTGATTTTACCGCACAGCATTATCATTTCCAAAAACAAATCTTTCTATAACATCAACACAAAGCTCAAATCATAAAACATTTTGATATTCAACTATTCACTTCCACAGCCTTCCGACTGACTTACGAAGGTAATCCAAGTCAACAAAACTACTCTTGTGCAAAACAACAGCACTAATAATCCTGTCATCCGCCATCTTGTTGTAATACTTTACCAAATTAACTGGAAGTTGGTGACGTCACACCCGGGGTAAACCTAATGAAACTACTCTGTGGGTAGGCTGGGTAGCCAAGTTTCCGCGGAGTGCTTTTGAAAATACGTGGTTCAATTGAAAAAGGAAGACATTCGCAAAAGTCGACTTTCAGACTTATAAAGACACGATGATGACTAGATAAAAATTTCGCTATACCCCCTTATGACGTCACACGCATATCGAAAATACACCCAAGATGGCGGACAATGATTCAGGTTACTACTTTGACAATGCAATTAATACGCTTTACGAGTAGTTTTACAACCTCAAACTACTATATTCCAGCTATTTAAAGGGATACTTCAATCAATACAAATGTAGTTCATATGAAAGATCTTACTGACTTTAGTTTATTTCCAAAGTTTTAGCATTCCTATCAATTTAGTTAAGAAGATATGGCTAGTTGAAGTTGGAGAGTTTGTTCAATTTCGACGCCATATTTGTTTCTCAAATATGACATCACTGAATGCTTCTATCTCGTATTATGCCTAAGAAGCTCCTCTACTTCCCTGCGTGAGGAACTAAATAGGTTATGTCGAGTAATTTTCATCCAAAGAGCACTCACAACAGCTATCACTATGTGATCGCCATCAAAACATTATATTTTCAAAATAAATATGGCTCAAAACCCTCAAATTTTCAACTTCAACCAGCCATATCTTCTTAACTAAATGAATAGGAATGCTGAAACTTTGGGGGTAAACTAAAGTTAGTAAGATCTTTAATATGAACTACATTTGTATTTTGGCTAGGCCCCTTTAACCTTGATTCCGATCTGGGACTTAGAAACATTTTTCTGAGCAATCTTATCTTGAAGATTTCCCTCATGTATTTGTTAAATCAGTTATGCGGAGACTTTTACATTTATTCCGAGGTGGTCTATATACTTTTTCATCACTAACTCACATAGTTATCGTCTCCGTCTTGGCAGTACGTTGCGGCTTCTTTAGGATCTTGATGAAGCTTTAGCTCTGCAATAGCACCCTGAAGGTGAGAAACGGTTGATCAGTGTTGGGGAATTAGAGTCAATGTATTTTAAGTAACTCTCTCGTCCCTTTTTGGGTCTCATGATCGATGATGATGAAGTAGTTGATGAAGATGATGTTGATGATGATGATAATAAAGATATTTATGATAACGATAATGAAGATGATGATGTATAGATATGAGAAGTAGTTGATGATGATGTATAATGATGATGATGGTGGTGAATGGTGATGATGGTGACGATGATGATGGTGGTGATTATGATAATGGTGGTGATAATGATGGTGGTGATGATGGTAACGATGATGATGGTGGTGATGATGGAGGTGATGGTGGTGATGATGGTGGTGGTGATGATGATGGTGGTGATGATGGTGGTGATGATGGTGGTGATGATGATGGTGATGATGGTGGTGATGGTGATGGTAGTGATGATGGTGATGATGATGGAGGTGATGATGGTAACGATGACGATGGTGATGATGATGGTGGTGATAACGATGACGATGGTGGTGATGATGGTGGTGACGATGGTGGTGATAACGATGACGATGGTGGTGATGATAATGGTGGTGATGATGATGGTGGTGATGATGATGATAACGATGATGATGGTGGTAATGATAATGATGATGGTGATGACGATCATAATGATGGTGATAATACATATTACATAGATATAGAAAGTAGTTGATATGAAGATGATGATGGTAACGATGATTGTGGTGGTGATGATGATGGTGATGATGATGGTGATGATGATGGTAACGATAATGGTGATGATAATGGTGGTGGTAACGAAGATGATGGTGATGATAATGGCGGTGATAGTGATAGTGGTGATGATGGTGGTGGTGATGATGATGATGGTGGTGGTGACGATGATGATGGTGGTGGTGATGATGATGGTGGTGGTGGTGATGATGATGGTGGTGGTGGTGATGATGATGGTGATGGTAATGATGATGGTGGTGATGACGGTAACGATGATGATGACGATGACGGTGGTGGTTATGATGGTGGTGAGAGTGGTGGTGATGGTGATGATAGTGATCATGGTGGGGTGATGATGATGAGGACGATGATGGAAACTCACCTCAAACCTTCTATAATTAAGATTGTTGCCTGCTCTGCCAATGTAAAACATGCTGCGCCCAGGAATAACAAACACTCCCCATCTTTTCTGGAAAGCTTTCACCTGTATCTGGGTACAGTTGTTGTATAACTTTAACTCGTTGCCTTCCTTGCTTATCGCAAACTTCGTCCACGTATTCGCGAAGTTGTCAACGTTGAAGCTAATGGTCTCCTTCTCTTGGAAATAACTGTTGAAGTAAATAAAGCGAATGGAACTTTGTCCGTTGCTCCGAACGGGAAGTATTTCCATGCCGAGATACACGTTGACGCCGTCTTCGCTGGTCGCAGCAAACAACATACCCCCGTATACATTGCTTGGTTTCACTGTCACCGTTATCGCAAAGTCGTTCGGAAATGGTCGCGGGAGAATCGTTTCCGACTGACGCTGCACGCTGGAGTTGGCGGTAAAGAGGAACGCCGGAAGCCCGCTCGGGCCATCGGGCCCCTCGATGAATTTCACATTCGGGGGTAGAGGTATCGATATGGCGCTTGTGAAGTCGATGACGTTTTCATCAGCCAGGGATCCTGAAACGAGATAAATAAATCAAATAAATAAATCATGGGTAATACACATAACAGTAAAAACTGATAAACCAGTGGCAAAGTTAAAATATCAAGCATTATACTAGAAATATGTTAAAAATCGATACTAAAATGATCAATATCCTTATATTTGTCATTGAAATGTTGCCTTCTTAAAAATCGTTAAGCCTTGAAGAGTTTTTAGGCCGTTTGGAATGGAGTTCCAAAAACGTATAGAAGAGATGGTGAAAACTGCGCTTTCCCGTTTAAACCTGGGACAGACAAGATTTTGTAATCCGTGTCTAGTAACCCTTTCATTTATGTCTGCATTCCGTAACAACATTTGAGACATATAAGCAGGACAGTCTCCGTAAAGGCGTTTATGTATCAGTGTCAATCTATTTATCCATGCTTCATCAAAGAAAGGGATTGTATCCGCACCATTATTACACGCGTTGCGCGTTTTTGCATGATTTGAATACCTTCGGCTTCATGATATTTTCTTTGGAGCAAGAGATCCAGACCGTGGAGTCATAGAACAAGATTGGCTTAATCATCGCGTTATAGTAGAGTTTCCTTTGTTCCTGAGGAAAAAACGTCTGAACTTCATCTTCCTGAGTACGCCGATTCGCTGAGATACTTTCTTACATAGATTTTCAACATGCTAGTCGAAAGGATAAAGAGAACTACAGTATTGTTGCCGGTACTTCTTTAAAGCCCGCCGCACACTAGAGCTATCAGCTTAGCAAAGTTTCACTCGTGACTGTCGGCGTAAGCAAGCTCCCCCAGTGTGCGGTGGCGTTTTGAGCGCTATTGTTCACGCGTGCCATCGGCGCCGTATATTCAACATGTTGAATAATTTTGTGCACGAGTGAACATTTCCTCCAAGTGTGCGCGCGTGCAAAGCTATCAGCTTACAAAAGGAGGCAAATACGCATGCGTGTTGACTCATATTTTTAAATCAATTCGTGAAATATGGCCGCCGTTGTTTGCGAAGAAGAGTTTGACTCATCCTCATCAGACGAAGAAGAAATATTGCTTCTTCTTCTGTTGATGCGACGCAGACGCAGACGTTTAAGAGCTTCGCACCGAAAAGTATGGACTAAACGGTGGATATCACGACGCCAAACACAAGGAGCTTGCGCGAATATTGTTCGCGAACTGAATGTTGAAGATCCTGAACAGTTTAGGTAGTTTCACAGGCTGGATAAAGATTCATTCGACGAAGTTTTGAAATTAGTTTCATCACACATAGCATCAGCAACAACACTACTAGTCGCCATTTTGATTTGAAAATATGGGTCAACACGCATGCGTATTTGCCTCCTATTGTAAGCTGATAGCTTTGCACGCGCGCTTTGCTTTGCACGCGCGCACACTTGGAGGAAATGTTCACTCGTGCACAAAATTATTCAACATGTTGAATATACGGCGCCGATGGCACGCGTGAAAAATAGCGCTCAAAACGCCACCGCACACTGGGGGAACTTGCTTACGCCAACAGTCACGAGTGAAACTTTGCTAAGCTGATAGCTCTAGTGTGCGGCGGGCTTAAGAGCTTCGTTTGACCACGTTTGACGACCAGCCAAATTGGTCAAATTCAGAGAAACTACATGGATGTAGACACATTGACTGTGTCTCGAGATAAACACGAATAAAGACAGTGTATTAGAACTTCATTATATAGGTCTTATCTTCGTTTCCCGCTTGTGTCATTTTAAAATACCCACAGAGAACATATTTTAAATAAGAACTAGATCTTTCAATAAGAATACATATTGCCGCGTATCTCGTTCAAATTACATTTGTCATAATAGATAGTCTTATATTAAAATTACAAATCTATATGTAATATGTATTTACATAAACTTACGTAGAATAGCTGTAACAATATGTCAAACTTAAAGTGCCCATAACCTCAAAATGTTTTATTGTTTTGTTTGGAAGTACTTTTAAAATGATAAAGTAACTTCTTTTGAAGATTTTCGTTTCTTCGCTTTCTTTTTGAGATTTATCAGTTTGTTTGATAATGCAAATGTATGGAATTTCGTCACACATGCATAATGAGTTATTGGAGAAATGTGTATATCTCTTTCATTCTCGAACGAAATCCTTTAAAATCAAGAAGTTTGGTGTTGTGGGAGAAACGCACACACGTGTTATTCACACTTTAGTGTTTTTATTTCATGAACGCAAAGATATATAACATTCTCTGATAACTCACTATGCATGTGTGACGAAATTCCAGATATTTGCATATCAAACAAACTGATATATCTCAAAAAAGAAAGCGAAGAAGTGAAAATCTTCAAACGAAGTTGCTTTATCATTTTAAAAGTTCTTCCAAATAAGAAAATAAACAAATTTGAGGTTAGGGGCACTTTAAACTAAAAACTAATTCTAAAAGCTGGAGATTGACTATTTCATATTGGCATTAAGGCATGAAGACATTATGTAAGTATTTTTAAAGCGGTTGGTCTTCCATCTGGGAACATTAAATGATCGCGAATGTCTCAAATTGTGCTTAGTCTTATAAGGCGGTAATAATTTATGTATAGTCGATGGTTCTTATCGTTAACAATGGTAGCAAACAATGTATTACATATATCCTTGTGATTTTTTACATGTTAGTGCTTCAGTATAATCGAGATTGGAGCAAATGATCGACATTACCTTCTTTTGTATTCGTTCTAATTCACACATTAGATATTTAACAATTAGACGAGTCCGAGTTGTCTATGAGCGAATAGTTAACGAAGGCGAAACCTGAGTTGACTATTCGCTCATAGACAACGAGGACGAGTTGTTTAATTGTTTTAGTAGAAACAAATCAGTGGACTATTACAAATCATGCATTCTCCAAAAAATTATCCAAAAACTCATCTGAAACCTCCCCAAAACGAGAGTTTTCTGCCATTGTTTTGAACGCGTTTCCCAAACGTTGTCCATCACGAATAGACAACGGTTGAGTAGCCAATCAGAATGCAGCATTTGTAATAGACCATGGTCAGTTTCTACTAATGTGGGACAGAATAGTGAAACACAGGAACAGCATAATCTAAAAGAGATCTAATACAGGTAATGTAAAATAGCCTTTCAGGCTAGACGAGATGAAATCATCGCTAATGACTAATCCCATGGTTTATGTTCTGTCAGGGAGAACAGCACAAGATTAATCAATTACTCGGCATTTTGATTTATTTATTTACCCATGTTTGTACATGGTGCAACCTATCGACCATTTAGTTAATAAAAATAAAATAAAATTAATAAAAGTCAGAGAGCCGTGTGTTATAATATAATCCGAAAACTAGAATCCTAAAATAAAATATATTGTAATCTAATCAAAGTGTTATCAATTCATGTTAAAACCATCTGCAGGACGTTATTCTCACAGATTGTTCTACTAAAGACAAGCCATTCCAAACTTCATTACTTCAGCATCCTTGCAACTAAACTTAATTTTTGAGCATTTCTATTAGGTTTTGCTAGAGAAAAAACGCGATTATATCACTTCTTAAATATTTGAATTTGAATTATTCGGCAAGGTTAGACATGCGATATTATGAGAACCTGATTACACCCGAAGTTATTTGAATCGCGCAACGCTGCGATTGTGCCCGCGCTTTATCATAATAATAAATATTTCATTCTTAAGGCGGTGTTACAACGGCTTAATATGCTACGTTGCAGTTGCATGAAAAGTGCAGGGTAGAAAATTTTCACTCATTAACAAATGTCATATCTCAGTGATTGCTCAGTTTACAACGTTCATTATCATGAGGGGTTATTATACGCACATTTTCAAGTGAATTTGTGGAACAAACTTGAAGATGGAACTAATATTCTAATGTGTGATCTAATGTCTACCAGCACCTGGCGTCAGAGACCATCTCATCATTTACATATCAAACAAACTGAAATATTTCAAAAACGAAGTAAAATACGGAAAAGTTGTAAAAGGTGTTACTCTATCATTTACCTATCGATATTTTTATACGAATTTATAAAGCAGAGCTTCTAGATATTACTCGGTCGAAACCGTTTTGCGATTCGACGATGGCAAGTGTTATTTTTCTGACTCCGAATCTGGAGTTGTTACGTCCGCCATTAATCATTCATGTTCTTGACCAGCGTAACGAAGTGACGTAAAATTCTCAACGCGAAGACTCCACATGGCTAATTCTTTCAAGTAAATCCATAGTGATCAAGGTCGTTTTTTTCAAATTCTTCGTCTGAAAGACTGGACATTTCATCTACTTCTCAAAGAAAACAAGTAACCTCGACTGAAATTCAGGCGTAGCATTGAGAGTCTGACGTCACAAACAATATTACCTTTTGAAATTGCGGGCTCACTTGGAACACGTTCTTAGTAATGGTGGCCTAAATAATAGTGATTTCAGAGCTCAAAATACTTACTTCAAAATACTATTTTTTAGTTTTTTTTACATCGATGATCACTTTCGACCCTGAAATACTATTCTATGCTAAAGAAAATCTAAAAGATGGGGGGTGAATTTTCATCGTAGTGCCACTTTATCGTGATCTTTTTATGTGCAAAAGGAGGTATTTTCAGCCAACGAAGGGGATTACTAACTACCTATTTTATTTATCAACTACAGGTGAAAGGCGGCATTAACTGTGCATTTACCGATCACCCATGGTTATGTGAAGGTCGAATTCCAATTGCGCGAGAATGTTTCACACATGCCGGAGTTTAACGAGAATTTTTTTATCATGAGCCCATTAAATAAACAAACAAACATGATATAGCCATAAAATATTACCAATGCATGGGTAAAAGACATATGTCGCCTTGGCCTTTGTCCGAGTAATTAGGTGACTGGCGAGTCATCAACACGTCTGTGCTCAACCTCGTTCCCAGGGCATTTTGCCTCCACGGCGGAAGGTCGGCGAAAAATCCCTGGGATCGGCTCGTCATTAACTCAGCCGAGTATAATTTATTCATCTAATCTGAATGCTGTCTTCAAATTTTACAGCAAATTAGAAGCGATAGCTTTCGCTAAATTGGATATATGCTTCTTCATACCTTTTGTAAGAGATAACCATGGATGTACATGTATGGTGGATTATTAAGCTTGTTAGCTGCTTTTATGCCTACGAATGCTGACATGAACAACTCTGAAGTCCTGAAGAGCATTGAACACTTCTCAATTATTCAGGTCAACAAAGTAGACAAAGGAAATGGAACATAGACCACAAAAATTATCATATCTAAACACCCAGAAATTCTGGGCGTCATGTGACCAGCCGATCCCCAGAATATCTGGGTGTTTTGATATGATAATTTATGATAATTTAGGTCATTTGTCTTTGTTTGCGCTGTTGATGTGATAAGGAATGAGGAATATGCAACACTCTGCAGACTTGTTCGTGTAAAGCGTTCATCCTAAAAGCAACTAATTCATAAATACATCCATGATTATCTTATATAAATATCATGGAGGAACAAGTATATATCGACTGCAGTTCTTGACAGTTAATCAAAGCTCTTATATTTCTTATTTGCGGTAAAATTTAAAGGCGAGGAAATTTCTTAACATGTGGATTTAGATGAATAAATTATTCTCTAGCTGAATTAATCGAGTTTTAGAACTGGCCAATAAGATTGTGGAATCGACCAGCCGATCCAAGGGCCATTTTCGCCGACCTTCCACCGTGGAGGCAAAATGCCCTGGGTACGAGGTTGTTAGAAGATATCACAAGTTGGAGTTTGTCCAATTTCGACGCCATATTTGTTTCTCAAATATTCAAGCTCCTCTACTTTCCTGCATGAGGAACTAAATAGTTTATTTCGACACTGATTTTCCTCCAAAGAACACTCGCAACAGCTATCACTATATGTGATCGCCATCACAACAACTCCACTGCCGATAAAGAAGCACTGTGGGTAAAGAAGCACTGCGGGTAAAGAAGCAGTGTTTTCAAATCAAATATGGCGTCAAAATCCTCAAATTTTCAACTTTAACTAGCCAATCTTCTTAACTAAATTGATAGGAATGCTGAAACTTTGGGAATACACTAAAGTCACTAAGATATTTCATGGCCACTACAGACACACAAAATGATGTTTCAAAGCAGAAGTGGCTTAGTTTCATGGCTTTTTTGGGTCGCCTCGGCTCGGCAGGCTAGAGCGTCTCGTTTTACGGAGCTGGCTCGCTGCCCAAGCTGGATCGCTCGAATGGCTACGCTGCATTTATTTTCGCACGAAACCCAAAATCCCACTTTTGCGGACAAGTGTTCAATTTGTAACTTAAACACAAAGCAAACAGGTCGTGCGAAATATAAAGTTGTGCAGAAAATACTGGAAAAGATAAACTTTGTCGCTTGTATGGAGTGCGTTTATGCGCATTTGGAATCCGTCTGTGTAATTGATTTTTATATTTTAGTATGATTTAGTCCATTTTTTTAATTTTTACTTTACTTTTTTTCTTTTTAATAGGGTTAGGATTAAGGTTAGGATTAGTTTTAGGGTTTGGTTTAGAATATTATCAAAAAAATAGTCGCGCGTAAAAAAGTCCCAAGATGCTACCGACCATCAAAGATGCTACCGAGCGTCTACCACTCAGCATGCAAGAGAACTTGAAATATTCGGTTGATAATCAATATTTATGTAATCCCATTGTAAGTGGACCAATATACATAATAAAAAAATGCTAGCGACCATTAATGATGCTACCGACTGTCTACGGATTCCAAATTAGGTGCGTGCTCATGAAACATTTCCAGTCCTCCTACGCGAGATCTCGTCTAGGAGGGCTGGCCCTCTTGTCATGTAAACGCAAACAAATTTTTACAAGGAATTACGCTGAGACGCGGGATCTCGGCAAAGAGGGCTCGCCCTACCAAGAGGGCTGGACCTACTCCATATAAACACCCTCCTCAACAGAATAGATTCTTCCACATGTTTTTCAACCCCGATTAGGAGGGTTAGAAACTCTCATGTAAACAAGGGATGAAATTCATTTCAGCAAAGAGGGCCTAGCCCTACTCCATATTAAATAAACATCCACTAAATTGTCTAATGGTATTTAAATTATGTAATTGTGTGATGGTATGTAAAAAAGTGGTATGTAAATTATGTATATAATTCATCGCATGCACATCCATATTGTGTAGCCGAATCCACAATTGACTAAACCATTGTAGATTCGTTTCCATATATGTGCATATATATAGTACTGTAGGAAATGGCATAAATAGTGTGTTCTTTCGCAAACGATTTTGAGCCTTGTTTACCGATAATTAACTCGCCATGTTTTCAAACTTCAATGCATTTTTTCCGAGGTGTAATGTTTATTTGTTCTCTCCGCTCTTTATTCGCTCGAGGCTCCATGTTTAACTCGAAGATTAAAAACACATTTTACATCAAAATCAACTGTCACACTACAGCTCTTGGGTGTTCTTCGTTATATTACTCGACTTAGTCATACACCTGTAGATCGTGAATCGATACATAGCTCGACTTAATGCCTATTTGATTGTATTATTTAAATCAGATAACACGCACGGTACAACCCGATATTATGAAGCCCCTTTTTTATCGTGGCTGCATGCTGTTTAACCTGAAAACACATGCAGGGTTAATCGATGCCAGCAATGGATGCATAAAGCCTGAATGACGATACAGACATACATCAAAGGTTATGTTGACAACATGTTTTAGTTTAGTTTATTAGCGGATTTATCAGTCTTTTAGGTGAACGGAATACCCCAACAGGCTAGAAGCCCAATTGATAGAGGTTCCGAGGGCCTACGATTTAAGGTCGTTATCGGAGAAGACCCGAAAGTCTTACCATTTGCTGGTATTATTACAAAGGCAGCACTTTAAAAACCCGTCTCAAATAAACATAAACCCGTCTCGAAACAAAACCCGTCTCAAATAAACCCGTCTCGAAACAAACTCGTCTCGAAACACCAAGAGGCAGACTTGGAGCAAGTCTACACTTTCTCCTAAATTATTTTTAAGACCCTGAGTGGAGGTCCGACCCAGGATTTGAACCTGTGTCTCCCAGCTCATAGACATGTGTGGTAACCACAAGAATTAAATCAAGAGTTTCTGATAATATGACTAACATTTCTGACTTGTAGTTGTGAGTTGCTCGTGTGTAGTAATACGGTATTTTCAAAAGGTATATAATTGGGCTGATTTTTTATCATCATAAATAAACATGTTGAATCGTTATTTTGTCGCGATGTTACTTCGTTTAAATTCTTAACGCTCAAGTACTTAATAACACGTCCATGGTGGTCTGAAAAACTAAGCTTTTATGACAAGAAAAACATCATTGGCAACGCTAATGGTTTCAAATATTGTTAATAAATGTAAAGGAAACTTCATTTCTACAGTGATAAAATCCAAACTTGTTATCTAACACCATCACCACTTTAGGTTTTTTAATCCTCCATTGAGATTTCAAATATTTCATTATCTTTGTTTTTTATGATAATTTTCATTGAAAAATACGCCATTCGCGATTTCCTGTTGCTGTCTGTGAAGCAAGAATGACCCAAATTATAAATAATATGGAGCGAAGTGTAGCGAGACCCAAAATGATAATGATATTTATTGAGGATATACTCGGTGAGTGTTGTATGAGAAATGGAATAAAACGGATCATATCAGAGCAGACCAGAACAGAACATGAATTAGAACATGAATTAGAACAGAACAGAACAGAACAGAACAGAACAGACCAGAACAGAACAGAACATAACAGAACATGACAGAACAGAACAGAACAGAACAGAACCATGACCAGAACCAATTCTCTTCGTTTTCGTCGTAGCATCTGAGAAAATCACGATGAATTTCTTCTTTCAGAGTTTTTGAGGTATTTGCGTTCTTTACCATGACAACTAGATAACCATGACAACTAGATGACCATGACAACTAGATAACCATGACAACTAGATAACCAAAACCATGACAACTTAATGACCATAACCATAACCATAACCAGAACCAGAACCATGACCACTAAATGACCAAAACCAGAACCAGAACCATGACCACTAGATGACCAGAACCATGACCAGAACCATGACCAGAACCATGACAACTAGATAACCATGACAACTACATGACCATGACCACATGACCATGACCACTAGATGACCATGACCACTAGATGACCATGACCACTAGATGACCATGACCAGAACCAGAACCATGACCAGAACCAGAACCATGACCACTAGATGACCATAACCACTAGATGACCATAACCATGACCGGAACCATGACAACTAGATGACCATGACCACTACATGACCATGACCACTACATGACCATTACCACTACATGACCATGACCACTAGATGACCATGACCACTTGATGACCATAACCACTAGATGACCAGAACCATGACCAGAACCATGACAACTAGATGACCATGACCACTACATGACCATGACGACTAGATGACCATGACCACTAGATGACCATGACCAGAACCATGCCCAGAACCATGACCATGACCACTAGATGACCATGACCAGAACCATGACCACAAGATGACCATGACAAAAACCAGAACTCTGACTATGATCAGGCCATAAACAGACCATGTTCATGAACAGAATTGATATATTGTTTTCATTTTCAACTCATTGATATCTTTTTATCCACTTTTCTAAGCCAATTAATCATCCGATCTTAGCCTTTTGCTCGAGTGTGGCAAAATTGGCGCAGCAGTTTCTATGCTGTTAATTTATAGGTGCCTGGTTGAACAGTTGACTCAGTACACAAGAGATCATGCAGTTCACGGGAATGGCGGCTAACGTATTGTTTATACACTAGAATATAATACTGTCGTCGTTCGCTGTGAGACATTGGTTGAGAGCCAACGGAGTTGGATAATCATCATTAAAAATAAAAAGATTGCTTGATCTAAAAAATATCAGCTGAATTCCACTGATATTCCTAGCGATGAAAGCATTCCAAGTGGTGCTTGAACTACGGGGAACACACGCTTGTCAGTGAATCAAATACATCAATTAGCCTCCTCTGTCAAACAACCAAATCTAGATACTGGAGACACTAAGTCACTATAGTGGTTACTATACACTTGACTGTCTGCTGGGAGATTCAGGTTTGATTCTGGGTCGAATCTTAAAATAATCGAGGATTATTATATATAAGTGCAGCTGCCTTTGCAAACATCAGTAAATGGTGTTAAAGACTTTCGCGTCTTCTCGGATAACGACGCGAAGCTGTCTCGGAGAGTAATTAGACATTCCAGTCTGGGGTCACCTTTCACCGAAGACTGATAAAGACCTCCTTGACCAACCCGCTTTGCCGAGATCGTGCGATTACTACAATTTCTTGCTATTTTATATGAGAACCGAACCAGCCCGACTAGCTGAGATCTCGGTTTGGCGAACCGGGATGTCGGCTATACCCAGGCTCAGGCTGGGTATTTTCCAATTCCCATATAAACGCGATTGACCGGGCTGGCCTGCCTACACGGGCTAGCTTGTCAAAGCTCAGTACCGACGCGACAAAGTTTGTCTTGACCGATATTTTTTGGACAATTTTTCATTTCACAAGTTGTATTTGTTCATGTGTTGGTTAAAAATTGAAAACGTACTCGTAAAAACGTGATTTCGGTCATCGTGGGAAAATAATTACAGTTAGCTCGGTAAACACACCAGCCCGGGTAGGCGGGTTAGCCCTCCTCATGTAAACACGAATTAAAATCAGCTCTAACATTAAATAATTACAACCTATTTACCGGGTACATGTACAGACTAAATTATGTGTACAATTTCTACACTAAAACTCCTCTAAATGGGATACTTTAAAATTTAAGTCCAAAAAAGACGCCGTTTTTAAAGGACATTGGCAACAAAAATTAAGTTTGTCTAATATGAAAGAACTCGTAAAATGATAGAGCAACACCTTTTACAACTTTTCCGTATTTTACTTCGTTTGTGAAATACTTCAGTTTGTTTGATATGTAAATGAGATGGTGTCTGACGTCAGGCGGGGTAGAGAATTTTCACTCATTAAAATATTAGTTCCATCTTCAAGTTTGTTCCACAAATTTACTTGTAAATGTGCGTATAATAACTCCCAATGATAATGAACGTTGTAAACTTAGCAATCACTGAGATATAATATATTTTTTAATGAGTGAAAATTCTCTACCCCACCACCTGACGTCAGAGACTATGTAAATGATTACATATCAAACAAACTGAAATATTTCAAAAACGAAGTAAAATACGGAAAAGTTGTAAAAGGTTACTCTATCATTTTACGAGTTCTTTCATATTAGACAAACTTAATTTTTGTTGCATGCAATGTCCTTTAAGTAGATTTTAAAGGATTGTAAAGATATATTATCTAAATCTTTCATATTATTTGGAAGAGAATTAAACAAACATAGTTCCACTATATGTTATTTTAGTAGCTAGTTTGGCAATCTCACTAGATACCTTTGGGAGTTTAAGATCTGTTAAAGATGATCTTGTTCTAACAGAATGTGTTTATATATACACTGCTGTAGTGAATGTGGGAGAGCTTGGAGTAGACAGAAGATACATGGTCGATCGTCAAGCTCGTATCCTCAGAAAAATGATTCTGAGTCCCGGACAGGAATCGAACCTGTAACCTTCTGATTGCCAGTGAGACGCTCTAACCATTGAGCTACCGAGACTCAGATGGAGAACGAAGATTACAATGATGTACTGTGTGTACTGAGTGTCCGATGAATGCGGTCCGGTCATTTTTCTGAGTATACGAGCTTGACGATCGTCCATGTATGGTCAGAATGTGTTTCATTGATAAACTGGAATAAATCCAATTATTGTATTCCAAATCCAATTAGTTGATATTATAGTATTTAATACATTAAATAGCAGCACAACGCGTTTTCTATAACTCATTTGATAAACTAAAAGTTGAGCGTTTAAATATAAGCCTTTGATGAAAAGGGCAACTTTATACTGCGTTATCAATTATAACTGCACTATAATGATACTGACGATGGCAATATTTATAATGATACTGACGATGGAAATCGTATCAAGTAGATCAACGAACCATCCAGTAAACGAATCCTACGTGCTACGAATTCTTTGATTGGCCGTAACGGGGGTTGCACTAGCTCGCTAGGTTCACCATGTGAGCTGAAAGATGTTAAATACAACGCCATGGTGCTGACGGTGATCGAAGTGTGAAAGATCAATGGTCTGGCTCTGCGACACATCTGTTAGGCATTCTATTTTCTAATTAACATGCACTGCAGTCCAACCGAGACGAAAGGCTAAAAGACAACGCGGTCGGGCCATTTCTCATGCAATTGGCAAATTACATGCAAACATCATCACCGTAAACGGAAAACACGACATATTCTCGAGAATCCGAAGAATTATTAAGGGGGATTAAGACAGTCGGGATTACGAAGCCAGATATCTCAGAAAAATGCGATTACATGACGCTAGAATCATTCGTTGCTTGATCTCCCAAAGGTTATAAATGCAGTTGTTATATAGTTATAAGTGTCAAAGTTCAATTTTTCTGTTTTCCGATTGGACAAAAGCGTATCACGTGCCGGTCCGCCAAAACGTCGTGTTTACTGCATTGCCCTGGCAACGAGGCAACCGGTCCATAACAGAACATTTATTGACCGGTCCACAATAGAATGGGTGCAGTGCGCATGCGCGTCAACCGTGAAGTTCCAAAGTTCATTAATTATTAAACATTTACGGGGTTCCATTTATCTAGTTTTGGTTTCAAAGTTCACTCCAATAACCGGTGAATTATTCATACTTTGACACTAATATACTATATAACAAAACACTTATTTACTGAGACCTCGGGAAAGCAGTGTGTTTTGTGGCCCCTCGACTGCCGTTGTTGCCCTCGGCTTCGCCTCCGGCAACAACGGCGGTCTCGGGTCCACAAAACACACTGTTTCCCTCGGTCTCAGTAAATAAGTGATAATTAGTTAAGTTAGGTATACATGTAGTTGCAG
The DNA here is from genome assembly GCA_035772405.1 of Chrysogorgia sp. JL179-B06. NCBI lineage: Eukaryota > Metazoa > Cnidaria > Anthozoa > Scleralcyonacea > Chrysogorgiidae > Chrysogorgia > Chrysogorgia sp. JL179-B06. The sequence continues at coordinate 468,420 of JAYKKM010000335.1, forward strand.
CTTGATGTTTGTAAAGTTGTAAAGGTTTTGCTGTGTAAGCTGTGTTAAGTTGTCAATACTCCGAAAAACACGACATGTACTATACAGTAGTCCAACAAGTATTTGTGAACACGGCAAGACTCGTCCCAGGTTTAAATACCGTATTTAACCTTGCTCTGCCATCTGAGTTCTAGTGGCTCAATGGTTAGAGCGTCTGGCAAGCATTCAGAAGGTTGCGGGTTCGAGTTCTGTCTGGTGCTCAGAGTTTTTCTGAGTATTGACAACTTAACACAGCTTGCACAGCAAAACCTTTACAACGTTATAAATGCAACTGGACAATCCATGTTTATTAAGTATGCTGGTGCAAAAGACTGGAATTCTTTGCCTTTGAATTTCAGAGAAATCACATCTATCTCTAGTTTTAAACGTTTTATTTATATGTATCTTTTAGAAATCGACAATAAGTCTCATATCTGTTGTTTATAATTTGACGAAAAAATTAATAAATTAATAAATTAATAATAATAATAATTATTAATAATTAATATTGATTAATTAATTAATTAATTAATTATTTATTAATATTAATTATTATTAATAATTTTATTAATTAATTCGTTTAATTTTTTTAGTATATAATTTATAGTTAGTAATTATTTTACGTGGATATATATGTGGATATAGTTTAGTTATAATTTTTATAAGTACTGTTCTCCCGTGAATACCAGCAGCAATGCTGATGGGATTATTAACAGTTTAAATAAAGTTTTTATTATTATTATTATCACTAGGGAGATGCAAAGCATCATGGGGCGAGCTTTATGCCTGTATAAGTTAAAGAACGAGGCAATAACATTGTTATTGTCATAGTTTATGCGCATCATTGGCGTTTATAAGTCGAACGAGGTTTTTAAAGAACGAGGCAATAACATTGTTATTGTCATAGTTTATGATGGCGTGCACGTACCCGTACGATCAGAGCCGCGCTTGATACAACAACTAATGGGCTCGCCTCAGGGCTCGCCCCAATTATTATTATTGCAGTCATATCCTGGTTGCTAACAAAAATGTGGTTTACACTCACACCAAAGACCTGCGGACGATGTACAAAGTTAAGCCACACACAAAAACAGCCACAGTGCCTCAATAACAGCTGACCCCAGCAAGATCCTCTTAGTCTTATCTCCATGGATTTTTTTCGCACTGAAACCTTAAATGGCGAGGTAGTTCGTTCCATAATTTGGGGGACACACTGAGAAAGTCCTATCACCATAAGTCATAGAGGTTGGAACCTTCAAAAAACCACCACTGGATGATCGCCTTGGTACATATCTATCTAATAGGCTAACTATGTAAGATGGTGCTTTGAAAGTAACATAATTTTAAAAATAATTCGTTGTGAGACGGGAAGCCAATGAAGCTCTTTCAATAGCCTGCGTAGCATACGGTTGTTTGGGGGGGAGGGGTTATATTCGGGTGAGGGCGGGGGAGGGGTTATATTCGGGACGCGGAATTCGGGACGCGGAATGCAGCGCAGGCGGAAAACCGCGCGAGGCGGAAAACCCGCGAGGCGGAAAACCCGCGACGAGGCGTCATTCCGCGTCCCGAATATAACCCCTCCCCCGAATAACCCCTCCCCCGAATATAACCTCTCCCCCAAACAACCGTCTTGATAGTCATACTTCCGCTTACAATTACCAGACGGGCATGAAGCACAGTTCTGGACAAGTTCTAGTCTGTGGATAAGGTTATGTACAAAAGTAAGTTACAATGATCTAATTTAAAAGTAACAAAACCTTACGCCAATATTTCTAGCAGAATCTGAGGCTAGAATCATGTCAAGACTTACTTCAACGGTAGGAGGAAGACTGGGAAAGAGTGTTACATACAGACAGACACTCCAGTCCAACAAGTGTATTATTATATAGATGCTACTTTATATTGGAATCAGGTCTTCGCATTTCTTAGTCAACATTTTGCATTCTATATGCTTGGTGCATACATGAACTCCACCTCCGAGGGAAAGATTACAAGGAACCAGCTATTGTGGTCTAGTGGTTTACCATACACAGTCTGTGAGCTGGCAGACGCGGATCTTCTCGGAAAACGACCTTAAATCGTAGGCCCTCGGAATCCATATCAGTTGGGTTTTCCGTTCACCTAAGAGTGATAAACTGAATAGTCGAGTGCTTAAAACATGAGCCTCTGGCTCGGATAAATGGGGTATTACCTTATCCTGCGTGGTCGACTATATAAATAAATCATACACAAGTCTGTCGAGATTACTAAGAATATCTCAGAAAAATTAAGTTGCGAATGATGAGGAATTTTCAGGCAACGCTAAAATTTCGGCGGGACTTTTTTATTTATTTATTTTCTGATTGCGGGCGAATCCGGATTTTCCCATTATTTTTTTTACATTATCCTTTGCAATTCTTCACAATGGTGTGAATAGAAATCCAGCACAACAGACTAGAACCACGCTATTTGTTGTCATGCTATTGTGAAGGGTTTCTCTGAGCCGTAAACTAATAGCCAGCGAGGAATCCATTTCTATGAAACCGATGCATGCATGTCTGAGCGGTAAAATGGCCAGCGAGGAATCCATCAAGAACAGCATGACTTGTCTTTATGGATCTCTTTTAGTTTCCTCGTCATGAATTATTAGTAATGATTTTTTAAATTTGTATTTATAAACAGTTCATTTCCCGACGCTATAGAGTCGCGCATTCAGGACCATTGTCGACCTCTTTCATAATGCAACAATTTAAATACTGCTTTGCTCGTCTTAATTAGCCTTTAGAAGCTCGTCAGTCGTTTGTGTGTCGCTAATTCAAAAGAATCTTTGCTTCTTAACGAGGTTGTAAAGACTAGATTCCACGATAAATGGATGAATAGAATCAATTGACAAAACATGGTAAATAGATAATAAACATTAATCTAAGGAAAATACAAAGAAAGACTACAAAAATGACAACAACCCTATAGTCCTAACCCAAAAAACCCCAATCCTAACCCTAAATATCCCTACACATTGTAAGACCTCTAACCACTTCGTCTATAAATCGTGTTTATTAAAAATTATGGACTTTGAAACCGTTTAGGTTGAAATACGTCTAATATTACATGATTACAAGACTGTCTATAGTAAAGATATATATATTCAAGAAAATATATACAGAATATCTAAGAGTAGTAAAAAAGTAGTGCTGCGTAGACAGTGTTTTGGATATATAGCAAAGTGAAAAGGTGGTAAACTGCCAAGATTTTTAGTGACGAAATACTGACGTTTCGAGCCCGCTCAAAATGTCAGTATTTCGTTTCTAAATATCTTGGCAGTTTACAACCTTTACAGAATATCTAGTTCATTATATTGCATAACCGACAAGGAGGAAAATACGAATTTCTAAAAGGGTTGGTCATACATTTAAATGGTAACAAATTCATTCGAGTTTCGTAAATTGTATTTATAAGATTATGCGGTTTGAATATCGATAAATTCACAGAGAGGACCAGATTGCAGAAGAACCTTTTTCTTAAAAAATGTCAAGTGCTAAATGCTTTTACTGTTTCTTATCTTATCTTTGATCTTCTCGTTTTACTGTTTCTTATATTTTATCTTTCATATACACAAAATGTAGTTAGAAACAAGAAACGAGTTGAAACAAATAGAAAGAAAATCCCGCAAGTAAAGGCGTATACTACTAATGCTTAAAACGTTCAGACATCGCAGAACACCAAAGGGATAACATCCGCATACCGATGTACAAGTCTAGTTTCTTCCGCCTTTTCCCATTTCAACCATGCAACCTGCGCACCGATTTTAATCATCCGCCTCTAAAAGCCACGATCTTTTGTTGCAAACTCTCATTCTTTTGTAGTCGGTGGATCTGTTACCACAAGATGGCATTTATCAACATCCTAAGAGATTGCTTAAACTTATAAAATACATGGATGATCGTCAAGTCCTGGACAGGAATCGAACCTGTAACCTTCTGATTGCCGGTTGATGGAGAGCGAAGCGCCTATGCAGCAGTTAATGCTTGGGTGTAAATGCAATTAGACATATTTATGCAGGCTTAAGCAGCAGTTAATGCTTGGGTGTAAATGAAATTAGACATAACACTTGTGCAGGGGTTAGCCCTGTCAGGTTATACCTTCACCATAAATCCTTAGAACATGCAGTTTAATCGAGTGAAATGCCAAATATTACCTGTAATATACCCAATTCGTCTCCCGACATTACCACCACTATATATACAGAACTCGTGACTAGGCTCTCGGCAACGGCCTCCGTAGCTCAGTGGTCAGAGCACTGCACTAGCATCGGCGCATCGCAGGGTCGCGGGTTCAATTCCAGCCGGAAGGCCTTGAAGTTGCATTATTCCAACACTCGAAATTTTCCTTCACCATAAATCCTTAGAACTGCATTCTCTGTTTAATCAAGTGAAATGCCAAATATTACTTGTAATATACCTCGAGATCATTATCATCTATTTGACCTGTTTTGTCAATTGATTCTATTCATCTATTTATGCTGGAGACTGCGTTGAAACAACAACCATTATGCAAGATGTTCACGCCAGCTTGCAGTTTGACGTTTGGCGTACGCAAACATGTTTCGCGCTATCATGTGTATGCATCTATATACAAAAATAAGCAAAGTCTGGAAATCAAGAAATATATAAACTTTGGTGAACAAATACAATAATACCGAGAGTGGATGTTTAATTATTATCGTACGTATAGTCATGAGAAAATATTTAAAGAATTCCATATAGGAATTAAGATTAATACTACGAGTGTTGAACACAGAATCAGCTGCTATAGTTTCCAAATTGTCAGTTTCAACAGCAATTAATAGCAGCTTGAAATCGAGAGATAAAATAAAAAACAGTAAAAAGATAAGATTAAAGATAAGATAAGAAACAGAAAAAGCATTTAGCACTGCTACAATCTGGTTCTCTCTGTGAATTTATCGATATTCAAACCGCAGAATCTTATAGATACAATTTACGAGACTCGAATGAACCTGTTCCATTTACAATAATCAATCCTTTTAGAAATTCGTATTTTCCACCTTGTGTTATGCAATGTAATGAACTAGATAGGTTATATGGTCACCTTGATACGTGGTTTAGATTGCATGGGCAACTTTTTCGGCCATGCGCCAGCGATTCATAAGCGGTTTCTAACATAAACAACTCTCAAAATGGCCCCACATTTTACTATGAAATATATAGACACATAAAATTTTCGCAAATATAAACGAAAATAATACATATTCTCAATTTGCCGGACCGGCAGGTTATTCTAACACGTCAAGTCAACACAATCTCATAGATATTCTGGCCTAATGTTTGAAAAATAGCTTGCGTTTCAATATTGGCTCTTAAGCGACCTAGACTTAACGCAATTCCTTGTAAAATTGGCTAAATTACGCAAAAGTAGAAACATTAGTCCATCATAACTCTATACCGATAACGATTTGTTAATTTGCCGGACTGAATCACCATAGTATATACTATTATAGTTCATGCCTGAAATTTATAAGCTCCAACGCTAAAAATATAGTTTGCGTTTCTTAGTTTGAAAAGGACTAAAGTTTAGAAATACAAACTAAATACCAATGCAGTGCCCTATCCTTCATAGTGATTTCGGTTCATGAAAATACGCTTGCTCCATCCTCATTTTCGCACAGAAAATCCGTCGAAGGTACACATATTTGGTACCGATTTGATCGCTAGAATGTGCTCTATGGACACGTGATATTTAGGATAGCTGCTAAGCAGTCCGCTTGATCAGCAGTTAAACCTATGAGTATTTTACTTCCGGTAAAATTATGGCGCAAATAGTTTTAATGATATTGCGCCCAAATTGAAATCTGCATAATATATTGAATCGTATCTTTATCAGTATGTTGAGAAGATAGATGAACAACAGAATTTTAGAACACTGGAGGAAAGATTACGGAATGGTTGGTGTGGTAATAGAAGAAATGACTATCATATTAGGTGTCTAGGAGAATATCCAGTATGAAACAATATGTTCAATGAAATGTTTACTGAGTAATATTGGTTGATGACCAGTGGTTGGTTTATACTACATGCTTATCTTTATCATCATATAATTACTGTATTCTTCATGTTGTTATACTGGAGGATTCTTGAGGCTTAGTTCTTGATATTATAGTCATCTTCCAGTTGTAGGATTTGCCGATTGGCGATTTCGATAACATAGATTAAATTTTAGTGTGTGTCAATAATACGCTTATCGATGAAGGAGTGAAGATGGAAAGGGGGATAATGTTCTAGATATGTTTTTCGCCTTTTATTACCACCATCATCGTATAACACAACGGACGAAAAATTGTGAAGTTGAAGATAATAAACTCCTTGCGCTTTGCTCCTTTTGCGCTGGCCAGACGCCATGCTCGATTTGCAGTTTCAAAGCGAAAACCGCTGAAGTATCGCTGTCGCGCCATGACCGGAATAGTTGGCCATGTTATCGAGTGGAACACGGCAACAAACGACAGCGTCTTAATTCAAGGAGACACTATATAAACCTCAATGTTTTTGAAAACGGTAACATCCCGCATGATTTCCGTATTATTTCAATACTAGTATTCCCGTTCGTTCGTTCGTTCGTTCGATTTGATTTGTACGACCACCAGATAAGTCGTTCAATTCAGCAAATATTACAAACGTGAAGTTGGATTTGGCAAAAGTGTCACTTGAATGGAAAATTTATAACTCCGCGAGGCTTGCTCGTTTCGAGTAAATGTTGTTCGAATTAGATGTATGGCGTTCAAATGGTCATATTGAATTTTGACATTATAAACGCGCAATATATGATTATCGTATGTTATTTTAATATTACAAGGCTATATGGTCACCTTAATACGTAGTTTAGATTCTACATTCATAGAAAATTTCTCGCATTATTCTGCTGGCAATATGCCTGATCCTGAAAACTGCGCCAACGGCAGCTGGCAGCATATCAATAGTTCTGATAAGAACTCCTAGTAATCTCTTGCTCTTTACTATAAACAGTCTTGTAATCATGTAATGTTAGATGTATTTCAACCTACACGGTTACAATGTTCATAATTTTTAATAAAGACGATTTATAAACGAAGTGGTTAGAGGTCTTACAATGTGTAGGGATATTTAGGGTTAGGATTGGGGTTTTTAGGGTCAGGACGAGGGTTTTTCAGGGTCAGGATTAGCGTTACTTAGGGTTAATTTGGGTCAAATTTGTCAGACGAATAATTACCATGGCTATTATTATAACCTCTCATTAACTTAATTACGCTCCAGTTGTCATTTTCCAACCTCGAAAATTTAAAGAATTTCATGCACGAATTAAGAGCTACAGCAGAATAAGCGCCTAGAGTTTTCAAAATTCTGCTACAACCACGATTAGCGCGTGAAATCATGATTGGATATTAAAGATATTAAGTTGGATATAGTAAAATTGGACATAGTGAAACGGCATTACTAATATCGCGTTGCCAAAACCACGATTTGGATTGGGATTATACCTCCTGGGATGAAATTCACAAAATGTTGATTATTTATTATGCAGGCAGGGGATAGCTGTTTCGCATATTCCGTAGAAATCACCTATTATGGCGAATATTGAGCGTTTGATTTTAGATTTTAAAATAATCTCTTTGGAATCATGACGGGGTGGCTCTTATGGAGGGCTAGCACTCTTGGTAGGTCTGGCCCTAGTAAAAGGGATGGATTTCGCCTCGCGTTTATATTGGAATATTCTATAATGCTAGCCCTTCGAGGAGGGTTTCTAGGAGGGCTGACTTGTTTACCGAGTTGACAACATGTATTTTCCCACGTAACCCGCTGAATCGCATTTTCCCGTACAGGTTTTCAATTTAAAACCCTACGTATGAACAAACAGAACTTGTGAAATAAAGAGTTGTTTTAAAATATACGGGCGAAGACCAACTTTGTCGCGTGTACGGAGCTTTCACTTGTTAGCCCTCCTGAGGAGGGTCAGCCCTCTCGAGTGCGTTTACATGGAAAATTTCCAGCCCTCGTACGCGAGATCCCGGGTAGTCAATAGCGAGATCTCGCCCAAGGGGGCTGACCCTCCTCTCATATATAAACGAAAACAAATTTTACATATGGTTTGACTGGAGAGTCGGGATCTCGGTAAAGAGGGCAAGCTGGCCCTACCAAGAGGGCCAGCTCTCCTCCATATAAACAGTACACCCCCTTATACGTGAACTGCAAGACGGCAGAAATGCATGTTGACACGTAGGGGTCGATGAAAAATGGAGGGTTTATTTTGTTTGACCAACATAACAATAACACCACCAACTCGTGTTAATGTGTTACGATAGCGCGCTTTTGAATAGCGCAATTGCAAAATATATCAAGTTCGACAGGAAACTGTCAAAATTCATCCGGTAGGATGAGCGAGAATGTGTTAATGAATCGAAAAGCGTGCCCCTTATTCACGGACTAAAAATTCGAGGAAAACACGACGCACAAATATTGGACGAAGTCAGACAGTTGCTGGTCTATAGGACTGCGAAGGTGTCGTATTAATATAATTATACAATCGTCGAAGATGTAATCAAAACAAGAGTTCAACAATAGTATTGTGCTGCGCAGGCAGTCTATAGTCATAGATATTTAGTGCTTTGATTTGATTTTGCCAGTAATCACTGCGTTTGTCAACATGTCCCTTGTCTAGTGCTTCATCGGGTTAAAAACAAGAGGCGATAGTCAAGTGTTTTAGAGTCGATACTGTGAGCTTCTAACGAAATAATGTGTACGAAGTCTAACTCGTTACGAGCGAAAGCTCTTGAAACGTAACGTGAATGAAACGGTGGAAAAAGCCAACATATTAAGCCCACAATGACACACTCGGTACGCAACTTGGCCTGAAAGCGGTCACTCGAGACGGTGTGTCTCACCGCCACGAGTGGTGACGAAGGCTGAACAACATTTTCACACAATATAATTTTTTACACACATCACACGGCGTGTCGACAGCCCCGGCTTTGGTAACAAGACCCAGAACTGTCGGCGGAATTGTTTGTTTACAATAGCACGATTATGTCCACACGCCCGAAACATGTTTGGAAGTTTAATGGAATATCTGGCGGGCATTAAGCGAGCATTTCCACATGGAAACTATACGAATAGGATCCAGGGTATCGTATTCGGATAAACAATAAACTAAACCCTAATACGCGAACTCTAATACCAACGCTAATTACCCTAATATTGACTTGGAGTTGGGTTGATACTACAAGACCTTTTTGGTACCAGTATCTGTATAGTTAGACTTCCCAGTATTTTTTCCCCGTTTACCGACACAAGACAAGCGAACAAGACAAGAGTGGTCGACTTGTGGAAAGTCTAACCGTATAGATATATCACATTGCGAAGCAGACGTATCGTATACTCGGCTCTGTTATCTGAGTCCGTGTTGAGTGGGTGTAATGGCCACCAGAAGGTCTAAGATTCGGGGAACACGGAAACCCTTTGAAGAGCGACTGAGGAACATATTACATAAGATTGACTGCATAGGGAATGCTTTACTAAATGAGCGATTTAAAAGCGTTATTCTGCGTGGGAAGTGTAGAAATACAAATCGAAATCTCTAAAAGGTTAGTGTACTGCCGAAATAGTGTGTAGGAGGTCAAACGCTTCGAGCGAATTAGGCCCTTTGGGCTTCGTCAGAGAGCAAAACACTATATATAATGGCTCTAACCACCTCTAACGAATTAAATGTCTAGCTATAATAGGAAGACAAGTTTATAGTGTTGAGGTTAGTACTATAAGGTTTATAGTAAAAGTGTTAGTTTTGGCATTAGTGTTTGGGTTAGCATTTGTATTTACATATATGGATATAAAAGCGGCACTAATCCACCAACGAGAATTCAAATCGCTGGCATAACAAAGTAATCCAAAGGTTAAACAGCAATAACCGGCAGCGTTTATACAATGCGCGAGGGAACTGGCGGGATTATTAATATTTTGCTGACAACCAAAACATCGTTAATGAATAATGACAATTATAGCCATATTCATATAGTCTGTCATGTAACCACTTCGCTGCTAAGAACGGTTTACACAAATAACTGTGTTTAATCGCGTCAAGATTAAAGCGCGCCTTACATTATCAGCTAGCGTCATACAGTTATACTAACAAATCTGTTCTGCGGTTTAATATACGCTCACACGAAAGACCCGCGGTAGATGCCGCACATGTGTCCACACACCACAGTGTCTCAAATAGCAGCAGCCCTGCGTATATATATATATATATATATATATATATATATATATATATATATATATATATATATATATATATATATATATATATATATATATATATATATATATATATATATATATATATATATATATATATATATATATAATATAGCAAAGTGGTCTTACTCTGATGAAGGGCTCCGCTCGAAACGTCAGTATATCGTCACTAAATTCTTGGCAGTTTACCACCTTTTCACTTTGCTATATATTCAAAACACTGTCTACGCAGCACTCTACTTTTATATATAATATATATATATATATATATACATATACATATATATATATAAAAGTAGAGTGCTGCGTAGACAGTGTTTTGAATATATAGCAAATCCACCTTTTATACAATAAAAATAAAACCACCTTTTGGTGGTAAACTGCCAAGAATTTAGTGACGAGATACTGACGTTTCGAGCGGAGCCCTTCATAAACGTCAGTATCTCGTCACTAAATTCTTGGCAGTTTACCACCTTTTCACTTTGCTATATATATATATATATATATATATATTATATATATATATATATTATATATATATTATATATATATATATATATATATATATATATATAATATATATATATATATATATATATATATATATATATATATATATATATATATATATATATATATATATATATATATTTATATTAATATTATATTTATATATTTATATATATTTATATATTTACACATATAACTGGCAAAGTTCTGAGAGTGCTCGATATCTTGAAAGATAGAGCAATTTAATAGATTTAAGGTAAAAACTTAGAAAATGTTCGCTGCTACTCCGAGTTTCACGCCGAGTGACGATCTTCAGGCTTGGCCCTTTGTGGCAGTTTGAGCACTCACACTTTCTGGACATAGGGCCCCATGCGCACTTCACGCTTTCTGGATATATGTTCTGATCGCCGGTGCTGTCCCACAAGCGGTTGTCAATGACGATATATGGTATTTAAAAATGCTGACTAAGAAATGCGAAGGATTGATTCGAATAAAAAGTATCGACTATATCTTTATAGGGTTATATTAACTATGATATATGCCAGACTGCTTATACACTTATATACCCAGCCAGTATATACACTTATACACTTATATATCCTTATATACCCAGCCAGAATGCTTATACACTTGCGACATATATATTATCTAAATTATCGCATATATTATCTCCACCTCCGTGGGAAGATTGCCAGGAACTTAAATCAGTCGGGAATATTAATGATCAGTCAAAAGAAATATATCTCTCGATTACATGATAAATGCAGGCAGCGCTTTATTGGCATAAGCCCTTCGCATTTCGTAGTGAAGGAATATGTTGAGTGTTGGGCTAATATAGCTCGATGTTTTGTTTTTGACAGTGAAATACCACTGAGCCAGAGGCTGAATTAGTCATTAGCAGTGTAGCATATAGTACTATTGCGACTTACGTTTCATCAACCATGTTCGTTCAGACGTTTGGTGCATGAAATCTTCTCCCAATATTAATCCCGATTGTAATAAAACAAAACTGGTAAGGAAGAAAACCATGATGCTCGAGAATGTTTCGAGAATTGGTCTAGAAGACCTCCAAGTCGTCGGTTCTTTTCCTGAGTAACACTATACGACGTCCGATATTCACGGTTCCTTACCACCAAAACGATGCCCTTATTACCCACTCCTCTTCAGTTGATGGTGATCGAGCATTAACGGTAACAATTGCTCGACAGATATTCAAAACTCGTCAACCGTTCACCCGTTCGTTATAATGAAAGGATAATTGCTAATATAGTTTCATGTCAATGACGGGTGAACCCTGGGGTAGGAAATGACCCGCGGAAGTAGGAAGGTGATGATTAACAAAGACCGACTCGCAGTGGGGCGTCCATTCGAACGAGGCGTCGGAGAACTTCACGAGCTTGCTGTTGACGGGCGAGGTGTCACCTCACGCAGCAGGGTATTTTCGTTGGCTGCAAATCCGAGCGTTTTTCTCCAGCCGATGATTCGAACAGGTGTTTTTGATCAAGCTGTAAGCATACCAATGCAGCCAGCATTCACGCGGCGCTCAAACAACATACCAAAAGCCTTAGCTAAGTTTTAAAGTTACTCAGCAACCACTGACAGCAGCAGTTTTTGCTACAATGTATGCAAATCACAGGACAGAGGGACAGATTTGCCATGTTGTTAGAGCAAAAAAACCCACTTAAAATAACAAGTACATGTATATCTGATGTAAAATTATAGTGTGTGCTGTGTGATGTGTAGATAGTGTAAAAATATGAATCAAAATTACTCCAGTAAAAGGTTCACGCGAAGGCCCTTCGTGAGAAAGTGAAGAAACCACTTGAGTTATAATCCTCATAATCTCCCATTTACTACAGTTTAGATCTCCTATTTACACTATTGCGGAGAACAACAACCATTTACCCTTTTAATGATTGATATTATATTATTTGATATGACAATGAAAGATGAATAGATAATATATATTCCTTGTACTGACTTTCAGTTTGGGCCTAATTGTAAAGCAGTCTCTGTAGATGTTTTGGTGTAAACAACGAAACATTAGATCTATTAAATATTTGTTTTTGATCACTGAATTCGTGTGTGGTATGCTCAATGCCTATCCTTAATTGTTAAGCAGGGATTTTATATTCTTATCTGTTAAAATTACGCTTTCCGTCTGGTAAATCTATCGAAAATGGGAACGTCTTACATAGCCCAAGTTAGTTTGAGCATTTAGGGTTACTAGTATATTACCAGGTTCGTATATTAGTATATTAGTCAGGTTACCCAACCATATTAAGATCAGAAATCTAACCGTCCCAACCATTTATGGGTAAAGAAAATCTTTTACCCAACCCAAGAAGAAAAAAGTTAGATAAAGCACAATTCGCGGCATATCGTCGATACAAGTTTTAATAACAAACCCAAATAGATATACAGACAGAGCCCACTGTAACTTTCAGATTATTATCTCCCAATACTGAGCAGGAATCCAAAGAAAACAAGCTAGCAGAGGATTACAATAACAAAAGCTAATGTGCAATGATGATTAAGGAGAACTGAGATTTTAAAGGATGAACTCTTAATTTTTTATGTATATAGTCATGAAAATTGTGCTAAATTTGGTGGTGAAAAAAAAAATTAAAATTTTAAATTTTAAATTTTCCCAACCCTTCAGAGAAGTGATTTTTTTACCAAACCATTTAGATCTTAGAATTTTCAGTTACCCAACCACTTTCTCTTCGGCCACCTCCCCGGACATAAATAATGATCAGTCCCTTAAATATATATTTTAAATCGTAATATTGAATCATTAGACACTTGGTAGGCTATATATTTTGTTTTATTGGTCGTTAACGATGCTCCAAGCATTATCATTTGAACTTTTTGAAGTCGCCATCTTGAATTTTTAGCGTTTCAAGGGTTTGACCTGTTCACACGAGTTATTGAAAAGGCAAAATGACAAAATAGCGAAAACCGGGGATACTCCAGCCAAAATACAAATGTAGTTCATATGAAAGATCTTACTGACTTTAGTTTATTTCCAAAGTTTCAGCATTCCTTTCGATTTAGTTAAGAAGATATGACTAGTTGAAGTTAAAAATTTGAGAATTTTGACACCATATTGGTTTTGAAAATATGACGTCATTGCGTGATTCTTTATCGGCAGTGGAGTTGTTTTGATAGCGATCACATAGTGATAGCTGTTGTGAGTGCTCTTTGGAGGAAAATTAGTAGAAATAGACTATTTAGTTCCTCACGCAGGAAAGTAGAGATATAGACATAATACGAGATAGAATCACGCAATGACGTCATATTTTTAAAACCAATATGGCGTCAAAATTCTCAAATTTTCAACTTCAACTAGCCATATCTTCTTAACTTAATTGATAGGAATGCTGAAACTAGCTTTGGAAATGAACTAAAGTCAGTAAGATCTTTCATATGAACTACATTTGTATTTTGGCTGGAGTATCCCTTTAACAGATAATATCGTTTTCAATATTGAAAATACTGTCGTTTGCTCAAACGTCGTGTCATAGTCAATTCTAAATCAGAACGTAACTAAAATAGGCTTTGAGAAACCGCAACATGTAGCTAAACATGAAAACAGCCTTCAAAAACGGCGAACACAGAACATAAATACAACACGTACGATCCATGTATAGCGACACCTATAGCAAATCCATTCAAGTGACAGGTGTTGAATGAAATAATGATGATAACTAAGTGTTCTGCGGTATCTAATTCAGTTCAAGGTTTAGTTTCACTTCCCTTACGATAACAATTGTGCCATAGATACTTTACGCTAGCCGTTTAATACAAGTAAAAGCCAAAAATTGTGCCACAGATAACTGGCTTTTTAATACAAGTATAAACAACAATACGAAACGCCAGTTTAATATGCTAGTTTAATAGAGAGACAATCTACATTAAATTACTGAGAATATTTTTGGGACTTTGACTGTTTAACTTTAATAGAGTGTGGCCGCTTAATATAGGTTCTACTGTATACCTTAACACATTAGCAACTAGCGAGATACCTTATGCTTTAGATCTACAACGACAACGTCGACCTTCGTACAAACGAATTCTTCATGCAAATGAAAGATTTTTATTCCCAACAGTAATCACAACAAAAAGGACATAAGGAAACAAAACTGAATAAGTACTTTTTAGATCAAATTATGTGACCCAAAAACCGGAATATTGTAGTTTGAGGTTGTAAAAAAGGGCATGTTGTAAAACATATGGACTGGACTGGACTGTACTGGACTGGACTGATAAAACATGGACTAATAAAACATGGACTGATAAAACATGGACTGATAAAACATGGACTGATAAAACATGGACTGATAAAACATGGACTGATAAAACATGGACTGATAAAACATGGACTGATAAAACATGGACTGATAAAACATGGACTGATAAAACATGGACTGATAAAACATGGACTGATAAAACATGGACTGGTAAAACATGGAGGGTTAAGGATCTTTGTTGTTTTGGGGTGAGCGATTATTTGTTAATGTAGACATCATACATTCACAGCTACACGTTACATGTTTTACCAGTCCATGTTTTATAACAAATAATCGCTAACCCCAAAACAACAAAGATCCTAACCCTCCATGTTTTACCAGTCCATGTTTTATCAGTCCATGTTTTGCCAGTCCATGTTTTATCAGTCCATGTTTTATCAGTCCAGTCCAGTCCAGTCCAGTCCATGTTTTACAACATGCCGTAAAAAAGGTGAATTAGGGTTCTCGGTCACATGACCTGTGACGTCATGGTAAAGAGGTCAGTGTTGGCAGAAATGCAAAGAAATTTAACTTCTTCTCAACGTTATTTTAGTAATCGCTATTACAACATAAATTGATTCGATGGATTTTTCAGAAACTTTAATGCTTGTATGAACTAGAACTATAGTGTTTGTGACTTCATTCAGCGATGAAGTTAAAACTTGCTAAGTAACGCTGTCGCCGCTTTAGGTTTTATAGTCCTCCATTGGAATCTCGAGTCCTTCATTTCTTTTTTTGTATGATAATTTTTATTGAAAAATACGCCATTCGCGATTTCCTGTTGCCGTCCGTGAAGCATTCTAATGCCACTCTGAGCACAGCGTCTTCCAGACTTGGACTGAGGTCAACTGAGGGGCCTTGCCATCTCACATGAAAGGGTCCCATCCTAGATATACGACAGCATTAAGGCTGATGAATATGTTAAGGGGGCCTGGCGTGTGTTCTAGACTTTCTAGTATCGGTATTATGAAAACCTCGTTCCCACCTATGAAAGTATTAAGGACTATTTAAGGACCAAATAATTTGGTGAAAGCTAAAAGGGATGACTCAAAAGAGCCACCTGACAATAGTCAACATGTTGTGTCTGAGTTCATTTTGGTACCCCCCTAGCGGTGTGGCAGCCCATGAACTCAGACCTGATCAAGAACACCAGTTCACTCGTGTAGGGGAGTCTCGGTTTTATTTAATTTATTTACTTAACTTTCTTTAAACACAGTAGCCTATCAACATTGTACAATATAAAAATATATAATTAAAAAATTGTTGCTTTTCATAGGGCCGTGCATCTACTAAAATACTTATTAAAATTTCTAGACATACTATTACTTAAAATTACTATGAATACTATAACTTACGATTACTACCTACGTCGATACATCTAATCACTTACAAGATAAAAGTACTGCTATTATTATATATTACATGATTAATAACTTAAACTTGATAAAATTGTACTATTTTCAGTGTTCGTATTCTCTCTTAATTTCTTTTTAAAATCATCTTTTGTATTTTTAAGATCTATTGACAGAGTGTTCCAGACCTTGGCAGCTTTATAACCAAAACTGCGCTTCGTTGCATTTGACCTGGGCTTTGACAACATCAGCATATTGCTGTTACTTCGAAGATTATACATTTAATTTTCAGAAATTTTGAATAATCTAGTTAAGATCTTAGGAGCATTCTTTTGTAGAATCTTGTGAGTCAACACTAGTAGTTCTTCTAGTCGACAGTAATTTATTAAGTCATGGTTGCCAATTTAATTTCTGTAATATATCTTTCGATCGGATTTCATAACTATCACCACTTATAACTCTAGCTGCTCTGTTTTGGAGTTTTTGTTGTAATACTAATGAGCAGTTGTCAAAATGTGGTGTAACAAGCCTATGGTTTAACAACCTTGCACTGGTGTGCATCATTGGAGGCGTGAACTGTCATTGACACATAAGGCGATGAAAGTGACTGTGTAGAATTGCCCCGGAGCAATTTTTGGGTGTGTCAGCCACCCATATCCTAATTCCATGGCTTAAATTCGGGCCTTGGTTTCCTTTCAATAACAAAATAAGCTAAAGCAAGACCTAGGACCTTCGAATAGATCATAGTTATATTTATGTAATGTATTTGACTAATGATTATCTATATAGACTATATGTATTAACTTTTGTAAAAATAAAAAATCCATGATTAATGAGCGTGTTTATATGCGATAAAGACGCTTGCTGTATACTCGATAAATTTCTTGGTGTTTTAAGACGAGCTTTGAATAAATCATAGTTATATTTATGTAGTATATTTGACTAATGATTAGTTATGTGTTATTCTCGAACACATGTTTAACTCTTTCCTGTCGAGCTGAAAAACATGCAAAATTGAACCACTGACCTCTTTGTTCTATTGATATTTCTAGAAATAACCATAAATGCATGTTGCGAAAGTTATACATGAAAGCCCAATAAACCGGCTTTTACTAGTGCTTTTAAATTGCCCGAACAAGACACATTATATGTTTATATAATTTAGCATTAATTATCATAAATCAGGTTGAAAAACTTTCATTTTTCTAGAAAAGCCCGTTTTTCTAGAACATCTTGCACGCCCGCTTACGCCCGCGTTAGCATCATGAAAATTCAAAATGCCACCAATCGCAGAGTTTTTATGAAATCAAATCAAACTTGGCGTGTGAGTGGATCTCATGTAACGAATACTTTAAGGCTTGGGCTAAACGTCGAACTTCTCATGAGTCGTCGAACTCAGTGCAAATTAGCTTAAATACTAGACTATCCTAATTTGTTCGACACAGACACAGACTACACTCGAAATTTTCCTTCACCATAAATCGTTAGAACATGTACATGTAGTTTAATCGAGTGAAATGCCAAATATTACTTGTAATATTCTGGAAGTACACTGATATTTTAAGAGATGCCACCTTTGTTTCCGTTTATATGAGAGGCGGAAGCCCTCTTTCGTGAGATCTCGCCTAGGAGGGCTAGAAATTTGCCATGTGGGCTGGCTCTCCTAGGAGGGCTGGAAAAATTAAACTAGACAAAACAACTGGGTGTTTCTGTTCATCTCATTAATTTTCCAAAGTTTTAAAAGGTGATACTGTTGGAAAATTTAAACGAGAAACATCGATACTTGTGGAGAAATCATAATGAGCTTTTGCTATAGAATGTTGGCGCCATGACGCGCCCTATAACCAGACCTCCTCGAAGGCTAGATAATTCCCATGTAAATGCCAGGTGAAACCCAGCCCTCCTGCTAGGGCTAGCCCTACCGAGAAGGTGGAGGCTATTTCAGATACCTTGAAAGCAGATCCGCCCCAGTGCTTTCATTATTTTACACGGTCATATTCAAATCAGGCCGGACGCCTGATTTGAATATGCGCTAAGATGGAACATAGTTAATATATGGATGGAAGAGAACGTTGAACCTACTCGAGTAAATATTCACCATATTATTGATCTGGAAAGTTTCAATACAATCTACCAATTATTAGTAGATATTCGTCTTTTTGGAAATTTGTGAGTAAATGACGTCATAATGTGTCTCATTTGCATGTTTCAAAGACCTGAATATGGCTTTGGAATATGATGAGTTATTGACTAAGAGAGAACGATATTTGTCTTCATTTCAAAAGTACTTCTAAATAAACTCAAAATTTGGATAGGCGATTATTCCGTCGTAGCGCCACTTTAAGGTGGTTCGTTTTTGAAGCTATTCAACAAACTCAAGAGTTTATCGGGTCTAAAACACTCGCGGCTATCACTCGCGGCTATCACTAGCGGCTATCACTCGCGGCTATCACCTCGTGTTTTAAACCCGATAATCATTGCTCATTTTTAAACAATAAATAATTGGTTGAATTTCAAAATTTCGACATACAGCTAGGATCAGCGCGGTGTCTGTGGGCTCATCCACTTATACCGCGACTCGCTTGGCAGATAATGAGCGATGACTGACTTCATTTATATTAAGTCTATTTAATAACCGGAGACTCGATTCTAAATAGGGGATTTACACTGTTTAGACTTTAGGTTTCCTATAATCCACTTTAACCGCGTAGCCGATCATATTTCTCCAGTAGAAATCACTGAGGCCGATCTTGTGAAGGCATCTCTCCGGACATGTGAACACAGCAATCGTAGCAAAGTGTATAGTTTGGGTTTGGTAAGCGCTGCATAACGTATTGCTTGGAGGAAATGACGTAAAAGGGGCTTCGGTTTACATTGCAGTGTTACACTCTCTGACGAAGGGCCATGTATTTTCTGCTTGTATGCAGTAGATACGCATTACTGTGCTGTAGCACAATCAGCTGTCCTCAAGGGTATACCTATTGTTAGCAAATTCTATAAATTTGTAGTAAGGAAACACCTTATTTCTCTCACTCGCAGTCCTACACGGTTGTTACTTGGTCGAGACGGGTAAATCCCCGACGATATGAAGACGAACAAATAATCCGCAATAGAAAACTGGTGAAACAAATCAACAGAGTGCACGTTCGCATATAGCTAATTGTTCGAAATACATTGTAACAGACAGAAATAAGGTTGGCTCGCAAGTCATCATGGAATACGACGGTATCCGAGTCAGATGAAGAAAAGCGTCTCAAGACACATAAGGACGCTGCAAGTAGGAAGAGGAGAAATTCTAAAAGAAAAGTGCTGTTGGACAGCCAGGGTAATATGAGTTCTGATTATCGTATCCGAATTTTCGTAGCTAATTCTCGTTTTCTTTGTGAATTCTCGTGTATGGTTGGTGACCTGCTAGTGCACCAACCATCAATAAGCCTGTTGTTACTGATGTATGTTCAAGCATTTAAGATGAAAATGTTTTACGTTCGTTCGAGCGCAGCGAATAAGAACGCAATCAACCTTTTACAGTTATCGATTTGTACTTCTACATTGCCTACACTTTCAAGTATATCACAGTTGGATCTTTTCACCGCTGCCACCATATGCCTATAAACTCAAGAGGTTTTGTCACCGAGTCTCCGCCAAGAAATGGTAAGTAATTTGTTTCCTTAAGTTTTAAGGTTTTCTGTGCAAGCTATATTTTGTCAATACTCAGAAAAACTCTGAGCACCAGACAGGACTCGAACCAGTAACCTTCTGAATGCTAGACAGACCCTCTAACCATTGAGCCACTAGAACTGAGATGACAGAGCAAGGTTAATTACGGTATTTAAACCTGGGACGAGTCTTGCAGTGTTCACAAATACTTGTTGGACTACAAGTCGTGTTGTAACAGTCAATTTCCAGTCAAATGTTGTTAATTAAGTTAGCTAGTTGCAGCTTGATGTTTGTAAAGTTGGAAAGGTTTTGCTGTGGAAGCTGTGTTAAGTTGTCAATACTCAGAAAAACTCTGAGCTCCAGACAGGATTCGAACCAGTCGTGACAGTCAATTTCCAGCCAAATGTTGTTAGTTAAGTTAAGTAGTCGTATCTTGAAGTTAGTAATGTTGTAAAGGTTTTGCTGTGCAAGTTGTGTTTGGACTACAAGTCGTGTTGTGACAGTCAATTTCCAGTCAAATGTTGTTAGTTAAGTTAGGTATAGTTGTATCTTGAAGTTAGTAATGTTGTAAAGGTTTTGCTGTGCAAGTTGTGTTAAGATGTCAATACTTATAAGATGTCAAAAATATTCTAAATACAGAGAGCGCACACTAGTCTGCAAACAAGCTACAATCTTCGATAAAACCTGTTGTTAGATATTTTACCACTTTAGCAAGAAAAATCCCCCGCCCCCTGTGCAATGTTGTTCCTAATTGCAATCAACATTGAAGGAGGGAGGGGGGATAAACAAAAAAACACTACATTTAACAAGACAGATGCGTGTTTTTTTTGTTAAGCCATGTAACAACCGTTTTGTTCAAGATTGTAGCTGAAGACACGAACTTTTCGGCCCTTGAAGTATATACCGTCGATAGCTAACATTTTCATTATATTTTTAGCAAAATTTCCTTTTTTTTCTTTCAAATTTCAAAGTGCCTTTGGCGCAAACATCTTGGAGTGTAATGTCTGTAAATACAAGTGATATTTTGAATTTAAGGTTACCTGGAAACCAGTGGCGTAACTAGGAATTTTTAGCGGGGGGGAAAGCATTAAGATTTTCCGAGAAGTGGGCGTGGTCATGTGGGCGTGGTCATGTGGGCGTGGTCATGTGGGCGTGGTCATATGGGCGTGGTCATATGGGCGTGGCCACGCAGCAAAATGCCATATTTATTATTCACTAATTTATATAACATTAAATCATTTCTACTCG
The DNA here is from genome assembly GCA_035772405.1 of Chrysogorgia sp. JL179-B06. Lineage (NCBI taxonomy): Eukaryota > Metazoa > Cnidaria > Anthozoa > Scleralcyonacea > Chrysogorgiidae > Chrysogorgia > Chrysogorgia sp. JL179-B06. Next base: position 489,771 of record JAYKKM010000335.1, read on the forward strand.
TGTCTTATATACATAAATTCATCTTAATTGTTCTTAAATTACGCAGTCTTTCCGTATTATATTAGCAAACAAAAAACTGTAAACGGTTAGAAAGTCAATATTGGTACTATTCTGATCTGGTTGCTTAGCCGAAAATATTACAATATGAGAAGTTCAACATATAGTTGAGATTACTTTATAGATTAAAAATTTTCATTCAGTCTTGCGTTTAAAAATGGCTTTTGGAGATCCCTTACAGCAATGGATGAGACATGCTCGCGATTTATAGCGATGCATTCGAGATTAGAAAGACGGTGTTCTGTCATTGTACTGCGTGAATAGGTTTTGACTCGCTTAAGGCAACTGAATGCCCTCTCATGAGCTGAGGAAACAGGCAAAGTTAGAGCAAGTCTGAGCAATGTCGTAATGTTTTCGAATTGAGCTGTGAGCTTTTTTCGCATGGAAACTTCCGACAGGGAATCAGAATTTTCCAACAGATGACCATTTAGATGTTGTGTGTGTTGGGGCGACCGCTATTTTTACGACACTACCAGAAACTCACATAAAATGTCATGAAGCCAGAATTAGTTTTTAAACTAGAAATACGAATCCGAAATAATCCCCTCGCTCGCCTTTTCTACCACCCCTACAGTTTATTTCCCCCCTTCGTAAAAACGGTTTATGTACTTAGAAATTAGTCGGCCAAATCTGTCAGCCGGCTCGGTGCTTTGAACGTTATCTATTTTACGTCGTATATTTTGAACGTTATCTCGATCAATATTTAACCGTTTTCAATTCTGAAAACAGATTTGGAATTAGCGAGTCTAAATACATAACACACGTACCTATTATAATACGCAAACGTGTATACCCTTCGTAAAAACCTCTTTATGTAGTTCGTCATAAATGGCCAATGACGGCTAGCGTTTCTGCCCAAATATTATCCGATTCAAACGGATCACGTCACCCAAAACGACTTTTTACTTCCTTATAAAGAGTTGTAATTCAGTATTTCTCTTCAGTATTTACTTATAGTGGTGTAAATGCAATTTACTTACCTTCAATTTCTTCGCATGCTCTGTATGTCTTTCCATGGTCTTTGATAAATCGACATTTTTTGAAACTTTGTACTGTTTGGAAAACAAAACAAAATACAAAGACAGTTGAGATGAAAGATTAGACAAAATAAAATAGAATAAAATATGTTTAGAACATAATACAAAATCATGCAACAGATAAACTGTATATTTCTTGTAACATTGTGCAAAATCTCCATATAAATGATAATGATGATGATGAAGACGATGAGGATGGTGATGACGATTTATTAACTTCGCCTCATAATAATACAGGCTGGGTAACCGCAACAGCAATAGCCAATTACTGCGGCCAATTACTGCGGCATGATAATAATGATAATGATGATGATAATAATGTGTTAATAGACACACTGCTGTAGTGAATGTGGGAGAGCTTGGAGTAGACAGACGATACATGGACGATCGTCAAGCTCGTATCCTCAGAAAAATGATTCTGAGTCCCGGACAGGAATCGAACCTGTAACTTAACCTTCTGATTTATGATGATAATAATGATTATGATAATGATGATGATTATGATAATGATAATAATGATAATAATGATAATATTGATGATAATGGTAAGGATGATGATAATGGTTAAGGATGATAATGATAATAATGATAATAATAATATTGATGATAATGATAATGGTGATGATGATAATGATAATGATGATGATAATGATGATAATGATGCTAATGATGCTAATGATACTAATGATAATAATAATAATAATGATGATGATGCTAATGATAATAATGATGACAATAATGATGATAATAATAATGATAATATTGATCATGATGATAATGATGATAATAATGATAATATTGATCATGATGATAATGATAATAATGGTAATGATGCTAATTATGCTAATGACACTAACGATGCTAATGATAATAATAATATGATGCGAATGATGATAATGATAATAATGATGATAATGATGACATTAATGACAATAAATTAAAAAAGTAATTGTTATTAATTCTAGTGAATGTAACGACTATTATGATACATGGACAATCGTCAACCTCATATCCTCAGATACTCCAAGCTCTCTCACATTCACTTCAGCAGTGTAGAAATTAACACAATTATGTCGCTGCCAAATAGTGTTAATTATTCTTTGTAATATCGTTTTCAAGAATCTTGTTGACATAAAGGCAATGCTACTTAACCAGCCTTCGCCTATTGTGATTCGAAGATAACTTTAATTTAAGATTGATGTCAAGACCATTTTTGCCTAAATAGAATTAATTTTCAGACAAATCGGTGCAGGGTTATAGCCCCAGCCCCACCCCGTAAACCTATGGATACAACCGCCCTGAAATGATACAGTAAAAAAGTAGAGTGCTGCGTAGACAGTGTTTTGAATATATAGAAAAGTGAAAAGGTGGTAAACTGCCAAGAATTTAGTGACGAGATACTGACGTTTCGAGCGGAGCCCTTCATCAGAGTAAGACGAGATGAAATAAAATAAATAGGGCTTATATATATGCCAAAAGGGTGCATTTGATGATACAGTCTGATTATAAAATGATACAGTCTGATTATAAAATGATACAGTCTGATTATAAAATGATACAGTCTGATTATAAAATGATACAGTCTGATTATAAAATGATACAGTCTGATTCTGAAATGATACAGTCTGGTTCTGAAATGATACAGTCTGGTTCTGAAATGATACAGTCTGGTTCTGAAATGATACAGTCTGGTTCTGAAATGATACAGTCTGATTCTGAAATGATACAGTCTGATTCTGAAATGATACAGTCTGATTCTAAAATGATACAGTCTTATTCTAAAATGATACAGTCTGATTCTAAAATGATACAGTCTGATTCTAAAATGATACAGTCTGATTCTAAAATGATAGTCTCATTCTGAAATGATACAGTCTGATTCTGAAATGATACAGTCTGATTCTAAAATGATACAGTCTGATTCTGAAATGATAGTCTGATTCTGAAATGATACAGTCCGATTCTGAAATGATACAGTCCGATTCTGAAATGATACATTCTGATTCTGAAATGATACATTCTGATTCTGAAATGATACAGTCTGATTCTGAAATGATACAGTCTGATTCTGAAATGATACAGTCTGATTCTGAAATGATACAGTCTGATTCTGAAATTATACAGTCCGATTCTGAAATGATACAGTCCGATTCTAAAATGATACAGTCTGATTCTAAAATGATACAGTCTGATTCTGAAATGATACAGTCTGATTCTGAAATGATACACTCTGATTCTGAAATGATACAGTCCGATTCTGAAATGATACAGTCCGATTCTGAAATGATACAGTCTGATTCTGAAATGATACAGTCCGATTCTGAAATGATACAGTCCGATTCTGAAATGATACAGTCTGATTCTGAAATGATACAGTCCGATTCTGAAATGATACAGTCTGATTCTGAAATGATACAGTCTGATTCTGAAATGATACAGTCTGATTCTGAAATGATCCAGTCTGATTCTGAAATGATACAGTCTGATTCTGAAATGATACAGTCCGATTCTGAAATGATACAGTCTGATTCTGAAATGATACAATCTGATTCTGAAATGATACAGTCTGATTCTGAAATGATACAGTCTGATTCTGAAATGATCCAATCTGATTCTGAAATGATCCAGTCTGATTCTGAAATGATCCAGTCTGATTCTGAAATGATACAGACTGATTCTAAAATGATACAGTCTGATTTTGAAATGATCCAGTCTGATTCTAAAATGATCCAGTCTGATTTTGAAATGATCCAGTCTGATTCTAAAATGATCCAGTCTGATTTTGAAATGATCCAGTCTGATTCTGAAATGATACAGTCTGATTCTGAAATGATACAGTCTGATTCTGAAATGATACAGTCTGATTCTAAAATGATACAGTCTGATTTTGAAATGATACAGTCTGATTTTGAAATGATACAGTCTGATTCTGAAATGATACAGTCTGATTCTGAAATGATACAGTCTGATTTTGAAATGATACAGTCCGATTCTGAAATGATCTACAGTCTGATTCTGAAATGATACAGTCTGATTCTGAAATGATACAGTCTGATTCTGAAACGATACAGTCTGATTCTGAAATGATACAGTCTGATTCTGAAATGATACAGTCTGATTCTGAAATGATACAGTCTGATTCTGAAATGATACAGTCTGATTCTGAAATGATACAGTCTGATTCTGAAATGATACAGTCTGATTCTGAAATGATACAGTCTGATTCTGAAATGATACAGTCTGATTGTGAAATGATACAATCTGATTGTGAAATGATACAGTCTGATTCTGAAAGATACAGTCTGATTGTGAAATGATACAGTCTGATTCTGAAAGATACAGTCTGATTCTGAAATGATACAGTCCGATTCTGAAATGATACAGTCTGATTCTGAAATGATACAGTCTGATTCTGAAATGATACAATCTGATTCTGAAATGATACAGTCTGATTCTGAAATGATACAGTCTGATTCTGAAATGATCCAATCTGATTCTGAAATGATCCAGTCTGATTCTGAAATGATACAGTCTGATTCTGAAATGATACAGACTGATTCTAAAATGATACAGTCTGATTTTGAAATGATCCAGTCTGATTCTAAAAATGATCCAGTCTGATTTTGAAATGATCCAGTCTGATTCTGAAATGATACAGTCTGATTCTGAAATGATACAGTCTGATTCTGAAATGATACAGTCTGATTCTAAAATGATACAGTCTGATTTTGAAATGATACAGTCTGATTTTGAAATGATACAGTCTGATTCTGAAATGATACAGTCTGATTCTGAAATGATACAGTCTGATTTTGAAATGATACAGTCCGATTCTGAAATGATCTACAGTCTGATTCTGAAATGATACAGTCTGATTCTGAAATGATACAGTCTGATTCTGAAACGATACAGTCTGATTCTGAAATGATACAGTCTGATTCTGAAATGATACAGTCTGATTCTGAAATGATACAGTCTGATTCTGAAATGATACAGTCTGATTCTGAAATGATACAGTCTGATTCTGAAATGATACAGTCTGATTCTGAAATGATACAGTCTGATTCTGAAATGATACAGTCTGATTGTGAAATGATACAATCTGATTGTGAAATGATACAGTCTGATTCTGAAAGATACAGTCTGATTGTGAAATGATACAGTCTGATTCTGAAAGATACAGTCTGATTCTGAAATGATCCAGTCTGATTCTGAAATGATCCAATCTGATTCTGAAATGATACAGACTGATTCTAAAATGATAGAGTCTGATTTTGAAATGATACAGTCTGATTCTAAAATGATCCAGTCTGATTTTGAAATGATACAGTCTGATTCTGAAATGATACAGTCTGATTCTGAAATGATACAGTCTGATTCTGAAATGATACAGTCTGATTCTGAAATGATACAGTCTGATTGTGAAATGATACAATCTGATTGTGAAATGATACAGTCTGATTCTGAAAGATACAGTCTGATTGTGAAATGATACAGTCTGATTCTGAAAGATACAGTCTGATTCTGAAATGATCCAGTCTGATTCTGAAATGATCCAATCTGATTCTGAAATAATACAGACTGATTCTAAAATGATAGAGTCTGATTTTGAAATGATACAGTCTGATTCTAAAATGATCCAGTCTGATTTTGAAATGATACAGTCTGATTCTGAAATGATACAGTCTGATTCTGAAATGATACAGTCTGATTCTGAAATGATACAGTCTAATTCTAAAATGATACAGTCTGATTCTGAAATGATACAGTCTGATTCTGAAATGATACAGTCCGATTCTGAAATGATAGTCTGATTCTGAAATGATACATTCCGATTCTGAAATGATACATTCTGATTCTGAAATGATACATTCTGATTCTGAAATGATACATTCTGATTCTGAAATGATACAGTCTGATTCTGAAATTATACAGTCTGATTCTGAAATGATACAGTCCGATTCTGAAATGATACAGTCTGATTCTAAAATGATACAGTCTGATTCTAAAATGATACAGTCTGATTCTGAAATGATACAGTCTGATTCTGAAATGATACACTCTGATTCTGAAATGATACAGTCCGATTCTGAAATGATACAGTCCGATTCTGAAATGATACAGTCTGATTCTGAAATGATACAATCTGATTCTGAAATGATACAGTCCGATTCTGAAATGATACAGTCTGATTCTGAAATGATACAGTCTGATTCTGAAATGATACAATCTGATTCTGAAATGATCCAGTCTGATTCTGAAATGATACAGTCTGATTCTGAAATGATCCAGTCTGATTCTGAAATGATACAGTCTGATTCTGAAATGATACAGTCCGATTCTAAAATGATACAGTCTGATTCTGAAATGATACAGTCTGACTCTGAAATGATCCAATCTGATTCTGAAATGATCCAGTCTGATTCTGAAATGATCCAGTCTGATTCTGAAATGATACAGACTGATTCTAAAATGATACAGTCTGATTTTGAAATGATCCAGTCTGATTCTAAAATGATACAGTCTGATTTTGAAATGATACAGTCTGATTTTGAAATGATACAGTCTGATTTTGAAATGATACAGTCTGATTCTGAAATGATACAGTCTGATTCTGAAATGATACAGTCTGATTTTGAAATGATACAGTCCGATTCTGAAATGATACAGTCTGATTCTGAAATGATACAGTCTGATTCTGAAATGATACAGTCTGATTCTGAAACGATACAGTCTGATTCTGAAATGATACAGTCTGATTCTGAAATGATACAGTCTGATTCTGAAATGATACAGTCTGATTCTGAAATGATACAGTCTGATTCTGAAATGATACAGTCTGATTCTGAAATGATACAGTCTGATTCTGAAATGATACAGTCTGATTCTGAAATGATACAGTCTGATTCTGAAATGATACAGTCTGATTCTGAAATGATACAGACTGATTGTGAAATGATACAATCTGATTGTGAAATGATACAGTCTGATTCTGAAAGATACAGTCTGATTGTGAAATGATACAGTCTGATTCTGAAAGATACAGTCTGATTGTGAAATGATACAGTCTGATTCTGAAATGATCCAGTCTGATTCTGAAATGATACAGTCTGATTCTGAAATGATACAGTCTGATTCTGAAATGATACAGACTGATTCTAAAATGATAGAGTCTGATTTTGAAATGATACAGTCTGATTCTAAAATGATCCAGTCTGATTTTGAAATGATACAGTCTGATTCTGAAATGATACAGTCTGATTCTGAAATGATACAGTCCGATTCTGAAATGATACAGTCTGATTCTGAAATGATACAGTCTGATTCTGAAATGATACAGTCTGATTATGAAATGATACAGTCTGATTATGAAATGATACAGTCTGATTATGAAATGATACAGTCTGATTATGAAATGATACAGTCTGATTCTGAAATGATACAGACTGATTCTGAAATGATACATTCCTATTCTGAAAGATACAGTCTGATTGTGAAATGATACAGTCTGATTCTGAAAGATACAGTCTGATTCTGAAATGATACAGTCTGATTCTGAATGATACAGTCTGATTCTGAAATGATACAGTCTGATTCTGAAATGATACAGTCTGATTCTGAAAGATACAGTCTGATTCTGAAATGATACAGTCTGATTATGGAACGATACAGTCTGATTATGGAACGATACAGTCTGATTCTGAAAGATACAGTCTGATTGTGAAATGAGACAGTCCAATTCGGAAATAATACATGAGTCTGATTCTGTAATGATACAGTCCGATTATGGAACTATGCATTCTGATTTATGCACACATACGTAAACTTATGTATATATAACGCTTGTGGAATTAATGAATTCTCGTTCTCAGAGCCCCTTCCGAGATGGAAATCATGAAATTCAGGATTATCCTGTATCTTAGGCCCTTTGACATCTTATTTTATTTTATTTTATTTTATTAGCTTCACCATTGTGAAAAAAAAACACCAAAAAAGAAACCTAACATAGATTACACTATACAGTAATAAAACAATGGCAGGGTGACCGCAACAGCATAGCCAATCACTGCGGACCCAGAATTTAAAAGTATATTTAAAATAATAATAATAAATAATTACTGTTAATTTAATAATAATACACAACAACTGTAGCTCAGGAGGGCCGCAATACTCCATTTCTACACCCAGCCAAGATTAGTTATGATCAATAACTCATCATCAGATGATAAGGATCTAGATAACCAAAGCCAAGCCCGGATCCACAGCCGTTCTATATTTGTTTGTCCGCTAGTTTTTGAGCTATTAATAGCAGCCAGACTCTACGCTATTGTAGTCTTTAGTATAGTTTTTAGTTGTTTGTTATAACTTTGATATAATTTGTGAATACTGTTCATCCTATTAATACCAGTTTTGTATAACTGAAGGGATCTAACAGTTTAAATAAATATTATTAAATATTTTTATTGGGTGGAGGATCATGTTGACCAATAACAGGGAATTTACATTGGCATGCAAACCATTCAAAGATTTCCTCGAGCGTTTGCTTCCTCACAAAAGCCATTATTTTGAACCGGATAACGTAATTGGTATAGGCCAGAAAAGCATTGCAATTATCCTCATTCAAGCCTTTCGTCTTTTAATTAGCTCAATTTTCGAAAGTTCAAGATGGTTTTGGAAGATAGCATGAAGTGCTTATGGCATGGAGTATTTTTCTCTGTATTTTTGTATTTTTCTTCTCAAACCTTCTTTATTGTTTAGTTTAGTTTATTAGATTTATCACTCTTTTAGGTGAACGGAATACCCCAACAGGCTAGAAGCTTATGTATGATAGGGGTTCCAAGGGCCTACGATTTAAGGTCGTTATCCGAGAAGACCCGACAGTCTTACCATTTGCTGATATTATTGCAAATGCAACACTTTTTCGGATTTCTCCTCAATTATTACCCTGAGTGGTGGTCCGACCCAGGATTTGAACCTGTGTCTCCCAGCTCATAGACATGTGTGGTAACCACTAGACCACAACAGCTGGTTTAATACCACTCAATAGGCAGAGCCAAAAAATTGAGAGCTTGTAACAGACGCAACAATCTCTTAGTCTTAGCATTTTTATTAATAGATATTGATTATTTTAAAGATATTTTTAGCAAACAAGTTTTTGGATTGCTTCACTTTGTCCGCTGAAAAATCACTATACTCCATGTTGCTCTTATAATTCGCCAAACATCGAATAATATTGAACATTTTATCCACTGATTCCAACGAAATCTACTTGTTTGGTTTTCTAGTTCTTTTTCTTGCGTATTATTCACTCCACAGTCTTCACTATTGGTCGCCATGTTTGTTTTGGGATTCCTTAGTATGCATGCTCAAGTTGAGATTACCCTCACTGATTTCTACCTTGGACTGAAATTTCATGTCGATTGCAAGAGATTTCTAGAGATTTCTCATCCAGTTTGGTGCCGTTCACCGTATTTGACCATTTATTGCAACCCACGTTGCACTTACTATTTACAAGGCTACTATTCTCCCAATATTGGACTATTGTGATATCGTTTGGGACTGCCTCAGCCAAACCGAATAAGATAATCTGTAACGGTGTACTAACGGTTGACACCAAACTTATTCCTTTAAAACACAGAAGAACCTGCATGCACTTAGCTATTTTTACATTTAAATGTGTTTTTAATATGGCTCCAAATTTTTTTAATAATTATTTTAAATTACATCAATCTAAGTACTTAGTTAGAAATAGTAAGATGAAACTATTAGTTCCTAAAACAAAATTAGAGTTTGCAGAACGTAGTGTACTTGTGAGAGCTTCTAAAATTTGTAATAATCTTCCTGAACACGTTCGTTTAGAAACGTCTTTATCCAGTTTTAAATCTAAGCTTTGAAACTTATTTATATGATTCTCATAATTTATTCTCATCTCAATTCTGACATTTTTAAATTGTTTTTTATGTAAATTATAGTATGTATTTAGTTATTTGTAGGGCCTCATTGATACCAGTGAGTCATCACTGATGCAGAATACCCTACTGAAATAAATTTGATTTGATTAACAGGGATGAAATTTTCATCAGGGAGGTAGGCAAGCCGTTGAAACTCTCCATATAATCGGCCCCTAAGCCAATGATCTTCCGGGCCCATAAAATCTTGGGGCTCACCGGAAAATCTACCGGTGTTCCAGTAGAGCACGCCGCCTTAGACTACACTATGCTGGCTATAATTGTTCATGCTATTTCCACAGCCATGGTATTATAGTAAGAGGGGAATAAAAAATAGTTATGGACGACAGCATCCGGCCTGCAAAATAATATTTTGAGCTCGCATTTTGAGTTTACCTAAGTAACCAGGCCTTATTCAAAATGGAAGCCAATATTGGGGTTAGGGTTAGAAAACTCGTTAATAATAATAATAATAATAAAGACGTATTAGGAGCATTATACAATATAGTCTCAATACTCTTACAACAATATAGTCTTAATTTTACTTATAAAACTAATTACAGTTTCGTTATAAGATAAAGCCTACTACTTTATATTACGTTCAGTGGAGCGCGGTGATGCCTGCGAAGGAGGCTAATATATTACCACTATGAACAAAAAAACTATCAATCAAAACTATTAATTACGTAACAAGGCCAGTAGGTTCTCCTCAGTATGACGAATCCCGCGAAGAACCAACCAAAGAAAAAGGATAACGTGGATTGTTCGGAGCAAAATCATGGCGCGTGTGTCTACAGCGACTGCGAGTACAGTTCGATGAGTTTTATTCCAAGTTAGGCGGCGGGTTAGAAAACTCGTCAGGCGGTTAGGGTTAGGATCTTTGTTGTTTTGGGGTTAGTGGTTATTTACATGGTTGTGACAAATTCTGGCGATTATATAGCTCCACTTTTAGCTAGTACTGGCGGCCATTTTGAATAAGGCCACACAGGAAATTTCAAAATAGCCTCAGTTTTGAATAAATTATCGGGTGAAGTTAGTTTCATACTAAATCCTGAAACCCCGTGAGGATCTTGCTCTATTTCATAAATCTTGTATGAGGTCTATTGCAGATTATGCAGCGCTCGTATTCCATTATTTCTTACCAAAATATCTTCTTGTCGACCTCGAGCGTGTACAGAAGAGAGCATTATCAATAATATTACCGGAGTATACTTAGTTATAAAGATGCATGTAACTTCCTTCATCTTGATGATCTTGTAACCCGTCACGATAAGTTATGTTCAAAACATTCTTAATGATCCGCGAACCACAAACTTTATGGTCTCTTACCAGAACATTGTGAACAATCCAGATATAATTTACGTCAACCTAGAGTTTTCAACTTGCCAATATGCCGTACTAACCCGCGGTTCAGAAATACTTTTATAGTACAGAGTTGCCTGAGGAAGAACATCGAACAATTTTAAATGATTATAATTGCTTAGTTTAACCGGAAGTAAATGAGCGAGTACACGCTATCTGATTGGTTACTGAGCTCAAAAACCGTGCGTTATAACAGCTTAATAAAGCATAAGCTGACGTGTTCCTCGCGTAGATTTTGTCGTTTTTGACGGATTTTAAGTAGTTTAAATCACAAAAGAAAGTCAAAGAATACCTGGATACAAAGCTAATCAAGGTACTAACACAACAGAATGTTTTAACTGCAACGTTGAGTGCATTTTCATCGTTAAAATCGCCAACGTGTTTTCATCAAAGGCTTCCTAGCAACGTGCGTTGCTATGTGATAGCAACGTCTCTTATAACAGGTAAATCTACATCTTTCATGGCTTTATTGTTAATTTAATGGTGTTCTTTTATAAAAGAAATAAAAAACTTTGTCTTGTGTGATTAGCGAGTTATAATGGCACTCAAGAAGCTAGTAAAACACTCGGCTATCGCCTCGTGTTTTACACGCATCTCTCGCGCCATTAACTCGATAATCACACGAGACACGTTTTTTATTTCTTAATTACGCAATTCAGCCACTGCTGCACTAGAAATATAGAAATAGTTTCTTTTTATCAACAACAGGTCAGCGGACATCACCTGTAGAGACAGTCTAGCGCTAAAGTAGAGAAGAACATCATAAAATATTCCTAGGAGATAGTCATCAGAATCCTTATCGGATCCATCTTGGAAGAATAGATGGATAACCTTGCAAAGCTAAAAATAATTGCACCTGTAAGCGAGCCGACTCCATGGGTATCAAGTTTTGTGGCTATAAGCAAATTGAATGGAAAGATAAGGATTCTGAAGTCTGATCTCCAGTCCTGGCAATATATTCTATGATGCCCTTCTCTACTTCAGCGCTAGACGGTCTCTACAGGTCATGAGTAAAATTCGAAATTAAAATCAGCTGTTATTTCTAAAATAAAGCATTATCGTAAGAGTTAGGGTTATGTTTAGGGTCAAGGTTAGGATAAGATTTGAGGTTAGGATCGCTATGTTTTGAATTCGGTACTTATGAAACGTCAGCCAAATTCTCGTCTAAGTGTCTCAGTTTTGACACACACGATTACTTATGTATTCTCAAGGGTAATCCTCTTAACTTAAAAAAAGATGCTATAAAAAGCTAGCACGCATCTCATCATCATCTAGGTCGTCCGTCAGGACGCCCCACAGCTTTCACACTCTTTCTCGAATCGTCTCGATCTTCCATAATCGTCTGTAGCTCCTGAATTCTCTCCATCCCAGTATCTTCTAGCAAAGTATCGATGTAGGTGAGTCTTCTTCTTCCTCTACTCGTTCTTCCTTCGGTTGGTTGCCAGAGTACCAGCTTGCTAGCAACTTCTTCACCATGTCGGATGCAATGTCCGCAGCGAGACGCATCCTTCTCTGTTGTAGCTAGAGTTCTACATTCGTCATATGACTTTTCCAGGATCAACATTGAGTGCCATCCTGAGCATTCTCGTATAGCAGCAAGTTGCAGGAAATATAGCAACGGTGATAATCTGTCAAGCTAGTAACGAATAAATGGCGTTTCGAGTGAGTATTTCAATGAAGCACCCCACTTGATCGACTGTTTCAAAATACAGTGGTACTTCATAGTCTCGATTTTCGGTATTTGGCAACGAAGAACGGCGTATCCCCAAAATTCAAGTCACACCTCGCCTTTGTGGTTCTTTCAATTCAATTGGTAGTCAAAAACAGCACTTTGTATTGCAAAATACCACGGGAACAAACATATTTGGCTAGTGAAAAGCGAACTACAGAACGTGTCACCAAAAGTGTCAAACCACAGGCACAGCTTTGGTTGAAACAACAAATATAAGATTAACAACAAATGCATTGTGTGCCATTTTAATTGCAGCAAATTAGGGAAAGTGTTTATACTCTGACACATACTGAGCTGTTTTTAACTTTTTAACGTAACGTCAAATTAACTGGTTGTCGCAATCAGTTTGGCATAATTTCAAACGTCCGGCCTGATAACAGGATGCACGACGGCTTTTCACTATACTTCCACCACTAATGGCTTGATGAAGTGCCAACTAGTCCACAGGACAAAAACATACTTTCCTCCATATAACATCAAACTGGTTCTTTGTATTCAGTTTGGCATAATTTCGAGTGTGCCAGCCTGATAACAGGATGCACGACGGCTTATTATGTCGTCGGTTTCACTATACTACCCACTAATGGCTTGATGAAGTGCCAAACTAGTCCACAGGACAAAAACATACTTTCCTCCATATACTACATAAAACTGGTCCTTTGCATTCAATTTGGCATAACATCAAACGTTCCTCCTCATGATAACAGGAAAGTAACAGCTAGTTTGATAAAGTTCCAACCGATGACAAAAACATGTTTTTCTATACATCGATCGACATGGTGTTTGACTTAAATTAAGGTAGTATTTTCAAATCCTTCTGGACGATTCATTCGCTAAGAGCACGAGGCAAACAAATGAGAAAATGTAAAGACCTTTCGGAATCCGCGCAATTTCCTTCACTGTCATCCAAGTGTAAAAAGTATAATCCGAATGTTTACCGTTTTTAACTGAGAAATATCTGCTTTCTTCCTAGAACTGTTCCTCTGCACTGGCCAAAAGACTTCAAGAATTAAGACTTATGGACTTATGGATTTTCATTTCCGCTTTTTAGGTTTGAAGTCAGAAGTATGACCATATTACTGATGGTTTGAAATCTCTAAATTGGCTTCGCGTGAAACATAAACTGGCCTTTTAAATGAACTAGTAATGGTACATAAATGTTTACATAATCAAGCCGACCGAGTTATCTTAGTGGAACATTTATAGAGCGCTCAAAGATCCACGAAAGAAATACTAGGTAAAGTAATGACTTGAATCTACCAAAATGTAGACTAAAAGCAGGTCAACGATCCTTCGCCTTTCGAGGTACAAAGTCTTATAACGATCTACCAAATGATATCAAACAAATTACTGATATAAAACGTTTTAAAACGAAAGTTTATAATCATTAATCAAATTTGTAAATATTATTTTTATTATTTCATAGATTTTTAAAAGAATATCCTCCTTGTAATTAGATTTTAATATTTATAGCGGAAGAGCCCTCATAGGGAGCTATAATAAAGTATGAAAAAGTAGAGTGCTGCGTAGACAGTGTTTTGAATATATAGCAAAGTGAAAAGGTGGTAAACTGCCAAGAATTTAGTGACGAGATTAAGACGAGATCAGATGAAATAAAATAAATAGGGCTTATATATATATGCCAAAAGGGTGTCACAACTAGAAAGTAGTCAATCAAATGCACGGGAGATAAACAAACTAATAATTGATGAGATGCGAAAAGTTAAATCATTTGCTATTTTTACAGTTGATCAGCAAACAGACTGAGGGGGAGGGGAAATGACAGGTCCAATATCCAAGGGGATTAGGCGATAATATATATAAACAGTAAGAAACAAAAACTTGAAAAGGAATGAAAGTGCATAAGCTAATAATAAAAAGTTCCAAGCAAACTAAAATAACAAAAAAACTTGTAGGAAATTAAATAAAAGAAAAACGTTCGTTAAGACCAAGAGGATGTGTGGCCTACAAAATATCAAAAATTGTCTGTAGGTGACGTAATTGTCTTTACGTAATTGTCTTTGCGTGGCTTACTTCCTAAACTCCCTAAAGGCTTCTACATTTATAATTGTATAATAAAACAATTATTGCATTCGGCTTACACACGATATCAAGAATTATCCAGACCTCTGTCAATGTTATCCGCCTCAGCCTTCGGCAGATATAAACATCGGTCTGGATAATTCTTGATATCATGCTCAGCCTCATCCAATTATTGTTTATTATCATTATCATAGCAGTGCCGATCGTAAAACGACAGAGATGTGTTAATCAGTACAACAAACACGCACAGCTGATACAGACCAATGTGGTTTATTCAATAATTAACTGAAGCAACTCTCCTAAAAGGTCAGTTCCCACGGTGAGGCATAGAAAAACGTGGAGAATTTTTGGGCATAATTGAAGCCTCGTGTAGTGACGGTTACTCGATATTCAAAATATATCTTGGGTCGCGTTTATGAAAAGCATATGTCAGAAGTTGAGATGAAAATACTTAGGTAAGACACGCAGAAGAAGTGTTGAATTGGTAGTAATTTTGACCGTGTTCACGGCACGTTGACACACAAGTATACCACCATCTGCGAATGGTTGAAATTATGGTTGATTTCTTTGAGTGTACTGTCAACGGTTATTTCAGAAAATTGCGCCAGACTATAGATATTTATCTAATCTGTTTATATCTATATCTTGGATAAACATAATTATAACATTCGCCATTCCAAAAGAGATAAACAAACTACTCTTCGCTCCAGGAAAAGAAAACGAAGTGTGATGTACTCATCCATGGTCGCCATGTTGTGGAATTCTACACATTTCAACGCTGATGGCTGAGAGCAGCGAATTTTAAAGGGACTTACAGGAATATATCTGTAATGAACTATCTCTTGATAGCAGTAGATGTTTTTAATTAATGTATATTTTACTGTCAAACGCTGTTTTACTGTAAATTAGATCTACAACTTTATCTAATTATATGTTTTGTTGATTTTTATTATCGCACCGCATGCCTTTTGCCATATACTTTATTTTTGCCATCTATCCTGGCTCGGACCTCCACTCAGGGTCTTAAAAATAATCGAGGAGAAAGTGCTGCCTTTGCAATAATATCAGCGATGGAAGACCATCGGGTCGTCTCGGATAACGACCTTAAATCGTAGGCCCTCGGAACCCCTGTAATTGGGCTTCTAGCCTGTTGGGGTATTCCGTTCAACTAACAGAGTGATAAATAAACTAAACTTTAATATACTGCGCAACACTTTCGCATCTATTTTAAACTATTATATTTTGTTGGCAATGAAGTACTATTATTATTATTATTATTATTTGACAAACTTCACCAAAAATATTGCGTAAAAAGAATGACGACGATTGCAATCAGAACAACATATTATATATTCTGCTGCCGTAACAAGAAATGGACAAATCCCGACTTACTTACATTTTAATGTTGTGCTGTATACTGTTATGTGTTTTTATAGTTATATGTATTGATATTATCGATTCAAGTAGCCGATTGTAAATTACCTTAAAAAGCGAGATTTACAATTGTATATGTAAAATCTAAATTTAAGTTTAATAAAGTTTGCATTATTATTATTATTATTATTATTATTATTATTATTATTATTATTATTATTATTATTATTATTATTATTATTATTATTATTATTATTATTATCTCGGTGTGCAAGATGTGTGAAGTTGATCGTGCAGATTGTTGTAGTCTTGAGAAAGACTATTGTTGGTGACTGACGTTTCGACGGCAGTCGACGTATACACCAGACGTATATATAGGCTAACCTGACAAATACGCTTTACTTGACTCTGAAGATGACCGCCGCTGAGGCCGTCGAAACGTCAGTCACCAACAACAGTCTTTCTCAAGACTACAACAACCTGGACGATCAACTTCACACATCTAATGATACTCCTAGGTTCAAACCATTTACTTCAAGAATATAGTGTCATGTACAAACAATACATGACAATCGAAGCTATATCGGCATTAGATAGAGCGTGTCGGAAAAAACAAAGCGGTACCAAAGCAGAGGGAGGAAGCTTGCCTCTGACGTTCCTGGCGTCGCGGTGACCTTGATTAGAGCGACCAAACCACAGGAGTGTCGTCGAGCACGTCCAAGTTCGCAGGGTTTTTTGTTCTCGATAACATGCATCCTCCTATAGCAGCCTTGGTGTCTAACGAAGACCTAGTCTTGAATAATAACATTTTTCATCTGAGACAAAGGGAATGATAAAGTATAGTCCTTGAAGTGATTCTCGCGAAACCCCCGTCCTTGTTTCAAATACGACGCCATAGTTGAAACGTACCGATGTCGCCGGTTGTACTTAACCGGAATTACCCGCCGACAGAAACTGCTTTGAAAGTATTTAAAAGAAAGAAGAATTGCTTTTGGAATCCATCTAAAACTCTCAATCATAAATTGTTTTCTTACAAATACTTTGAAAACCTACGGAAGTAATTTGGTATACGTTTGTCGGTGTAGCCGTCCAAATTTTGCAAACTCTATTGTTTGAGGAAACTGACTCAGTTTCCTCAAACAATAGAGTTGGCAGTGACTCAGACGAAAACAATTTGAAATAAGGGGATCGGTGGATCAACGTTGTCATTTTCAACGTTGTCATTTTCATCACTGTCATTTTCCTGTGAAATTCAACTGTGTTTACGCTACACCTTGCACATTTTCGAGGTCCCTGGAAATATAGGAGGTCCGTGATACAAACATCAAAAGCGTGGTCACACGCCTACCGACCAGAGCCGAGCAGCGAAACACTTTGTCATGAGTCACCGTCTCTCGACGCTTGTCCGATCATATAATGTGCGCTAATGAGATTATATAATCGCCGTTTGATCGCCGAACTCAAATACGATGAACAAATAGTATATGGCAGAGGTCACGCGATGACTAACGAGAGGTCATTGCAGAAAATACCCTGTCTTTCGAGGCACGCCGAAACTGGAGCAGATGCGATCCACAAAGGAACGAAAGGAATTACGCCGAGCCTCGCACAAAGTTTGGCGCGGTCTGGACTGTAGAGGGTAAGGTGGATTTTCGGTCTCAAAGCCAGGAACGTGACCACGGTGGTAGGATGTAGGAATACGTAGATTATAAACAGATTGGTGGCACAACAGGTTTCGTTAATTAAGACGTATCACGATCAAAACATACAATGCCACAAAGCAGCGAGTCGGATGCGGGAGATTTAGCTGGCAAAACAGAGAAAAGTCTAGGTTCAGAAACGCGGAGAGCATCCAAGACCTGCATATCACCCCTTGGAAATTACCTAGCACTTTCGACTGCATTGTCATTGTGTAACCTGCAAGAGGCAGGCAGGGGGGTTAGGATGGCGCAAGGTTGCTGGTACATGCAGTATGATGATCACCTAACACAGAAGGTGTTGACGGGAGTACTGCGAAGCGATGTTTTCTTGGCCTCTCGGAGTTGTTAATGGGAGGGCTGATTTCAAACTGTTGTCACACATCGAGATGGTTCATGATAGAAATGCCAAGTAATAATGATAGATTGATCGTTCTCCTTGACCAATTCTTTAAACAAACAACATGTGATCGAATCAAGTCAAAACGATAAATATCAAATACGGAATCTTTTTGATCAATAATCTTGGTTAGTTGACGAATTTGAATTCGGAGAAAAGCCAACGCCGATTTTAGCGTTTTAAAAGACACTTCGGTTGAACACATTTAGCGTTAACCCACCCACCCACCCCCGCTAGTTAATAACCATGACAAGCTTTCGGTGTACGGAAAATCCTACCTATATATATATATATATATAGAAACCCGAACTGGTAAAATTCATTAAATAATAAAGCTATTCATTAACAGCAAATGAGCAAAACATGTTCGAGTGAGTTAATGGTTATAACAAACGAGATATTTCTCCAGATAGAACTGTCAAGGTAACTGATATACATTCAACATCGCGTCTCTATAAAAATATACAACCTTTGACGAAAGAATTGGCTGCGGGAGTGGACGCGTTATCCGCTTCGTCTTCGAGGGGATTACGACTCTACTATTCGGTAATAACTGGGGACGGTCAATCCATGCAAACATTAAAGCTCTTTTTTGTTCTCGACTCGAATCTGTCGGAAACAGTTGATCAGCTTTGGGTAAACAATGCTGGGTGCATTATGCGAGGGGTTAATAGTAATTAGCCGATGTTTTGGCATTCCCAGCAAGACTAGCTACAAACGACGTTGCTGCAGACCTAGTAGTAAGAATTGGTTCCGTTACTGAGGTCCCACTCCATGCGAAAGCTCTTGAATGATACACAGCCCATGTAAGTTCCCGCCTATGGGATTATCACCTACAGTTGTCATCGACAGAGCTCGAAAAAGCGACAAAAATACAAATAAAAGTCGCATACTGTAAAGTCCCCTACACCACGGGTGGACTAATCGTATGAATACGCCGGTAACACAATGATTCTCCACACGAGAAGAAAAACTTCAACGAACACATGGGCTGACCAAGATAAATTATATATATTTGATACAAATGCCTATGTATATATTTATACATTTCTACGTAAACACATGCCGACTGCATATATTGTCGAATGTATATGTATGTATACAAAAATAGATACTTCGAAAGTCGATCATACCTTCGTCGTCTTCGGGAACACCTTCTTCTTCCAGAATTCTGCTTGCAGTGTTTGTTCGTTGACAGCCGAGGACCAAAAGCACAACCGCTGCAAGGCTCGCCACAGACATCCTAAACGATATCAAACAATACTCACTGATACATTCCCCCACGTGAATCTTTCGATAAAACATCTCTATTCTCACCCTAATCTTTCTGTGAATTAAAGCAATTCCTACCTTGGTACCATAATTCCGTCGTTCGCTCGACAACCTATAACGAGTAGCAATCAAAGGGAAGTCAGCGAAGGCAGTTTGACAGCAAGCACTAGAAGGATCCGGGGAGTGAACTCAGTGAAGGAAAGACGTGTTTATATATGAGTGGGACGCATAGATTGGTCTTGCTCTATTTGCATACACTTATATTATAATTCAGAATAACTCTCACGCCCCCTAGTGTTCGCCGCGAACGATGCCAAATAGTTAACACTTTCGGAGGTATTTTTGGCCGAGCCGTTTTTTGGACTCCTGCAGTAAATGATTCGCACCCGGGACGGCTTTGATATCTACTAGTACTATCGTACCACAACCTCGGAGGTGACGTCCTTCAAAGAATTCTGCACGTGAAACAAAGAGAATGAATGATCTTTATTCCCAAGATTAGTAAACTCAACGCCGTCTTCCTTTTCAAATTTATTCAAATTTTGCCACACAATTAAGTTTACTAAATTTAGCATCAATATACTGGTGGCGGCAATTAAGGAGGCCTCAAGAAACCACAAGCTAGGCTTGATCTCCGCGTAGACTACAAGTATATTTACAATTTATGAATACGGTATACTAGCGAATGCAAAAGATGACCGCAATTCAAGCCTGAAATTAATTTAGTAGAAAATCGTAGATTCTTTTTTTGAAACATAAAGCCCGGTTTCCATATGATCGCAAGGTCGCAACGATCGCAAGGATCGCAATGATCGCAATGATCGCAGAAATAAAGAGTTCTGCGATCATTGCGATCCTTGCGATCATATGGAAACCATAAACCTGGCGATCATTGCGATCGCGGAGATAGAAAAATTTCTATCTCTGCTCTGCGATCGTTGCGACTCGAAGCCCGATTTCTATATGAATGCAACAATCGCAAGGATCGCAACGAGTCGACGATCGTTGCGATCGCTGCGATCATATGGAAACCGGACTTAAAGAGGCTTGAAATGAACTGAACTTGTGACGTTTGTAGGAAGGGAATTCCAAGTTTTGGGACCTTGGTATAATATGGTAAATTGTTTGATGTTGGTTCGACAGGCATATGGGATCGATAATTGTCTGAAGATCTAGTGTTGTAATGATGAACTTGGCTATTTGTAACAAATAGGTTAAGAAAAGATGAAGGTAATAATTGATGATGATATAGAAAAACATGAACTTCGCAATACGAAATGAGTTGACTTTGAAAATATCGAGTACACGGAGCAAAGTATTTTATTATCCTTGTTATCCTTGGAGATAAAAGAGAGAATTTCGTTAAACGTCTGCAAGAATAATGTGGCATTTTGATTAGGCGGTCGATTAACAGTACCTACAATTCATTTTCACGTCTTCGTAACGACTGTACTAGCCTCACGAAGAGTTGAGAGCTATTGCTTTGAGTTAAGAGCTCATGGTAATTTCAGTTGAGAGCTGTTGCTATAAGACAGACTCAAAAACAAACACTGTAACGTAGAAGCATTGACGCGTTTTCAAAATCATGAAACAAACTTTGATTGTCAAATACATACAGGAGTAAATCAACCGTCAGTCTTTCTTTTAACTGATGTCAACTATTCTTATGATTTTCACTATCGTCACCCACTCACCGATTTTCACTATCGTTTGCGGTTCGACTCTCATACCACCGATACAATCTAAATAACAGACACGTGCAGCATCGCCTGCCTCGAATGTTAACTGGACTACAGCCTTTTGTAATTGCACAATTAATAACATATCATACCACCAGTTGACCTTACAGCATGGGAACTTCAACACAGGTGACGGTGCCGATTTTGTGCGTGGGCAGGAGTGTTACCAAACATCGTAATGCGATTTCCGTTTCGTAAACTCGGTCGTTGCCAACAATTCCAGAGAAAGACCTTGGACTGAATTTCTGTCGAAAATCTATTCCATTAACACTAACCCTAACCCTAACTCTTCACAGAAAGAAATCAACCACATCGCTACTTGGTCTAAAGAAAACCAACTCATATTGATAAAATGCAAAGAAATTGTCATTTCCTTTAGAAAAACTGTTCCAACGTATATAATGTCAGTGAAGTGGATCATCAACCCTGCGAAAGAGCTCAAGCAGTGAAGATTCTTGGACTGACAATCAGATACGATTTAAAGTGGAATGATCATATTGAAAATATCATTAAAAAAGCCGCCAACGAGTTTTAAACAACTTAAACGAGCCGATATACAAACAAAAAATCGCGTTTGTTTTTATTGTGCTGTAAAAGATCAGTCCTCGAATATTCCTGCCAAGTATTCGATTCCAGTCTTATATTATGAACGTATATTTATGAACGTATTCAAAAAAGATTTAGTTTATTAGATTTATTTCACTCTTAGGTGAACGGAATTCCCCAACAGGCTAGAAGCCCAATTGATAGGGGTTCCGAGGGCCTACGATTTAAGGTCGTTATCCGAGAAGACCCGAAAGTCTTACCATTTGCTGGTATTATTGGAAAGGCAGCACTAGTTCTCCTCAATTATTTTTAAGACCCTGAGTGGAGGTCCGACCCAGGATATGAACCTGTGTATCCCAGCTCATAGACATGTGTGGTAACCACTAGACAACAGCTGGTGGGTATTGTATTTCCGGGAGTCTCATATAGTGACGCCATATCACTCTTTTAGGTGAACGGAGTACCCCAACAGGCTAGAAGCCCAATTGATAAGGGTTCCAAGGGCCTACGATTTAAGGTCGTTAGACGAGAAGAGTCTTACCATTTGCTGGTATTATTACAAAGGCAGCACTTTCTCCTCAATTAGAAGATAATGATCATAAACTGGTAAACCTGTTACCCGAAAGAGTTGGTGAATTTTACAATCAGCTAAGGACGAAGAGAATGCAAAACAAATCGATATAAACATTATTTTATTGTTTTATTTTATTACGCAAATAGTCATATCACTAATTAGTATAAATGTGATTATAGAAAATCCCACACGCTGATTGGTCAAGCTACTTCGGATTATTTCACGATAATCACCTACAGCGTTTAGGCAAAATGGCTGCCAGCCAATTTGTCAGTGTGACAGATGAGGAAATAACCAATTTTAAAGAAAATGCTATTCCAAAAAGATCACCTGTGTATTTATACTAAAACAATTATCCACCTCAGTGTCGGTGAATAGTGTGGATATTTCTACCACTATTCACTTCCACTTCGGTGAATAATTGTTAACTCTTTCTTGTCCGCAGTGTCCGGCCCAGTCAAAATGGTTCATAGAAGACCCCCGAAGTCGTCAATCGAAAAACACAGCACACGGTAACGCAAGATTAAAAATTCGACAAGCAATTCGACAAGCGCCAGGCACATGAGATCCACTCACACTCCAAGTTTGATTTGATTTCATAAACAACTCTGCGATTGGCGGCATTTTGAATTCTCACGATTGCTACGCGGCCGGCGTGCAAGATGGCCTTTTCTAGAAAAATGAAAGTTTTTCAACCTCATTTATGATAATTAATGCTAATTTATATTAAAATAATGCGTCTTGTTCGAGAAATTTAAAAGGAATAGTAAAAGTCGGTTTATTGGGCTTTCATTAAATGTATAGCTTTCGCAACAGTTATGGTTATTTCAAGAGATATCAATAGAACAAAGAGGTGGTTCAATTTTGGATGTTTTTCAGCCCGACAGGAAAGAGTTAAACAATAGAATTTTTACGATTGTTAATCTAGAGTTAAATATATACGTGTAAATAGTTAAACCTTTTAGCATTGTCGAATTGGGGATTGTAATCTTTTATATACTTGTTATTCAGTCGTGAATATACTGCGAGATATATACTTTTTATTAAACGATTCATTCATTCATTCGTTCGTTCAATCATTCAAACCAAATACTAACAATAGGGAAATTAAAGTTGTAAAGGTTTTACTGTGCAACCTGTGTTAAGTTGTCAATACTCAGAAAAACTCTGAGCTCCAGACAGGACTCGAACCCGTAACCTTCTGAATGCTAGACAGACGCTCTAACCATTGAGCCACTAGAACTCAGATGGCAGAGCAAGGTTAATTACGGTATTTAAACCTGGGACGAGTCTTGCCGTTGTAACAAATACTTGTTGGACTTGGACTACAAGTCGTGTTGTAACAGTCAATTTTCAGTCAAATGTCTAGCATTCAGAAGGTTACTGGTTCGAGTCCTGTCTGGTGCTCAGAGTTTTTCTGAGTATTGACAACTTAACACAGCTTGCGCAGTAAAACCTTTACAACTTTACAAACATCAAGCTGCAACTACCTAACTTAACTGATAGGGAAATTGTGATCTACTGTCCAACCATATTTTGATTGTTGTGCTCAAGTCTGAATAATACGTTATCAAACAATCTTCAACGATTGCAAAACAGAGCCGTTCGCATAATATCCCGACAAGGCTAGAATGTTCGAAGGATTTATGGTGAAGGAAAATTTCGAGTGTTGGAATATATACATTTTAAGACCAAACCGGGACCAGTTGCGAAAAATGCAACTTCAAGGCCTTCCGGCTGGAATTGAACCCGCGACCCTGCGATGCTAGTGAAGTGCTCTGACCACCAAGCTACGCGGAGGCCGTTGCCGAGAGCATAGTCACGAGTTCTGTATATATACTGTAGTGGTGGTAATGCCGGGATAAGATTCTGGGTATATTACAAGTAATATTTGGCATTTCACTGTCGGATGAAATATTAAAGTCGTTTGGATTTTTGAATCTCCAACAACAGATAATTATCCAAATTTGATATTGATGTACAAGATCGATTAATAAATTAGATATTTAATAAGTCATTCATATTCATATTCGTAGTTAGTAATTAGATTGCGTATATATTAACATTGTTAAAGTGCCACTACGATCAAATTTTTACCTATCGATATTTTTACGTATTTATAAAGCAGAGCTGCTAAATAGTACTCGGTCGAAACCGTTTTGCGATTCGACGATGGCAAGTATTATTTTTCTGACTCCGAATCTGGAGTTGTTATGTCCGCCATTAATCGTTCATGTTCCTGACCAGCGTAACGAAGTGACGTCAGATTCTCAACGCGAAGACTCCACATGGCTAATTCTTCAAGTAAATCAAGGTCGTTTTTTCAAATTCTTCGTCTGAAAGGCTGAACATTTCATCTACTTCTCGAAGAAAATAAGAAAACAAGTAATCTGGACTGAAATTCAGGCGTAGCATTGAGAATCTGACGTCACAAACAATATTACCTTTTGAAATTGCGGGCTCACTTGGAACACGTTTTTGGTAATGGTGGCCTAAATAATAGTGATTTCAGAGCTCAAAAAACTTACTTCAAATACCATTTTTGGTTTTTTTTTTACATCGATGATCACTTTCGACCCTGAAATACTATTCTATGCTAAAGAAAATCGAAAAGACGAGGGTGAATTTTCATCGTAGTGATACTTTAAGTTTATTAGTAGATCACGGCGTATTGGAAGAACACTCTTTTATGTTATTTTGTAATATTCTTGGTGAAATAGTACCGTGTTGAAATAAAGACTATAATAACCCTATAATAGCCCTTTAAGCGGTTGCTATTAATAACTCAAAATGCTGACAAACCAAAACCAAATTTGACTCACATTACAAATGATTGCAATTGAGCTATTTTCTTTTGTTATGGCCGCAATAATTATGGGTAAATGCGGACAAACATGGGTACTGACGTCATCTCGACAAAGTGCTATTCTAAGCCTTTTTCACACGCCATTATACCGTTTCCCATAACACACGTTACGAATTACGCTGTAACTACCCCTGTCCACCCACGAAATCATTCACCGTCATGCGAACGTCGAATTTTCCCATGGTCAAAATATGAAATGTTCTTATAATTGTGCAATTAAAAAAGGCTGTATCTTTCCAGTTGACGTCCGTGGGAGGCGAATGCTGCATGGTGTCTGGCTATTCAGGTCGTCTCGGTCGTTTATGACTGTCCGGACCTCAATAGCGTAGCGGCTGCTGTTAATAGCGACCTTTAGATTGAGTACGAGTACGAAGACGAACTTTTCTGCGCAGTGGAGAAACAACAATGGAAAAGAACCATGCGCAATGGTAAACTCGTCTTCGTACTCGTCTTCGTCCTCAAATCTAAAGGTCTCTAATAGCTCAAAATGCGGACAAACAAATAAACAATCCAAATTTGACTCACAAATGATTGCAAATGAGCTATTTTCTTTTGTTATGGCCGCAAGAATCATGGGTAAAAGCGGACAAACATGGATACTGACGTCATCTCGACGGAGCGCTATTAAAAGTTAAAACGACGACCGTATAGTACTATAGTGAAATTAAGCAATGTAGATTTTGACATTTAAGAAGAAAGAATGCTTGATTGACTATTCCGTATTTGAAAATCAAACTGATTGTTTACGATTCCGAAAACACTTCAATGCTTTTACAACGTTAGTGTTTGTCTGTGTTGAGTCAGTCTTAGTCAAGAAGTTTCAGTTCGTCCGATGGACAAGCGTGTTTTCCGTCGGACAAATATTTGTCCGATGGAATAGTTAATAGTAAACTGGCATGCTAGGCTAAGTCAAGAAGTTTCAGTTCGTCCGATGGACCCGATGGACAATCAAGCGTGTTTTCCGTCGAACAAATATTTGTCCGATGGAATAGTTAATAGTAAACTGACATGCTAGGGTGCGTGAGTGAACAAGTTTCAGTTCGTCACTCGCAGCGGCGCTGGCCCGCTTATCGAGATGAATTTTCAAAGGGATGCCGATGCCGTCTATTCATAGTCTATTGTTTCACAATTGAAACACTTGAAATTATCTTGATAAGTGGGATGATTTTCCCCCATATAAACGCAAGCCAGAACTAATCATCTCGCTTACCGGGCTAGCTCGCGGTAACCGGGCTGGCTCGCCTTTCATACTAAACACCCCCTAAGCAAGCTCTCAACTCACAGCAACAGCTCACTACTCTGCGAGTTACCGTCGCCACGAAAAGCTCTCAATGGCGTTGAATATGCAGAAGGAAGACGGCGTTGACTTTATACTAGTCTTGAGAATAAAAATCATTCAGACTACGAGCACACGATGTCATTTTCGAGCGTTTTTTAAATATGTCGGTTTCAATTGGTTGTCTTTTTGACGCTCTGGTCACACGGTGCATATGAAAACGTTGGCGTTATATGCAAATTTGCCGCCACTTTGTCTCAGCAGAAATTACTTTTCTTATGGCGGGCTTGTAGCCTCTTATTATCATTGTTTTCCAGACAAATGGGGGTCTTATAGCTTGTCACGCAATTCCATAAAATGTCTTCTTCTCATTCAATTAAAGAAAAGATGTTTTGCAGTAAAAACCCGCATAAAAGAACCACTATTTTTTGACGTCAGGCTGAAGTGGTTCTTGTATGATGGGTATACTTGTGTTAATATATACACTGCTGTAGTGAATGTGGGAGAGCTTGGAGCAGACAAACGATACATAGACGATGTATAGTCTGTCTGCTCCAAGCTCTCCCACATTCACTACAGCAGTGTATATATTAACACATCCAAACATTACCGATTTACCGATATATAGTGACTGCGGCATAGGCAGTATACATATATCAATCGAACCAGTGCATCATTGTAACCTTCGCTCTCCATCTGAGTCTCGGTAGCTCAATGGTTAGAGCGTCTCACCGGCAATCAGAAGGTTACAGGTTCGATTCCTGTACGGGACTCAGAATCATTTTTCTGAGGATACGAACTTGACGATCGTCCAAGTATCTTCTATGGGTACTTAGTGAGAAATCAGGCTGAGTTGGTTCTTAACTGGTTCTTATTTCTAGTCAAAAACAAGTGTTCCTGGTTTAGTGTTTTAAATGATTTGTTTCCAAGATTACAGTATTTATGTTGTTTCTTCCTACTATAATAATATACATTGTATTCTAATCAATATACAGTATTACTAATAATTGCTATTTAAAAGCCTCCAAATTTGATAAAATGTATCCTCGTTGAGTACTAAACAACAGATTATGTTTTTGCATTTGCAATAAGATTAAATTAAGTATGTACCTGCCTATACCTGCCCTTAGAACATGCTTTCTACTTCAGCTAAAGTACAAAAGTTAAGGTTTTTTAAGAACCAGTCTCATTTGTCAGCCTGAAGTGGTTCTTGTATTTTGGGTGCTTAATTGCCTAAATTTCATGCTGATGGTACTTAATCCACTGGTTCTTTTATGCGGGTTTTTACTGTACTTACATTCGTGATTCATATTTTTGTTTGGGGGCGACAAAAAGTCCGTCGCTTCTTTGGAAGTTAAACATGTTTAAAAATGCAATGAAAAATTCAGTTGTAAAATAACTCTTTTGTTTGAAAGAACTCTTGAAACTATAAAGACTAACCATTTACAACTTTTTCATATCTCACTTCACTCTTGAGATATTAAGATTTGTTTAATATGTAAATGATCATACTTATGATATAACACTGCATAATAACTTATTGAAAACGCTTATATATCCTTGAGATTATGTAATGAAATCACTTGAAATACAGGTGCATGTGTATGGATGTATCAAGTATGATCATTTACATATTAAACATATCTTAATATCTCAAGAGTGAAGTGAGATATGAAAAAGTTGTAAATGGTCAGTCTTTGTAGTTTCAAGAGTTCTTTTAAACAAAAGAGTTATTTTACAACTGAATTTTTCATTGCATAGGTACTTTAAACAATTGATATAGGTTATATATTTTGTTTTATTGGTTGTTAACGATGTTGTGTTACCAGAACAATTACAATATTTTCATTTGAACTCAGTTTAGTCGCCATCTTGATTTTTTAGGGTTTTGACCGGTTTTAAGGTTTTGACCGGTTTGGGAGGATGAGCACGCCATTTATCTCGGTCAGCGGCAAGCAATCGTCTTCTGGACGATCTTTTTTAGTATCCGCGAGAGATGCCTATATTATATGATATACATCATAGAACTGCATGCTAACCAAAAACAACTTAGATCCTAAACCCCCGCCCAATGGGTTTTTTAACCCTAACCCCTGCGACACAGGAAAGCTAAGTAAAAATCCTATTACTAACCTTAATACTAATAAAAGGATCGTCCAGAAGACGACTGCTTGCCGCTGACCAGGATAAATGGCGTGCTCACCCTCTCTCTCCGCCCGTGGTGTAACGTTTTCGGGTTCACACATTGACTTTTGCCTTCGCTGTATCGTTTATACAAAGTCAGTTCTGTCAGACCATAGTCAAACAACTTATACTTTTTAATTATTATTAAGTAACTCTTTTGACAGGAAAAAGCCTTCTCACCAGAAGGTGGTTTTCAGAAGATTCCTGTATACAAAAAGCACTGCTCAGCACCTGCTCAGCACGTCAGACGTCGCCGAGGCAATTTTCCCTTTCGTAAACGGTCGTTACCATCCCGAAGGGTCGTTACCATCCCGAGCTCTCATAGAATGTTGGGTAATTAAGCGGAGTGAAATTCCTCGTGGTCCCAAGGTTCCCGCATACTTTGTTTGAGGTGCGCACTAGATAGTAGTCGCCAGAACCATGTTGAGCCCGTCAACACCACTAACCCAGCGGTGACAGTTCGTCATGAAATTCAAAATATGTAAATATTTAGTATTTGGTCAGGAGAAGAGCGTTCATGCAGAAGAAATTATACATGGCAAACTCTCACTCCTGGACCAGTAAATTCGATTTTGTGATCGATAGTCACAACGTATATGTAGATACTTTCCAAAAGGCAAACGACGTTATTCGGGATTTCGAAATATCAATCGCAACAACGTATGCTGCGAGTTCAGTCAAAATATATTTGTCGACCGACAAAATATATTTGTCGACTGAAACTATTATATGCGCATTGCATGTATGGACCACCGTAATATATGAACCATAAATGTATAGTTCTGCATTTGCCATAGAACATAGTTAATTCGTAAAGTCACTTACTAGTCAGAGATGCTTTTCAATTAATAGGTGATAAAACGTGTTGTGCTGCGTAGGCAGTGTAGAAATACAAATCAAAATGTATAAAAAGGTTGGTGTACTGCCGAAATAGCGTGTAAGTTGTCTAACGTTTCGAGCGAAGGCTCTTCGTCAGAGAGTGAAACATGAAGTGAAATAATCACTCAGTTATTATTTCACTTTACGTTTCACTCTCTGACGAAGGGTCGCTCGAAACGTTAGACAACTTACACACTATTTCATAGACTTGCTCCAAATCTGCCTCTTGGTTGTTTCGGGTTTGTTTAAATTTGTTTTTTTCAAAGAACTCGCCATATAGATGCTTGTTCGCTTTTTAGATAGCAATATTATGAAAGAACACGAGGAGCCGCGAAATAAAGTGTGCGGGAACCTTGGGACCACGAGGAATTTCACTTCGCTTACCCAACATTCTATGAGAGCTGGGATGGTAACGACCCTTCGGGATGGTAACGACCGTTTACGAAAGGGAAAATTGCGTCGCCGAGACGTTTAACGTTCTCGAGACGCGATGTAAATTGTTAAGACATTAAAATTAACGTTGATAAACTGATTGCAAGAGCTTTGAAAGTTAAGTAGATTCTATAAAGCCGAAGAAATCACATTCACAGTTCATTATATAACTCTAATTATACTTTTGTTTCTATAATGAAATTACAGCTATAGTTGTTTAACACTGTCACCGTTCTATTGGCTTATGGTCTCTATATTATGTGACGCTATATGATTGAAACAACATGACTTGCTACCTCTCTGCCGTCTCACCTCTTGCCGCCAAGCTGTGAATATTCCTCGAAACTGAACTGGCCAACGTGGCAAACATAGAATTAAACTGAAGATATACAGTTTAGAGAGATTCTCCACTATCCACTTGCTCTGACAAACAAGCTACAACTAGACATACCAGCGCTACCGAACTTATAAGCATTTCTTATATACATCATTATTTCATCATCTATCTACCGGACTTGAGATCATTTCAAATCCGCTGACCTCATAGCAGACATCCTAATCCGAAGATCTCTTCTATAAACAGGAAAGCCTCGAGCATTTACTGTATTCATTTTCACGTCGATTTGTGTATACATGAGAAATGAGAGCACGGCTAATTTTAACATTCGTGACTCCTTAGTACATAATGCCCTTAAACAATACCTCGGCACCAGCGGGAACATTTTCTTGCGGCCGTTCCCGCTGCAACACATGCCCTTTTCTCAATCCCACTACAGTTATTACTGCTCCCAAATTCAACCACACAATCCGTCATACTTTTTCATGCACGTCCACCAACATCATTTATTGCATTTCTTGCGAGAAATGCCCTAAAATCTACATCGGTGAAAC
This sequence comes from Chrysogorgia sp. JL179-B06, assembly GCA_035772405.1. Classification (NCBI taxonomy): domain Eukaryota; kingdom Metazoa; phylum Cnidaria; class Anthozoa; order Scleralcyonacea; family Chrysogorgiidae; genus Chrysogorgia; species Chrysogorgia sp. JL179-B06. The sequence goes on from JAYKKM010000335.1 coordinate 521,080, forward strand.
TGGGCGACGCCTTTCAGACAGGTTTGCTGAACATCTTCGTTCCGTGAGGAACAATGATGTTGACAAACCTGTAGCCCGCCATTTCAACAGCTCTAACCATTTGGTTTCAGACATGAAAGTCGGTGCCATCCTTCCCTTCTCAGGTGGTAACGAGAACCGCAAACGGCAAGAGAAGAAGAAAACTTGGCACCACACATCCTCTTGGTCTTAACGAACGTTTTTCTTTTATTTAATTTCCCACACGTTTTTTTTCACAAGTTTTTTTAGTTTGCTTGGAACTTTTTTATTATTAGCCTATGCACTTTCATTCCTTTTCAAATTTTTTCTTACTGCTAATAATTTGTTATATTTTATCCAGCCTTTCATTATTTATTCTGGCAGTAAAACACAAAATACAATTGTTTGCTTGATTTAAAAAAGGCGTAGGTTTATTAAAAAGAAAACTGAACACGGAAACATATTTAAATTCCGAGACTTTCAAACACTTGTTTTGTGATGAATTTATGAAGAACAAGCAATCTGTAAACAAATTAATCATGTACTGTAAAATCCTGGCTACGTCACTGATTATATAATAAACTACATTGGATGCTTGGAAATATGAAATTGGGATTTCGTGTCCGTTAGCTTTACCCTCGGTATTCAAATTAATTGCAATTGTGTTCGTTCTACCGTTTATTGGATGTACTTATATATACTTATATATATATATGTTACTGTATGTATACATATACAATGGTTCGTGTACAAAGCTGTATGTGGATACACTGTATATGTAATAAACTGTACATCGAATTGTCTTCAAGAAATTTGGTATGCAGTAAATACAATATTACAAGTTCTTTGGGAAAATAAAATACAGTGGTTGCTGTGGACCGTGGTGTATTCCCGAACGACAATTACAGTATATGTGGAGTCGTGGACATTCAATAAACTAATATATCACAAAGATCTCCTTGAAAGTATTGGATTCTCAACAAGAAGTCCAATAAAAGTTAGACGATATAAATAATCGTGAAAAATATCGTAAACATCTGTTGCATACATTGTGAAGTACTACAGGAATCCTGATTAAATATTATTATTATTATACTTACCATTTCTGGTATTTATTTAGTCAGCGCCTATTTGTTTGGCACTTGCTTTGCCACAACATATCAGACACTCGCAATTCCACTGACAGCTTTGCCATGCACTGCAGTAAGAAGCATGATTTATAGTGGCAGTGATTTATCAGAAATTTGTTTACCAATCACCAACTACATACTGTAGTGTATACTGTGTGTACAGTCAAAAGCCTTGCCAATTATATTCAGATAAGTGATAGTCATTTGTAATTTAAGTCTGCTGTATTTAAATATAATTAAAAGAATTGAAAAAAATGTGTACATACTACAGTGGGTTCATTTTGGAAATTTTATCAAAAATTAAGTTTCCCAAAGCACTTCCCTTGCGATAGTAACTTCTAGTATTAATAATAATTAATAAGAATAATTTATTGGAAACATCCACCACAACTGATTATTCTTATTAATATAAATAGCAACTCCACGTAAAGCTCGAACAACACACTATATATTATTGAAAAATCCAAACTTATTCGCCAATCTACCGATCGGACATGCCAATTGAATTAAAAGGTGAATGCCCATTCAGTTGTTTAAAGGGAGATTATACCACTTATAACATTGGTTTAAATTTAATCTGCTGTTTTGTTTGATATGTTTTGTCTGCAGACAAATTAAGCTCAAAGGATAAAAACCTTTCTATATTTGCATGATGGCTGAACATCTTTGCCTTCATCTTCATGAATTTCGCATTACATGCAGAACATACAAATAATACAGACACAATAAACAGTAAGTTTAACAATGGCAGGGGATCCACAACAGCGTTAGCCAATTACTGCAGACGTATACAAAAGGTAGAATGTTAACTATGGAATATAAAATATATCACACTACAATATGAATATTACATACAACAAGAAATTGGACCAGGGAGACTACGAACAGAGTTACATTTGAGATAAATAGATTTGAACGTACGAGGATCTAGTCACAATTGTAACAAGTTATCAAAGCCATGAAAAATAATACTTAATCATGACTAATTTAAAGGATTTAAGATTATTTGTGAGGTCTAGTTTATCGGCAAGATGGTTCCAAATTCAGCAGGTTCTGATGAGTAAGGATCTTTGATATAGGTAGTTGTTTTACATTGACGAATGATAATTTTAGCTGTGTTCCATTAGAAGATCTAGTTGGTTTAGAAGTACGGATAACGGGAAGGACGGAAGATTTTAGATTAATTAATCCATGTGTTATTTTGAAAAATAAAACCATGTCTAAATACTCATTGGGGATGAGCGGCAATTACGATCCGCCAAATGATAATTTCTAGAGATAACTTTCGTCAATACTTGTGCCTCTATTAATGACGGAAATTTTAAAATGCCCATTGTCCTATTGTCGTAATTGGTGATTATTAAAATGTTAGTATAAAATTTTAGCTGAACTACCCAATATTCAAATTTTAACATGTAAGTAAGTTCTACCATTGATAATGATCAACTAAAGAATGTTGATGACTTCCAGTACCTTGGTTCAAGGATATAGACAGTAGCAGAAAAGATATTACGGTGAGGAAAGCAAAGGCATATGGTCGGCACTATCAAAAATGGATACCATCTGGAAATCAGACCTTTCACGACGGCCCAAGATCAAGTTCTTTCGCGCAACAGTAGAAAGCGTACTTCTGTATGGAAGTGAAACCTGGACAATGACAAAGTCGCTTGAGCAGCAAATCGACGGATGCTACACCCGACTCAGTGCTAACACTGAACATCAGTTGGAGACATCACATGACGAATGCTGAGCTTTATGGTATGCAATACCACCCTTATCAACAACATTACGGAGCGCAGAATACGATTTAGTGGGCACTGTTGGAGAAGTAAAGATGAAGTCATATCAGAGTTGCATTTCTGGCAACCAGCGCATGGCAGACGTTCACGTAGAAGACCAGCTACAACCTACATTGACAAACTTGAAAGTGATACTGGACTCGGGAGAAATGAAATAGCGAATTAGCTATGGAGAACCGAAAGGTCTGGAATAAACTCATCTGTACTGTTCGAGCTCGCTCGACCGAGATGTGATGAACCTTTCTATATTTGTATGATATTTGAATAGAAAACTTCAAACATCTTTGTCTTCATCTTCATCATTTTGTCAACAAAGTTTCCATCAATCTTAGATTAAGCTAATTTCCTTTTGAATATAACCGAACTTAAGTGTTTATCTTCGTTAAGCAGTAGAGTAAACAACAGTTAACAACGTCTCTTTCTACTGAATATAGGTTGAGCACTTAAAAATGATCGACAACCTCGAGCTCTGTTACGCAGGGATTACAGGAAATACGCGTGATGCTTCTGCGAATATGAAAACAATGTCCGAAAAGGGAAATATCTAAGAATATAGATGACGAGATCAGCAGTAAATACGAGCTTTTCCCACAGGTTTTACTAAGCCATGTGGGAGGTTGATTAGTGTTCGTATCATGTCTGTGGTTTATGCACGCCGTAGATACTTAGGACTTGAGGTTGATGAGATAGATACTTAGGAATTGCTAACTTGGCATGCACAAATTGATCAGTGTTATTTGTAAAAAAGTCTCTGCTTGTCTTAAGCCCGGCGCACACTAGAGCTATCTGCTTAGCAAAACTTCATTCGTGACCGATGGCGTGAGACGTTAGCTCCAGTGTGCGGGGCAGTTTCGTAAGCATTTTGTCACACGTGCCGTTTTTCACAAATATTCAACATGTTGGATAATTTTTGTCACGAATGACAATTTCCCCTAGTGTGCGGGGAAGTGAAAGCAGCAAGCTTACAACTTTCCGGCAATACGCATGCGTAAGTTGTAAGCTTGCTGCTTTCACTTCCCCGCACACCAGGGGAAATTGTCATTCGTGACAAAAATTATCCAACATGTTGAATATTTGTGAAAGACGGCACGAGTGACAAAATGCTTACGAAACTGCCCCGCACACTGGAGCTAACGCCTTACGCCATCGGTCACGAATGAAGTTTTGCTAAGCAGATAGCTCTAGTGTGCGCCGGGCTTAAGGGCCCTAATACGAGCTCGTGACCTCATACCTCAGTCCCCCACCAAACTTTAATAATGATAGATAGATAGATAGTTTCTGCATGATTAAATTAAAAAATTACAGCCCTAATTACAAAAGCTGAATTGTATTTAAACTTTACAGTGTCTGATTAATATAAATATTTCAGAGATACGAGCTATAAAAAATATAAGAAATTCGTTTATCATTTATTATAAAATATTTAATATTGTTACACTAATCACTAAGAGTTTGTTTTAAAATGATCTTTGGTGTTTGCCATTATAAAACTGTTTTTTAATCTATTCGTTCTGCACACTGGGTTGTTAAAGGCGGTATACCCTTTCTTCTCAGATTCATAACAGACGATCATTTTGGCTTGGTATATAATAACACGTGTAATTTGCGAGATGTGTTTTGCACTATATGTTATTAAACAGATGTTTTGTGAGAGTTTCTCTTCTGGTGTACAAGGAAACTAAACCAGCAGCCTCTAATGCATTCAGATATTATAACTGTAGGAAGATAATACGGAGAGCTCGTTTTTGAAGTTTCTCCAAGTCTTATAAGGCATTGGCATATTTACCGTACTGATCAGTTTAGATTATTGCAGTGAGGTATGGGGGTGTTTCGGTAAATGCCTATCTGGCAGACTCCATAGACTACAAAATAGAGCGGGTAGAATAATTACTTATTCCGACTATTTATACAAGGTCTGCTGATATTTGACATGCCCTTGAATGGGATACTCTTGAACAAAGACGTCCAAAACAGCTGGTGTGTCTATAAAGCTAAGAATAATCTTTATCCTGACGGACTTCAATCTATGTTTGAGTCTACATCAAACATTCACTCATATAACCTAGCTCTAATAATATATTTGTTCCCATGAGACCTAGCACCGAAGCCGGTAAAGGATATTTCTGTACTGTGGAATGGTCTGCCAGATGAGACAAAGGCGAAACCATCGGTCTGCTCTTTTAAAGCTTCGCTGTTGTGAAACTATAACAGTTAAATTATAATAATAAGTTTTTTTTACAATAATAATCCTTATTCATGTTCAAGATTCCCTCAAGATTGGTCACCCTTTACAAATACAAATAATACATTAATATGAAATCAAAGAATAAGACATAACGAAATTATACGAAACAGAAAAACTACGGATTAAAAGCAACAAGAAAAAGTTTGAAATAATGCTGAGAAAGTAGCCTCTTAAAAGACGACAATGTGTTAATGGCACGTATATGGGAGGAAGTTCCAGAGCCTAGTGTCAAGTCATCAATATTACGCAGACAACGACCCGTACTTCTCCAAGAAATGAAACCACATAGCATGTCTACTAAGCCGTGAATTCTTTTAAAATTGAAGACAAGATCTGTCCAGATTTCCCTACGTATGTACAGAGGAAGATGAAGTTGTTCAAGCCTGCAGGTCTTGTAAACTTGTCTTGTAATGTTTTCCCTACGTATGTGCAGAGGAAGAAGCTGAAGTTGTTCAAGCCTGGTCTTGTAATCTACTTCATGACCTACTTTCATGTATTTGTATAGCAATTAAAACTGTTTTAGAAGAATTTATGAAACTGAATAGGAAGCGTGTTTAGGGAAATATTCATATAATTGACACAAGTGCGATATTATGAATATACTTCACCAAACACAAGTGCAAATTTTTTATGAATTCTTCGAGAACAAGTGTTATTTCCTATTAACATTTCAATCAATTTTACATATTACGGAATTTTACTTCGAAGGCAAAAAAATAGGTACGCAATGCGTGCATGTGTCTGCTGAAATTTGAGTTACAGAGAAATGTGAGATAAGTAAGTTCATTGACTTGTGTTCATTCTTTGTGAGTATGTCCGAGGCTATATAAGAATGGTTGCTGAACTAGCAGATATAGTTTTGCGCTACGTTGTTACGATATACTGCGGGGGAAAACATATTAAACATATTTGGAAATTATAAGTTTATTCAATGTCTGAAATCGTATTTCTTTCACAGTTATATCTATGAAAATTTACCGAAGGCGTAGAGCATGTTGGAGTTAATTGAGACGCGTTTGTTTAGGGTATAATAAAAAATATGACACGAATAAATATGACAAAATATATGGGACGGTAAACATTAATACCCGTACTAGATTCATAAGTTTCGATATACAGATATTATATACATGTATGTATGTGTGTATGTATGTATGTATGTATGTAGCACAAATACCGTACATGTGCTATATAAATCTATATAACCTAGATTTAAGTTTGATACTGATGTTATTAGCCAATCAATAGTAAGTAAAATGAAATGTTATTTATCCTATAGACAAAATATAACACAAATACTAGAAGTTACTATCGCAAGGGAAGTGCTGCCTTGAAATCCAAGGCAATCGTGATATTGTGCAAAATTTTAAAAATAAGTGGTGGGCTTATTGAAGTCAAAGTCGCAGTGGAGGTAGTACAGTCTCGTACCCATGCAGTTATGGTTTAGTTAAGACCAGAACAGTAAGCTCAACATATATAGCCCCCCCCCTCCCTTGTTGACCCCCTTGTGTTGTAACCGTTCTAACATCTATTCACAATATAGTGGGTTCATTAAACTGCAGTTGTATAACATATATAATTCTCTGTGCAAGCCATGAAAATACAGTTCAATATAAAAACAAAACAGTTGACATAATAACAGTTGATAAACTAAGTTGATCAGAATTTGTTTCTGATGTGGACACCAGGGACACGGATGAGCATTCTTTTGCATGCTCAATATCTGTTATCTTGTTATCTACATTATTGTATGTGATATTGAATGATTTGCCATATTCAAGAATAAAGTCAGAAGACCATGTCTTCTTCTGATGTGGTATTTAGATCGACGTTGCTTCTCAGGTGCTGATAAACGTGAACACAATGGCTCTTGTGTGAATTATTATTATTATTATCATTATCATTATCATTATCATTATCATTATCATTATCATTATCATTATCATTATCATTATCATTATCATTATTATTATTATTAAGCTGTAAATAACTGAAGCAAAATTCTGAGCCACAACTAACCAGTGGCGTAACAGAGCTAAACGGGGGGCCCGTATACATGTCTTGGGTCTGGGGCCCCATGAATGCTCGACTATAACTTCTATATTATCACTATACAGTACAATGTTAAACAATCGTGAATACCTGGACACCTATATATTCCTTCCTCCTCAAGTTAACGTTGGCAAATCGGTAAACCAGCTCTTTCTTATCAACTGAAGATCAATATCCTACCCAGGACATTAATGATTCTTCACCATAAATCGCAGATTCGCAGGAGACCGGGGGTGGTCCGGGAGACTCGATTATCGGGGGCCCCGTAAATTAGTTCTGACTAAATATGACGATGAAATGTCAGCAATGTCGCTGTTAAACCGTAATTTTTCATTATCATCTTCCACTCCATTAGCGTTACGTCACTGCAGCTAATATAACCATACACTGAGCAACAACAACAACAACGTAACAAGCAACAAATATCAAGCTGTAGATTCTTAAACGACATTGGCAACAAAAATTAAGTTTGTCTATCATGAAAGAACTCGTAAAATGATAGAGTAACACCTTTTACAACTTTTCCGTATTTTACTTCGTTTTTGAAATATTTCAGTTTGTTTGATATGTAAACAATAATAATAATAAAGACGTATTAGGAGCATTATACAATAGTCTCAATGCTCTTACAACAATATATTCTTAATGTTACTTACAAAATGAATAAATGAGATGGTCTCTGACGTCATGTGCAGGGTAGAGAATGTTTACTCATTAAAAATGTCTTATATCTCAGTGATTGCTAAGTTTACAACGTTCGTTATCATGAGGAGTTATTATACGCACATTTTCAAGGAAATTCGTGGAACAAACTTGAAGATGGAACTAATATTCTAATGTGTGATCTAATGTCTACCAGCACCTGGCGTCAGAGACCATCTCATCATTTACATATCAAACAAACTGAAATATTTCAAAAACGAAGTAAAATACGGAGACGTTGTAAAAGGTGTAACATCAGCAACAAAATCATAAATTTGTTTCCGACACCTTCCTCTAGATTATCGTAATGTTTATTCAGTTGTTTATTCAGTTGTTTATTAAGTCAGCAACATGATAATTCGTATGTCGTGGATTCTACGAAGGTTGTCAATTTAAGGGTTTCGTTTTGTTATTGTATAGGCGAGGAAGAAGCGAGGCGCTTGAGATTGTGTCTGCAACAAAGCCAGGTTCGCGTGACTTGCCAAGAACGCTGTATGCCCTTGTGGCGCGACGACCAGAGCCGGATTTTTGTTGGGCCGGATTTTTGTCGGAGACATTAGGGCCTATATAGATCGTTTTCGATCGTTATAATATATACATTTCATGTTTCACAGATCAGTGTTGTAAACATCTGTCGACAATTGAAATCGATACAAGACTTTTATGAAAGTACGCTTTCACGCTAAGACCTTATTTTGTAAGTCTATTTTTCTGATAGGGGTATCTGGTACGTATTCCTAATATAAGGTCGAGGCGCAAATAGAAGGCATTGACGAACAAATAGAGTAAATTAACGAGCAAATAGAGTAAATTAACGAGAAAATAGCTGACACGTTGAACCCTCGTAGCCTCCTAGTTAATTGGATTGTAACCGACCCCAAAACAACAAAGGTCCTAACCATTTGGCAAATGTTTTCTTGAGAAATAAACAACCCCCAAAGCTATAGAATACATCAAAGGAAAGTTAAATGATCTATTTACAACATACGTACAGCTTTATCCCGGTAGCTAACTTAGTTCTCTTTAAAAGCGCGGATAATCGAACATGCCAAAAAATATATAATTTTCGTAATACGGATACCATATCTTGTAAACAAAAATACGAACTTTCGGCTGTCTTCGACGAACGTTTTCTTGAGAAATAATCAACTCCCAAAGCTACAATATATATTAAAACAAAGATAAATGATCTGTTTACAATATGCGTACAGCTTATCAGGCTAGCAAACGTAGTTTTCTTAGAGCGGATAATCGAACATATCGTAACGTGTTAACAATCCCACATCCAGTGGGCTGGTACGAGTGCCATGTATTTGCTCGTCAATGCCTTGTATTTGCTCGTCAATGCCTTGCATTTGCTCGTCAATGCCTTGCATTTGCTCGTCGGCCACTTCCTTATAAGGAATACGTACTAGAAGTATATATGATTTTTACAGGGCCTGAAACTTCCGTCCCATCCGTCCGCGCCTCAATCAGGCGCTTGGATGGGTGACCATCTGGGTATACCCGTATTGACTTCGAACTTCAGACTCTTGTGAGTAGAGTTGTTAGTTCTCTCTTGTGCTTCGAGGATTTTTCTCCTGGATCTCCTGTTTCCCCTCTATGTAAAATCAACACTTAAGATCTTAGCTGTGCTTCGTGGTCAGACATGGTGGCTGTCTGGATGATTAACATGTGTGGCCGGGTTAGGTGGAGAACTAAGGGCCCCACGCAGACCCAGTGGGGCCCCCTGCCAAAAATGGAATGGAAGATTATAATAAACAGCGACATTACTGACATATATTTCATCGTCATATTTAGTCAGAACTAATTTACGGGGCCCCCGATAATCGATTCTCCCGGACCACCCCCGGCCGGCCTCCTGCGAATCTGCGATGCATGTGAAGAATCATTAATGTCCTGTTGCTAACGTTAACTTGAGGAGGAAGAAATACATAGGTGTCTAGGTACTCACCATTGTTTAACATTGTACTGTATAGTAACAATATAGAAGCTATAGTCTAGCCTTCATGGGGCACCAGACCAAGATGAGGATAAGGGCCCCGTCAAGGGCCCCGTCTACCTCTGTTACGCCGAAAGACTGCAACACTCTTCAGGTCTCACACACGTTCAAGATAAGCTGAATAAGGCTCTACGTTTAAAGTGCCCATGACCCCAAATACGATATTACTGATATAGATGCTACATGAAGTGAAAAGTTGAATGCCAAAATATTTTATGATTTGAGCATTGCGTTGATGTGATATAAAGATTTGCTTGTCAGAAATGGTAATGAGTGTGACGTCATTTACGGCATTTTGGCTTTCTTTTCTGCTTTCCGTGTGATAGACTGATTGAGGATTTGAGTGAAAAAGTTGATAAAATCTTTACTATAGCGGTCAAGTACATCATCAACGTTTGAGTTAGATTAATTTGCTTTAACAGTAGAATATTGTATCCGAAATGATGCCGTAAATGACGTCACACTCATTACCATTTCTGACAAACAAATCTTTATAGCACATCAACGCAAAGCTCAAATCATAAAATATTTTGGCATTCAACTTTTCACTTCATGTTGCATCTATATCAGTAATATCGTATTTGGGGTCATGGGCACTTTAAACAATGCGACTAACCGGGCCGATTTCGTATCCTCGTGTATGTTATGTAGTCAATTTACTGACGAGAATATCGGAACATTTCTTTGCAAATGCTCCTTGTTGCTTCCGTGATAACCGCGTTATTAAATAACATGTCCCAGGACGAGGAATCGGTCTGCTTAAACGCGGTGTGTGAATCGACTACGATCGTAGCAGAAATCAATAATACCCGGGTCGCACAAGTGAAGGACAACCGTATTCCCAGACATCGTTAATTTCCGAAAATGTTCAGAGGAAATACGTTGTTATATGTATACAAACTTCGAAGTAGGGTTCGTGCAGCATCATCAACTAACAACTTACCTTGAAAATGTGTGTCCACAGTAAAACGTGCGCTGTTGTGAATACTGCTCCAAAACCAGTGCCTTCAGTGACTTCTGAGTCAAATATCGCCTACAAGTAAAAATAACTGTATATAAGTACTTATATAGTAATGGCCAATTATTCAACATGTTCTTTGACTTCATGTGCATATATATTGGACCTAATGTAGGCAAAGCTTGACATGGTCACGGAATATTAAAGGCTATTTGTCTTAAAAAGGAGGAAATAGTTCCTAATGTATATGAGAACATAATGGGGGCAAGAAGGTAGTGGTGAGTCGATGGTGTTGGACGAGACTGTGATAATAATGAACATGATTGTGATTAATATTGTGATGGTGCGATGATGATCAGATGGTGATGATGTTGACTATGATTGTGATGATGAGGATAATGATGGTGATGACGTTAATGGTGGTGATGAGAATGATGGTGATGATAATGATGAAGATAGTGGTGATGATGATGGTGGTGGTGGTGATGATGATGGTGGTGGTAGTGATGGTGGTGGTGGTGGTGATGATGATGGTGATGATGGTGATGATGGTGGTGGTGGTGGTTGTAGTGACGGTCATGATAATGGTGATATGACGATGGTGGTGATGATGGTGGTGGTGGTAGTGGGGGTGATGATGATGGTGATGATGATGTGGTGATGGTGAAAATGATGGTAATGATGATGGTGGTGGTAGTGATGATGATGGTGGTGATAATGATGGTGGTGAAGATGATGGTAATGATGGTGGTGGTAGTGGTGGTGATGATGGGTGATGATGATGATGGTGGTGATGGTGAAGATGATGGTAATGATGATGATGATGATGGTCATGGTGGTGATGATGGTGGTGATGGTGAAGATGACAATGATGGTAATGATGATGATGGTGGTGGTGATGATGATGGTGGTGATGATGGTGGTGATGATGGTGGTGATGATGATGGTGGTGAAAATGATGATGATGATGTTGTAGTGGTAGTGGTGGTGGTGGTGATGATGGTGGTGATGATGATGGTGGTGATGGTGATGATGATGGTGGTGATGGTGAAGATGACGGTAATAATGATGATGGTGGTGATGATGGTGGTGATGATGATGATAATGATGATGATAATGATGGTGAAGATGACGATGATGGTAATGATGATAATCAGATAATGATGATATGAGAGATGATAATGATTACGTTGATGATGATGATGATGGAGATGATAATTATGTTGATGATGACGCATTGGAGGTGATAATAATATTGTTGATGATAATGGAGATAATAATAATTATGTTGATGACGATGATGATAATGACGATAATAATGATAATAATTGTAACATGTCGAAGAATTATGTATAGCTTGAAATACATGCTACATAGTGATGATGATATTATAATGCTACAATAGGGCAATAACATTGCCTTTAGAGAATTGTTTAGTTGTGCCCAAGTGAAGCGAGGCTGCAAATATTATTGTAAAGACCACAAATAAACAATATGACCCGACAACACGTCGATGTTGAACGATACATGGTCGATCGTCAAACTCATATCCTCAGGAAATGTTTCTGAGTTCTGGACAGGAATCGAACCTGTAACCTTCTGATTGCCGGTGAGACGCTCTAACCATTGAGCCACCAAGACTCAGATGGAGAGCGATTGATATCTATACTGCCTATGTGGCAGTCACTATATATCTGCAGGAATGCTTCGATGTGTTAATAAATACACTGCTGTAGTGAATGTGGGAGAGCTTGGAGTAGGCAGACGATACATGGACGACCACCAAGCTCTATAACCTTCTGATTGTCGGTGAGACGTTCTAACCATTGAGCTAACGAGACTCAGATGGAGAGCGAAGGTTACAATTCAAGAATGATAAACACAGTTGATCAAGAACCTATAATGCCAGAACTATGTGGATTAGGCTTCAAACCTATAATACCCTAAGAGCGAGAAGGGCGATCAATTTACATTAAGGATTACTGATTCTCAGCTAAGAAACTATGTGTATGCCAAAAATTATCCGGTGTGTTTCTTTTAGAGATTTCGACTCATAATCCCCGACATTGTTGCTCCGTAAGCAAAGGTTAACAGCAATTTAGAAACGATCTTTGAGATTGGGTCAAGATTAAAGGCCCTATACACTGACAGACGCACTAGAGTGGCGCCAAGTTCGGATATACGCTGTTGGAGTGGATGTTTTTCAGATATTATGCCAGTGTCTGTCTGGTAAAATATACATACGTTGTTGGAGTGGATATATATCAGATATTATGCCAGTGTCTGTCTGGTAAAATAATCCTATTAGCTTCCACGTATTAGCGACGAATCTAGATATTTTTGAACCCAGAATTTAATGTGAATATTACATATATTATACTACAGTAAATTATGGCTGGTAGTCGAGCTGTAATATATTATACTTAGCTACAGCAAATTACGATTGGTAGTCGAGTTATGATATATTATAATACAATTTAATATTATGGATGGTAGCCGAGCTGTAATATAATAATAATAATAATAATAATTGCTTTATTTATACTGCAAAATTGTGTCAGCTGACACCTGAGTGACCGCTGGTATAAATACAAGTGCAGTTAATATTACAATATTAGGACTAAAACTAATTACAATAATTAAAAATTACAATATTTAAAAATATGAGGTTTACATAGGTATAGCACCTATATGGTACTACAACGATGGCCTGAAACATCTAAATTTAAAAGATATTTAAAAATAGCACACTTAAAAGAATTTAGCTATATATTATACTACATATATTGGCTATATAATATATTATACTACAGTTTAATATTACGGATGGTAGCCGAGCTGTAATTTATACTACAGCAAATTACGTCTGGTAGTGAGCTGTAAGTAGTAGTTAAAACATGAGAATGTTTATGTAATAGATAAAATACGAGCGGCAGATCTGTATGGGCATTTACAATGGCGAGTGCGTAGCACGAGCCATTGTAAATCCCATGCAGATCTGACGCGAGTATTTTATCGTACTTGTGAAATGAACCAATGAACGATGCTATAGGCTTAATTAGTATTCATAACTTTGTCAATGATCGTCCTAATAAGCATTCATAACTTTGTTAAAGATCGTCTAATCAGTATTGAATCTTTATTGAGCTTTCTCAATTCATAAGCTAATTATCCAATAATAAAGACCCATCTAGTCACGGGATTGCATTTGTCAAACACGGCATACGTAATTAGGATATTTGAGGAAGATCACTAGTGATCTTGCTCAAATATCCTAATTACGTATGCCGATCAAATGTATTGTAGTGTTCAACTATTAACATAACCCTCCCATGAGAGAATATCATCCAATCAAATATAACCTATACTGTGTTCATTTGAGAAGCTATTTAAACAACTCCAGCTCGTGTCCCACCGGGATATCCAAACACTCGAAAACAATTAACAAAAACACTCGCGCTACGCGCTCGTGTTTTCATACATTGTTTTCTCGTGTTTGGATATCCCGGTGAAACTCTCGCTGTCGTTGTTCAAATATTACTTACGAAGCTATGGCTTAGCCTCATTAATTATTCATGAATTTCATAAATGCCCATAAAGATCGGCCGCTTTCGGAGTTAAAATAATTTGTTTGCACCGTTTCTACAACTTCCAAATAAAGTATGCATCGTATATTCTGTTCAATTTACAAGTGCGGCTCGCCATTGTAACTGCCTATAAACATCGGCCGCTCATGTTTTAACTACTACTTAAAGATGCTGATTAAATATTAATTTATTTTGAATTTTCTTCATGAATTATTAATGAATTTTACAATATATGCAAATTACTGCTGGTATCCGAGCTGTAATATATTATACTACAGCAAATTACGAATGGTAGCCGAGCTGTAATATATAATAATAATAATAATAATAACAAAAGACGTATTAGGAGCATTATACAATAGTGTCAATGCTCTTACAACAATATATTCTTAAAGTTACTTATAAAACTAATTACAGTTTCATTATAAGATAAATAAAATATACTACATATATTACCACTATGAACAAAAAACTATTAATTTTAAAAAAGAAAAGTCTTAAGTGCTGACTTAAAACTACTTAACATCTCAAAGCTTCTAGTCCTGTGGTAATAAATTCCACAGTTTTGGTGCTGCAACCGAGAATGTTCTGTCTCCATGAGTCGCTGTTTTGGATTTTGGCTCAAGTAGCAGATTTCGGTCAGATGATCTCAAAGCTCGAGTAGGTTTATATTTAGTTAGCACATCGGTAATATAAACAGGCGCCTGGCCATGCAAAGCCTTGAAAGTAATTGTTAGTATCTTAAATACAATCCTTGATCTCACCGGCAACCAGTGAAGATTACGTAGCACAGGGGAGATATGTTCCGATTTTTTAACCCCTGTAACAAGTCTAGCAGCGCTCATGTATTTTGAATTCGCTGTAACTTATACTACAGTTTAATATTACTAGGACTTAAGTTTAGAAACAGGATAGAAGTTTAAGATGTTACTTGGCAGTTGGTTTTGAAAGACCAAGTCTGGAAACATTACTCATGGTGCAAAGAAGGCCTAACATCCTACACTGCTGAATAAGAGTTGACAAAAGTTCACGCAATCGCGGAATTTCAACAAGGGGGCAAATTAAAAGTAGCGACAGGAATTCTCCAGCAGGACATTGGCAACATGATAGATAGACGGACGGACAGACGGACGGACGGACGGACGGACAGACGGATAGATAGATAAATACAGACTTGACTGTCAATTGAATTATCTACGAATATTAAATAACATTGTGTTAAAATAACTATATTAACTTCCTAAGTTTTAAAATCTATCGTCAGATTAAATTACATCACATATTAATTAAATAATAATCATTTACATGTTAATACTGTTAGAAATGATAAAATAATTTTTTAAATAATTTTCTTAAGGAATATTGACACGAATTTACCTTCGGTATCAAGTTATGTACTTATGGTTAGTGTCAGAATAGGCTTGGAGAAAGAGATTTTTGCATGCTTGCGATCTACGATCATATAAAGTTTCTAATTTACTGGCTAATTTAAGTGCTTCTTCGTAAGAAACGTCTGGAAATATTCTTCTTAAACACCGTTTTTGAACTCTTTCAATATCCAAATTTAGGTACTGAGGTAAGGAGTTATGAAAGACGGGTCAGGCATATTCCAGAACCGAGCGAATACACGCTCAATATATTTGAATTATCTCTTTAGCAGGAACTCTTGCTCTTTTTAATTGCGTGATCAAGTAACGACGCTTGCTAGCCTTGGATACGGTTTTATTCACATTTTTGACTTTCTGATTAACAAACAGGCTTACGAAGTAAACAAAACTACTCTTGTACAAAACAACAGCACTAATTTTGACCAAAGACAATTTTGTCATTCGCCATCTTGTTGTAAAACTTTGCCTAATTAACTGGGAAGTTGGTGATGTCACACCCGGGGTAAACCTAATGAAACTACTCTGTGGGTAGCCGAGTTTCCGCGGAATGCTTTTGAAAATACGTGGTTCAATTGAAAAAGATATTCACAAAAATTGAGTTTCAAACTTATAAAGACATGAGCTGATGGCTAGATAAAGTGTCTACAAGAACGTGTAGAACATGGAACACTTTACCGTGCGAAATGCGTGCCAGCTCCAAATTTACTACCAAACAGCAGTAGACCAGCTATACGACCCAGAAGAACCATGGACATGGAAATCTATCTGCACCAGACGTAACACAGCGCGTGGTCTCACGAGTGCGACCTGTTGCTGTAGCTGACAATTTTGCGCGCGGAGCGGGGTTCCTTTGTCTTTTGAGCTCTTTACTTCCGCACGAGAGCTCACAGGTCAGGGCGTCTCGCTCCGCGCGCGGACCTAATTTATTAATTCCTTTTTCTCTCAACTCACTTCGGGACCCTGCCACATGTACTATACTTATAATACAACCTTAGCAAATAACTTATTAATTAATCCATAAAATCTTAATCACTACACATTCCAATATTTGTGGCGAAACGAAATAAATAAATAAATATTTCGCTTTACCCCGGTTGTGACGTCACACGCATATTGAAAATACATCCAAGATGGCGGACAATGATTCAGGTTATCAACTTTGACAGTGCAATTAATACGCTTTACGAGCATTTTTACAACCTCGAACTACTATATTCCTGCTATTTAAGTTACGTACTTTGATCGAAATGGTACTTACTTTTTATTGCCAATGTCCTTTAAGTCTTAGAGCTATTTCCTTCATGTCTAGTGGGACAAAATCCAGATTTCCCTTCGACAAATCAATTCCCCCCTCTCCCTGTCGGCGTCTAACCCTCGACGGGGTCTAACCCCTATCTAACCACCCTACCCCCATCTTCTTACCCCCTCTAACAAGCCAAGGATACAGGATATTCATAGAAATATATCTCCATTTTGTGCATACATAGTTCTCACTTTTCCCCATCATAATATAGCATTGCTTTGTGAATGGTGAAAATTGGTTCAAACTTCAGAAGGTTCTATATAGATCGCAGCTCCATAGATTAATGATGTTATACGTACTTTTTTCCGGTCGGATATATATAATTTCCACGTTTTTCTGTCCAATTGCGTCTCATGGAAGACACTAGACAGACAGGAAACGAGCTAAAGTGTATTTTCACACTGTTTTCACACATTTTCACAATAACAAAATCCCACCCAGGTTGAATAAAATCGCTCCGCGAGACAAATACGTTAAGCGGTTTAACCTGTCATACAAGGGTGTCGTACGAGAGTTGTTTCGACTCTCTGGCCTTGCTACAGACCAAAAGCGGGAGCTGATGCGAGTCGGCAGGAAAGAGTTTGTAAAAGAGTTGTTTCGACTCTCTGGCCTTTCTACAGGTCAAAAGAGAATGGAAGCTGATATGCGAGCTGGCAGACAAGCGGACAAAAGTTTGTGTGAGTGTTGTTTGGACTCTTCGACTTCTTGCTCCATGTCAAATATGAAAGACGAGAGTATATATATCAGAACTAGTAGACAAGAGTTTGTATGAGAGTTATTTCGCCCTTGTTTAAAAAGAGGACGAGAGTTGGTAGTTTGCGTGAGTGTTGCTTGGAGTCTTTGGACTCTTCTTGCTCCAGGTCAAATATGCAAGACGAAAGTCTATATATCAATGCTGGTATAGACAAGAGTTTGTATGAGAGCTGTTTCGACTCTTCCTTCTCTTGTTTAAAAAGAGGACGAGAGTTGTTAGTTTGTATGAGAGTTATTTGGACTCTCCTTGCTCCAGGTAAAATATGAAAGACGACAGTCTATCAGAGCTGGTAGAGAAGAGTTTGTACGAGAGTTGCTTCGACACTGCTTGCTCTTGGTTAAAAAGAAGATCAAAGCTGGTAGACAAGAGTTTGTATGAGAGTTGTTTGAATTCTTCTTGCTCCTGGTCAAACAAGGACGAGAGTCGATGAGAGTTGAAAGAAAAGAGTTTGTATGAGAGTTGTTTCGACTCTAGTTGGTCTTGGTAAAATAAGGAGAGAGTTGATTCTCCTTGTTCCTAGTCAAACAAGGAAGAGAGTTGATAGAAAAGGGTTTGTATGACAGTTGTTTTGACTCTCCTTGTTCCTAATCAAACAAGGAAGAGAGTTGAAGACTGAGTTGATAGAAAAGAGCTTGTATGAGAGTTGTTTTGACTCTCCTTGTTCCTAATCAAACATCCTTGTTCCTAATCAAACAAGGAAGGGAGTTGATGAGAGTTGATAGAAAAGAGCTTGTATGAGAGTTGTTTCGACTCTCCTTGCTCCTGGTCAAGGACGAGAGTTGATGATAGTTGATAGACAAGAGTTTGTATGAGAGTTATCTCGACTCTCCTTGCTCCTGGTCAAGGACGAGAGTTTATGATAGTTGATAGACAAGAGTTTGTATGAGAGTTATCTCGACTCTCCTTGCTCCTGGTCAAGGACGAGAGTTTATGATAGTTGATAGACAAGAGTTTGTATGAGAGTTATCTCGACTCTCCTTGTTCCTGGTCAAGGACGAGAGTTGATGATAGTTGATAGACAAGAGTTTGTATGAGAGTTATCTCGACTCTCCTTGCTCCTGGTCAAGGACGAGAGTTTATGATAGTTGATAGACAAGAGTTTGTATGAGAGTTATCTCGACTCTCCTTGCTCCTGGTCAAGGACGAGAGTTGATGATAGTTGATAGACAAGAGTTTGTATGAGAGTTATCTCGACTCTCCTTGCTCCTGGTCAAGGACGAGAGTTTATGATAGTTGATAGACAAGAGTTTGTATGAGAGTTGTTTCGACTCTCCTTGTTCCTGGTCAAACAAGGATGAGTTATATCGGACCTGTTTTAAGCGGTCACCTGTCACTTGCGCAATCCTCAATCGCGCTTAATACAGGCTGGACTGTATAAACCTCATACTAACCCTAATACTAAATTGACAGACGCGGTCTGGGCACTGGGGACCATGGATGGGGAAAAGAAACTGTATGTGTGGGGTGGGCGGTAGTGGTAGAAAAGGCGAGCTAGGGGATTATTATTGCGGATTCGTATTTCTAGTTTATAAAGGTTGCCGACTATCTGCTCATAGACAACGAGGGCGAGTTGTCTAATTGTTAATTAGATAGCGCTATATAGCAACCAATCAGATTGCAGTTTTGGCACTAGACTACACCAAGTTCTTCCTAAAATAAGATGTAATACGTTTTCATTTAGTCATTATCTCTTTTAAATAGGCGATGTCTGATCGATGATAAAAGATATTGTATCTCACGACGAGGGATTTGCCGCCGACAGCCACACTCGGAAATGAACATTCTCTGTGTTCAAGCATAGTATATCCTGTAAAGCTAACAGAGCGTACGCCGTCCATCTCAAAGTTTACTTAAGTGATAACTGTGTTTATAATTATAAGCGTCAACACTGGCAATTAAATACAGACATGACGGCCTGTGTTGGCTCAAACGTGGTGAGGAAATTGTGGTTTAGTTGTGGCATTTTTAAAGTAAACATTTTTGTTACGTTGTTTGTTTAATAGTCGCCACCGACGCGAATTATGTACAGTTAATGAGCCAGGTCAAAGGTTTTTGGCGAAGATACAATGGAGCCGATTATGTAAATCGTTCGGAGAGAAATATGCAGGAAATTAAGGCGCCGTCAAGACAACTTTTCGCTTTTCGCAATGTTTATTAATGATTGAGCCTTTGTGAAGTAGAAGAGTGCTCATTACGATATCTACAGTGCCTACTTAGAGAGGAAAAGTATCGAATCCGAGTAATAGCCGGATTCCGTTTGCCGTTTACACGAAAAAGAATAACGGAAATAGTTTTAAGACGAACCCGGATATTTTTGAATCTAATGCGAAAATTTTTAACCCGAACACTAGCGAATCCGAAGAAACGACTCGTGGAGATTATCTCTGGGATGGATGAATCGTCCGCTTTCGTCAGCTGTTTTACAGCATTTATCACCGAATATTACGACAGACTATATTATCACCGAATATTAATCCACGCGACTGATCCGGAACCTCTCTTGCTGTGTAAACATATATAGTCTAATCTAGTAGAGTGCTGCGCAGGTAGCGTTTTGGATATATAGCAAAGTGAAAAGGTCAGGTGAACTGCCAAGATTTTTAGGAACGAAATACTGATATTTCGAGCGGAGCCCTTCATCAGAGTAAGACGGCTGTTCACTACCTTTTCCCTTTGCTATATAGTCTAATCTATATACTTCTTAAAGTAGCACACAGTTGTATATATGTCGGTTATGCTGCACTGCTCGGAGAAATTCTCAACTAAAATTTGTCGGTAGAAGATGTGGATGAACATATAGCAGGGCAACTAATACAGCTATACTAGCTGTTGAAATACCATTAGTTATATCTCGAGCTATATAGCGTACAGTATTTTAATGTTAACTTGTGGTGATTGTAACGCAATTTAAATTATTTTTATTAGTCAGTTACATTCATAATTCCAGCCGTCCTATATTTCTTCAAGTAAAAAATGTAGAGTGCTGCGTATGCAGTGTTTTGGATAGTAGCAAAGTGAAAAGGTGGTGAACTGCCAAGATTTTTAGTAACGAAATACTGATGTTTCGAGCGGAGCCCTTCATCAGAGTAAGGCTTGGGCTCCGCTCGAAACGTCAGTATTTCGTTACTAAATTTCAGTCTCGGCAGTTCATCAACTTTTCACTTTGCTATATTTCTTCATTATTTAGTTCATCATCCATCCACTGAGCCGCCTGTCCATCCATCGACCGATCGACTACCTATAATCCACGCATCGATCCGTCATTGTACCCATTCATTCCCTAGTCAGAGCTGGTAGTGTTCCGAACCTGGTTAACTTATCCGGTGAATTTAAGTCTTATCCAACCGAGATAAATTTGCTATTAAAACCATAGGACAGAATGACAGATAAGATTTATCCGACGGCTATATAGAGGAGATTACAGGCCGTTCGGAGATACGAGTTTATCTTTGAGCCTGTTGGTATAATATCTCTCATGCCAGTGAGCAAAGCAAAGAATGAGAGATATTGATCAAGACAAGAACATAAACTTCGTATCTTCAAGAGACCATGTAATCTTCTGTTTATTATATTGAAATCGATAAAACAGCCATGATAATATTCTCACATTCATATCTAATTCCGTGTGAACAGTGCCAGATATATCATTTTTATCTCCACATGTGACGATATCACTTTTTCTGAATAGAAAACATGGTAGTGATTTGTCAGGTGAAATGCACACCTCTGATAAGCAAACAAATAAGTATATCTTGAATAGCCGAAAGTATGCCGCATCGCCAACAATGAAAGATCTAACACACTGCAATAGGAACTGCTTCAAGGCTTTATAACGCGGGAGCATAATTACCAGTCCAGAGCCTCCGCGAAACAAACCAATAAGAACCGTATACTTATACCAAGGAAAGTGAAAAAAAGATAAACCACCAACGGCATGCAGAAACTAAATTCAGTGTATTATAGTGACGGCTTAATACATGAACGGAAATTTAAGCTATACAGAAGTAAACATAGTAAACCTTTTCGATTAAATTATGTAATTCATTTCCGAGTAAGATCAAGAGAGTATATCCAGCCATTGGAAAGAGAAGAGCTAAAACCAAACGGTTGAAAACATCGCCATCCAGTCCAATATATACATTATAATAATGCAATACACCGACACTGAAACACAAACTTTCGAGGTCTTAAATCTAATCGGCGCTCAAAAACACTAAGATATATAAAATTTCTATGTAAACAAAGAAAAAAATTTACCTTCTCAGTAAATGCTCGAGGTTCGCACAGCGGAGACTATATACGGTGGGACGAAAAGACTTCTAAAGGTCTATAGCTTTTATTGTCGCACTCGCAGCGGTACTGTTACCGAAACCGTCAGTATCCTGAATAAATAGCCTTACAAGTTATCTTTCATTGTCATTGGTATACATAAGAAGTCTCGTCATTTTCTCTCAAGCGGAACCTTTAGATCGCATATTAATGACACAGTTTAATCGCGTCTTTACCCGCTAAATCCCAAATTGACCTTGAGTTATTCTGCACTGTTGTTTTAGCGAAAAACAAATGCATCCGTAGCACGTTATTGAACTATCGACGACCCCGAGATATTCCTCAAAGTGCCAAAATTCAAGGAATCCGAGCGTTTTAGAGTTCCTTGGCGATTTATTTGCACAGATAAGTAAATATACACAGCTTTAATCTATTTTAATCTTTTAAAATCAGGAGTCTATTTTTATTTGGTTACTCATGGTAGAATACAATGAACTCGTCGAATGCCCTTCTCTCTGACCGCTCTGACGAAGGGCCTTCGATCGAAACATCCGACCTCTTAAAGTGCCACTACGATGAAAATTCACCCCCGTCTTTTAGATTTTCTTTAGCATACAAAAAAAAAAGTGATCATCTATGTAAAAAAAAACTAAAAAATGGTATTTTGAAGTAAGTATTTTGAGCTCTGAAATCACTATTATTTAGGCCACCATTACTAAAAACGTGTTCCAAGTGAGCCCGCAATTTCAAAAGGTAATATTGTTTGTGACGTCAGATTCTCAATGCTACGCCTGAATTTCGGTCGAGGTTATTTGTTTTCTTGTTTTTTCGAGAAGTAGATGAAATGTACAGCCTTTCAGACGAAGAATTTGAAAAAACGACCTTGATTTACGTGAAGAATTAGCCACGTGGAGTCTTCGCGTTGAGAATCTGACGTCACTTCGTTACGCTGGTCAAGAACATGAACGATTAATGGCGGACATAACTCCAGATTCGGAGTAAGAAAAATAATACTTGCCATCGTCGAATCGCAAAACGGTTTCGACCAAGTAATATTTAGCAGCTCTACTTTATAAATACGTAAAAATATCGATAGGTAAAAATTTGATCGTAGTGGCACTTTAATTATTTTGGCAGTGCCCACTAATGTACCAGATTAGGTACCAGTTCTCACCCAAGTGTATAGCCCTCACGAAGCTGACGAACTGCTCTGCAACTCAATTTTTAACAGTACTAGTTTTAACTGTAGGCTGTAGCAGCTGACCCTAAACAAACCGTAACTCCAAAATATTTACCTTGGCAAATACAAATATGTAGAACCTTAGAAGTATAACAACAAAATTATGAAGACGTGTTGTCAAAGGCGAAAACCAATGCTAAGAACGAATTCCCTTTTTTTCAACATTTATTGTTAATATTGTAATATTTAAACAAAAATCCAAATTAAGAAGAGAGCTTTCATAAACAAATTCGATTCAGTACTTAATTAGAAACCCCAGTGCTTCTTAAAGATGTGTTTTGGGAAGTGAAAATGAACACTAAAATATCAAAATACTTTAACTGAAAATATACCGAACAAGTCACCGGACTCAACGAGCATGATTAGGAATTTAATGCCATTATTAAAGTTAGAAAAAAATCATTTCGTAAATACCTGTTTTTAAGACTATATGTTCTGTGAAACTAAACAAATCCAGCTCGCAACTATACCTGAAAAATAAATTACTTTTAAATAAAAGGCCTTTAAGTATGTTTAGAAACATTAATAGTTTTACGGTATATGCTCTTGTACTTGAGAAATTACATTTTCGTTCTCGTAATTATGCTGTCTAGATGCCGCCATTTTGTGTCATCCTGGAGTTTGCTCGACGGCTCAGGTTCGATGTCCAGCGGGGTTTTCTTTTCAATTTTGACGTCATTGAGTTGCAAAGAACAAAAGACAAGCACTCGATGACGTCAAAATTGAAAAGAAAACCACCGCTGGACAAATTTTCCTCCTAAGAGCACTCACAACAGCTATCGCTATGCACTAACTATGCGCTATGTGATCGCCATCAAAACTATCCCACTGCTGAAAAAGAAGCACTCGCCATATTTGTTTTGAAAATATGACGTCATCATCAAAATCCTCAAATTTTCAACTTCAACTAGCCATATCTTCTTAACTAAATTGATAGGAATACTGAAACTTTGGGAATAAACTAAAGTCAGTAAGATCTTGAACTACATTTGTATTTTTACTGGAGTTCCCTTTTAAAAACAAAAAATCGTTAAAATGGCAAAAATCTCAGGCCGGTATAACCCGCCTTAAAGCCTGTTTTCCACTAGGCGGAATTTTCCGCGCGGAGCGGAATTTTTCTTTGTCTTTTCTCATTAGTTCTGCCCGATGGCTCACAGAACAAAGAAAATTACCGCTCCGCGTGGAAAATTCCGCCTAGTGGAAAACAGGCTCAACTGGTCAGTTAAGTTATTTTTATAGCGTAGTTTTGGCCGATTTTTTAATTTATGGGTGTATAATTAAAATAAAATACCTTTAAAGGACATTGACAACATAAAATAAGTACCTTTTATATCACTAATAATGCGACTTAAATTGCCGGAATATTAAAGACTTCTGCGAGGTCTGTACGGTAAAGTATTTGCCTGAGGTTTTCGTACAGACCGAGCGACGAAGGAGCGAGGTCTGTGCGAAAAACCGAAGGCAAATACTTTACTGTACAGACCAAGCAAACGAGGTTAATAAGACATTTATTACATGGCTTTTGGTTCATTTTGTTCTCTGTTTTTAACATTGTGTTTGTCTTCAGATGTTGCCGTTTACCTTACCTCTGAATTTGTTGATTTCGCTTCATGTTTACACGCGTTACTGGTCGTTAGGCATTCATTTTTTTCACTTATAGATAAACAGCTTTCAAGTAAAGCAGCTTTCAAGAAAAGCAGCACTAATATTCCAGGACGTGTTATTGTTCGAACTTTTTCAACGAACATACTCAAATCCTCTTTTATTTTCATCTAAATCAACTCAGAAATTTTCCCGCCAAAACTTACCGGTCAGGAAAAAGGCGTATTGCCCTCTCACAGCGCCGGGAGGGCAATGCGCTTTTTTCCGGACCTCTCACGAACCAATCAGCGTGCGCCATCTTTCTTAGCCATATAATAAAATAGTTTAAGGTTGTAAAAATGTCCGTAATGGGTACGTATTATAAAGGTGAATAGGGTTCTCTGCGTGAAATGACCTGCGATGGGTAAAGTGATTGTTGACAGAAATTATATAACCTAAAAGATATATAACCTTCTCCGATAAGTCATTATGCATGTGTACGTCACACCATTGTCCGATTTGTATATAATACAAACTGAAATATCTCAAGAACGAAGCAAGGAAACGAAAAACTACAAAAGATGTTACTCTGTCATTTTAAGTGTTCTTTCAAGTAAGGCAAACTAAATTTTCGTGTCAAAGGCACTTTAAATTGCATATGAAACGAAAATTAAGTTTATCTTATTTGAAAGAACTCATCAAATAATGAAGAATACCAATTTACAGCTTTTCCATATTTCACTTAGTTCTTGAGACTTGTGATATTCAAATGAGATGACGTATGGCGACCATAAAACTAGAACGATGTTCTCCAGTTTAGTGGTCTGTATGCACGTATACATTCAAAGTTTCAACATGATTTCGTTCAATAATCTTAAACGATTTTTATACGATTTTCCAACATGTTAAAAAATGTTGTGCAAACCAATGTGACATCATAGATTAACTTATTTGAATATCACATAAATCTAAATATCTCAAGAACTAAGTGAAATATGGAGAAGCTGTAAATTGATATTCGTCATTATTGGAAGAGTTCTTTCAAATAAGATAAACTTAATTTTCGCTTCGTATGCACTTTAACTCTTTCCTGTCCGGCTGGAAAACATCGAAACTGTGAACCACCTCTTTTTTCTATTGATATCTCTGGAAATAACCATAACTGTTGTGAAAGCTATATATTTTCTGAAAGCCCAATAAACCGGCTTTTGCTTGTGCTTTTGAATTTCCCGAACAAGACACATTATGTTAATATAAATTAGCATTAATTATCATAAATGTGGTTGAAAAACTTTCATTT
This sequence comes from Chrysogorgia sp. JL179-B06, assembly GCA_035772405.1. Lineage (NCBI taxonomy): Eukaryota > Metazoa > Cnidaria > Anthozoa > Scleralcyonacea > Chrysogorgiidae > Chrysogorgia > Chrysogorgia sp. JL179-B06. Next base: position 547,387 of record JAYKKM010000335.1, read on the forward strand.
TTCTGGAAAAGGCCATCTTGCACGCCCGCGTAGCATCATGAAAATTCCGAAAATGCAACCAATCGCAGAGTTTTTTATGAAATCAAATCAAATTTAGCGTGTGAGTGGATCTCATGTCCCTGGCGCTTGTCGAATTTCAATTTTTAATCTTGCGTTACCGTGTGCCGTGTTTTTCGATTGACGACTTCATGTATGGGGTCAGGGCGAAACTAGCCCTTTTTCGTTCGGGGGGTGTACGGTAAAATTGCCCTGCTAAAATCTTTGGTGCCCTGCAGCTCCGTAGGTAAAATTTACAGAAATGTATAAATGGAAGTCTGCCTCAAACTACATGCATTTGAACTAAATTCCTATTTGTCAGTCTGGTATGTGATGGCAAACTGGCAATACATAGAGTTAAAAATAGATATTAATTTATATCAAGACCACGAAAATAGGCATTCAGCCGTCTCCAACGAGGATGACACAACTACAGCCTGCGCGTTTCCGGTTTCCTAAACCACAGTACGCATGAACAGCAGCACAACCGCTTACGTGCGCGGACTAAGGTCACTCTAGTTAATTCGTATAACATACAGAATTGATCATCGATCGTGCATAAAACTGATAAAAGTATAATCGTCATGCATTATTTTTCTGGAAGCAGAGGTGTAGGAACGCATTTGAAGTTGGGGGCCTAAAATCGACAAGAACAGTGACCGCATTTTTTTTGAGGGGTGCGGGGGTCTTCCACAGGAAAATTTTGAAATCTAGAAGCTCGGAAAGACAATTTGCAGCAATGTGAGCAAAAATTTTCATATAATTCTACAGTGAGCATATTTCAAATGAATCCAAGAGTTGCCTGCTGCCTCTTTCTGCCTGCGCAGGCTCTGGGAATGAGATTGTCGCGTGGCAAGGGTTTAGGGGTTGGCTAACACTTCAGGCTACACCCGTTTGTAAAATCTCGTGTAGATGACTACCTTATAAGTAGCTTCTCTCCTAGCCTCTGACTGCACTGCCCTGCAAGATCTCTGATTGCTCATTTGCCCTGCCAATTGGCGTTTTTAGTATTCTGGGGTGTGTCACACCCCCTACACCGCCCCCTTGAGTTTCGCCCCTGGCATGGGTCCGGCTATGAACCATTTTGACTGGGCCAGACAGGAAAGAGTTAATCGCTATTTCATAATCGCTATTTCAAAAGAAAAATTCTAGTATATTTTAAACTCTCTAATATTTTACCAGTACACCAACCTTTTAGAGTTTTCGATTTGTTTTTCTGCACTGCCTACGCAGCAAAACACTTTTAAAAAGTGGATGACTTGAAACAACAAGATACTTTTAGTCTAAAAAGATAGAAAGATACTGTTGTGGTGGCAACAAACACGGATGAAATAACCTATCGTATTTATATATTTATTTTTAGACAGTATTTATATATTTATTTATGTAGGTATTTTTATTTATGTATGTATTTATTTATTTAATATTTATTTACTTATCTATTTATGTATTTATTTATGTATTTATTTATGTGTTTATTTATGTATTTATTTCTTTATCTATTTATGTATTTATTTCTTTATCTATTTCTTTATCTACTTATTTATCTATTTCTTTATCTATTTCTTTATCTATTTCTTTATCTATTTCTTTATCCATTTATGTATTTATTTATGTATTTATTTATGTATTTATTTATGTATTTATTTATGTATTTGTTTATGTATTTGTTTATGTATTTAATTATGTATTTATTTATATATTTATCTATGTATTTATCTATGTATTTGTTTATGTATTTGTTTATGTATTTATGTATTTATGTATCTATTTCTTTATCTATTTCTATATGTATCTATTTATGTATCTATTTATGTATTTATTTATGTATTTATTTATTTAATATTTATTTACTTATCTATCTATTTATGTATTTATTTATGTATTCATGTATGTGTTTATTTATTTATCTATCTATTTATGTATTTATATATGTATTTATGTCTTTATCTATTTCTTTATCTATTTCTTTATCTATTTCTTTATCTATTTCTTTATCTGTTTATGTATTTATTTATGTATTTATTTATGTATTTATATATGTATTTGTTTATGTATCTGTTTATGTATTTATGTATATATTTATGTATTTATTTATGTATCTATTTATTTATCTATTTATTTATATATCTATTTATGTATCTATTTATGTATTTATTTATGTATTTATTTATTTATTTTATTAATGACAATAAAATAAACACAATAGAAATACAAAGAATATAAATATGAGGGCACTCATTAATAATAATATATGTGGTGGAATTGTCATAATGTATGATATATAAAATAGATTTCCAATTAAGATTCGCAGAGTTATCAGTACAAAATGAATGGAGAGAGGTGGGAACATAATAAAAACTTCGAATACAGGTTGGCAGAGAATTCCATAGTTCCGAGATGCGATTAAAGTGTTCCTTCCTCGGACACAGAATATTTCCGTATTGAATTTTAAGGTTTAGGAGATTGGGTTAGTAGTTCTTTATTTTGAAGTTAGGACTAGAGTTTTTATTTGGGTTATGGTTAGGATTTTTCTTCTTGTAAAGCTTCTGAATCCTGCAAGAAAGTAGGCTTTCTGTGTCCATTTTAATGTTTAACTCTTTTAGCGGCCCAATCAAAATCGATGAAGTCGTCATGAATAAAAAACATGGCACACCGCGGTAACGTAAGATTAAAAATTGAAAATCGACAAGCGTCAGGCACATGAGATCCACTCACACGCCAAGTTTGATTTGATTTCATAAACAACTCTGCGATTGGTGGCATTTTGAATTTTCAAGATGCTACGTGGGCGTGTAAGATGGCCTTTTCTAGAAAAATGAAAGTTGTTCACCTTATGCTTTTTCACATTATGCTAATTTATATTAATGCTAATTTATATTAATTTTTATTAATGCTAATTTATGCTAATTAATGCTAATTTATATTAACATAATGTTTCTTGTTCGAGAAATTTAAACGCATTGGTAAAAACCCGTTTATGGGGCTTTCAGAAAATGTATAGCTTTCGCAACAGTTATGATTATTTCCAGAGATATCAATAGAACAAAGAGGTGGTTCAATTTTGGATGTTTTTCAGCCAGACTGAGAGAGAGAGTTTAATGAAATACTCCTAACTAAGAATATATACAGTCAAAATCGTCGCAATGGAGGAACCAGGCGGGAATCGTAGTTTAGTTAGGAATATTAGTGCCCAGCAAATAGCTTTATTTAAAGTGGCACTACGATGAAAATTCACCCCCGTCTTTTAGATTTTCTTTAGCATAGAATAGTATTTCAGGGTCGAAAGTGATCATCGATGTAAAAATAAACTAAAAATTGGTATTTTGAAGTAAGTATTTTGAGCTCTGAAATCACTACTATTTAGGCCACCAAATTGGCCACCATTACTAAACACGTGTTCCAAGTGAGCCCGCAATTTCAAAAGGTAATATTGTTTGTGACGTCAGATTCTCAATGCTACGCCTGAATTTCGGTCGAGATTACTTGTTTTCTTGTTTTTTCGAGAAGTAGATGAAATTTGAAAAAACGACCTTGATTTACTTGAAGAATTAGCCACGTGGAGTCATCGCGTTGAGAATCTGACATCACTTCGTCACGCTGGTCAAGAACATGAACGATCAATGGCGGACATAACAACTCCAGATTCGGAGTCAGAAAAATAATACTTGCCATCGTCGAATCGCAAAACGGTTTCGACCAAGTAATATTTAGAAGCTCTGCTTTATAAATACGTAAAAATATCGATAGGTAAAAATTTGATCGTAGTGGCACTTTTTTTTTTGGTTTTAATATAAGTATGTCAATAACTTTAAGACTGGGAAGTTTCAGAAAATTTTCATTTCGGAAAGAATTACTGAGGAATTACCTGAAGAGACGGTTTAAACTTAAACACTTTTCTAATTTATTCCTTCATCGTGGTGTGTTTCTCAATCTGTGATGACACGTCCTTTGTTCTTCCGTCGTCTCGCTTTTAATTTTCTTTGTCACTTTCTATTTATGTAACAGTTTAGCTATATATGCCTCCTTCATTTATTGTAATTTGTCACTCTGATGATGTTACTAGTTTAGTAACGAAACGTTAGTATTAAAAATTTTCTTTTCAAAATTATGTTGTCACATGGCTCTTTTTAACTAGATATTTGCTGGGCATTAATATACCTAACAAGAATATATACATACAGTATGAATATATATTACGACGAAAGACGAATATAATTATGTAAATATATGGGTTACAAAAACGAGAATACAAAAATAATCAACAAGATGGAAGACAGAGGGACTTATTAATTGTAGACATAGCAAGGGTTTTGAAGCTTGGTACGAGATAGTGACGTCATATGTGTAAAACAAATATGGCGTCGAAATTGGACAACTTCAACTGGCGATATCTTCTTAACTTAATTGATAGGAATGCTGAAACTTTGAAAATAGACGAAAGTCAGTTTCATATCAACTTCACTTGTATTTTGACTGGAGCATCCCTTTAATTTTCATGCAAGGATTCTCCTAAATAGCCCAAGAGTACTATTGATTTGCCTTATTTCATATGTTTTATAGTAATGCCTAGACATTTGGTTATGGCTACTCTGTTAATGTAATTCAATTATTCATACACAATACTTTATTGTAATACCTAAATGGTAGCATTGGAGGAAGTTGAGTTTCGATTTGTTGGTTCATTTATTTGTTAAAGTATATCTCTAGGTCCATATTGTCTTTCCGGTACACGAGGAATTACCCGATCAAAGTAGGACGCTTGAAAAAGTTTGGTTTTACAAAGAAAAACTAACATATCTAGGTTACAACTATTGCACGTGTGACGTACAAATGGTTTAGTTTTACACAGTATAAATTACAAAAAGATATAGACGGTGACACAGACCTGTCAACAGGAAATAGAGACATTTTGAACTTTGAAGTCGACTTACTTTGTCTGTGGACGCGATTGTAGAGCTCAGGGACAAGGTAAACGAAGTTAAACTCTCGCTCGTGCTGCATAAAATACTCAGCTGTTTGCCTCGTGTGCGGCTTGCGTGTGTGTATACACAGCTAGGCTGTAACCGGATGAGACGCCTATAGGCGTGTATTTTTCATTTCAAATGCAATTAGCTGTAAAATTCAGATAAAACAAAACTACAGCACTGATGGGGGAGATTATTGACGGCAGGAATGTCAGTAATCTTTTCATAGGACCGTGAGAAGTCGACTGAAATCCACTTGGGACACAAAACCGTCTGCGAATGCAACTGAAGAAGATTTTCAAATTCCAATGGCGTTCGGATGTTATGATTCTCGTAATAATAAAACATAAACAGATGTGTATTTAAGGAACATTCTTTTATTTGAGCTATTCTTGTCCGGCGATACTTGTAGGGTTAAGAATAACCGAGAAGTAATATATCATACACAAAGAAGGCGTTTATTATCTGATTTGAAACACCGAGAAGTGTGTTGAAAAACGAGGCGATAGCTAAGTTTTTTATCCAACTACGAGGTGTTTTCAAATCAGATAACAAACGCTTTTCGAGTGTATGATATAGCTTCTCAAACTAACCAGTATTTTAAGAGAAATTTGAGGGAAAAGTTGGCTTAATTTATGGACGTTTATTATCACATTTATAAAGTTATGATTTTCCTTTGTGTTTTCCTCATGAATTATTAATGAGTTTGAGAAGAATAGTTCATAAAAGATCCTAGTTATATTCTGCATTGTTTCGTACTCGGGTTGCTCGCTAATGAGTATAAAGTACACTTGAAGGTGTCAAAGGTGACGCTATTTAACGAGGATACGATAGCATTTAACGTCAAAAGACTTTAATTTGTATATATTTAAAAATCCAGATGATGAACAGGAATGCGTTTGACGAACGTCGTGTGCTTAATGACTTAGAAATAGAAAATGGCCGCCCGTGTTTACATTATTACAGTGTTCCTTATAAGGCCTAGATTCCACTTGGTCGTTACGGACGCTCGAGTCTTTTCACAACGACTCGAAATAAGCAAGAATAGCGGTCTTACTTTGTCAATGTCTTATTTTGTTCCAGAGATATTTAGGTTTTTAAAAGCTGCAAATGAGATACCTGATGACCTCTCATATATACTCAATATCTTTGGAGATAGCGGCTAGATTGTGCTGAAACGTTCCAGATGTATGCTACTAAGAATGGTACACTGCACTGTGTATAGTTAATGCTTTATACATTTTTCATTTTAGGGATTCCCTTTAGCTTAAATTAAGTAGTAGATGCAAATTATTGCATCTTTCAAAAACTTATATCTTGAATATATCTGGAATATATCTGGAACAACATAAGATATTGACGATACATGGATGATCGTCAAGCTCGTATCCTCAGAAAAATAATTCTGAGTCCCGGACAGGAATCGAACCTGTAACCTTCTGATTGCCGGTGAGAAGGCCTAATCTTGAGCTACCGAGACTCAGATGGAGAGCGAAGGTTACAATGATGTACTGGTTCGATTGTCTACTCAGTCTAAGCTCTCACACATTCACTACAGCAGTGTGTATATTAACACATAAGATATTGACTAAGTACTAACAGATAACATAAAAATTAGATAGACGATTTTTGGTCTTACTACCTCTTTAAAGACAAAATGTTTCCACTAGGTCGTCACGGTAGCTAAAGGACATTGGCAACAAAAATTAAGTTTGTCTAATATGAAAGAACTCGTAAAATGATAGAGCAACACCTTTTACAACTTTTCCGTATTTTACTTCGTTTTTGAAATATTTCAGTTTGTTTGATATGTAAATGTGATGGTCTCTGACGTCAGGTGTGGGGTAGAGAATTTTCACTCATTAAAATATTAGTTACATCTTCAAGTTTGTTCCACAAATTTACTTGAAAATGTGCGTATAATAACTCCCCATGATAATAAACGTTGTAAACTTAGCAATCACTGAGATATAATACATTTTTCAATGAGTGAAAATTCTCTACCCCACACCTGACGTCAGAGACCATCTCAAAACTGAGATATTTCAAAAACGAAATAAAATACGGAAAAGTTGTAAAAGGTGTTGCTCTATCATTTTACGAGTTCTTTCATATTATACAAACTTAATTTTTGTTGGCAATGTCCTTAAGGCTAATTTCCACTAAATCGTTAACGGTCGTTAACGGTCGTTGGAGTCGTACAGCGTTGTTTCAACTTGATTCTTACAATAACAAATATACACACGTCTTACAAACAAAAATAAATAAAAAAATACACATGTCATTCTTTCAATACTAGATTTGCTGACAAACAAAATTTCAGTCAAACTAGAGCTCGAACAAACAACATCAAAACAACATTCTGGTTCCCTGTCGGACATTTCCATGCGAAAAAGGTCTGCACAGCTCAATTCTTAAACATTACCATTGCTCAGACTTGATCTAACTTTGCTTGCTTCCTCAGCTCATGATGAGAGGGCATTCAGTTGCCTTAAGCGAGTCAAAACTTATTTACGGAGTACAATGACAGAACACCGTCTTTCTAATCTCGCATGCATCGCTATAAATCGCGAGCATGTCTCATCCATTGCTGTAAGACTAAGGGTACTCCAAAAGCCATTAAACGCAAGAACAAGGAAAAATCTATAGCGTAATCTCAACTATATGTTGAACTTTTCATATTGTACATATTTTCGGCTTAGCAACCAGATCAGAATAGTTGTTTATCCCTTCTACTTTCTCATTAGCATTAAAAGTTATGGCGAGTAAACCCTGACAAGCATGCTTGCAGGGAAGCATTGAGAACGCAGAAGGGATGGGCAGGGTGGGGTGTCAAACGTTTTCGTATGGAGTTCGTGCCAACTGACGTTAAGTTATTCCTAAGTTACTTTACTTATAGTGCTAATGACGTCATCGGGATTATAAATATTCAATTTATAAGTTTGAATAGTACCAATATTGACTTTCTAACCGTTTACAGTTCTTTGTTTGCTAATATAATACGGAAAGACTGCGTAATTTAAGAACAATTAAGATGAATTTATGTATATAAGACATGAGTAGAAATTATTTAATGTTATATAAACTAGTGAATATAATATGGCATTTTAATTGCTACGTGACTACGCCCATTACGCCACTGACAGAGTTAAAAATATTTAATAGATAAAAATATTTATCTGACTTTCATACTTCGTGACAGCTATCCTTTAATAGGCTTAGTTATTTTTAACAGTCATCCACAGCCGACATTAGCCTGCGTGCAGACTCCACCTGATAAACAGCCGACATATGCTCGCAGTGTTTATAAAAGCATTGTTAAGTTAGAATCTGTTTAGAAAAACCGATCGGTGTAATTTAGATTTTGAATAGTTTGCGTTGGGCTGTCAATTTATACGATAGAATCTCGATTGCTGCATTAAATTCAATGAGATGGACTAAAACTATGGTTTGTCATTGTTTATGATGTTATTTTTTCTGTTAAAACGTTCTTCAAAATGCAGGAAATAGACGTTTTGGGGGCGTTCAGAAGTATTCGGCGTATTAGAGTTTACATGGAATGCACCCTGCACAGCGCCTTAATTACAGAAGGCACGTTTTCCAGTTTAGATTCAAGTTCCAGCGATCACAACGACTCGGGTCGTTGATCAGAGTATTTCTATGACTGCGCCCAAACGAGACGCGGCGAGTTTTAAAGCTAAGTGGTTTCAACGGGGGTCCGGGGACGTCACGTTGGCGTGATTACGCAATATAAAAAATGGGGGTCTGGGAAGAGTGATATGCATATACTCCACGCCGGAGACTCGCGAAAATGGTTGGTGTGTCGGATCGTCAAACTATAAGTGCTTGGTGTAGCGGTGTGTGCGCGGAAAAGTGATTTCTGTTTTATGTTGTTACTTGTTTAGGCATATTAATATTGCTTTCAACCTCATCCTCAGGGTCTTGTGTGTTTTGAAATTACTGAGCCGCTAGAAGGCATGTTATTTCCTCAGTTTTCAAATGCCTAAAATCTCGGCGTGACGTGGCATGCACACTATCCAGCCAATTTTCAGCTGGTTCTAATAAGTAACTAATTAGGTTATACAATCAAGGACACGAACAGCGACGACGATCTTTCTGAGGAAGCTCCTTTAATAGTTGGAGATAGCGTTTATAGTCGGAATTCGTAGGCGACGCGTTATCTTGAAGTTAAGTTAAGCCGCACCTTGGTGTTGGCGTTCGTAGAGCGAGAACAGCCAATTATATATCAGTGTTCAAGACGGTGTAGCTAATCCAGACGAGATTAGAAGAGAGTACGTCGCGTATGCGTGACTTTATGACAGCCTAGGAAGCGGCTAGATATAGACACAGCGGCGAGTTCAAGGGAGTATACAAGCACTTTTTACGTATGTGACATGATGTGGAAATTCATGAAGAAGATAGAGGATGATGCCATAGTGTGGTTTAGTTACAGACCACCAAAGCTTCGGAGAAGATGAGAAGTTGTCACTTCTTATACCTAGATGTTTTAAAACACGTTTAAAAGACTTATTATATGACCCTACCCTGAAGAATTCCAAGGTCCTCGATAGGGGGTGCGGATGTTAAATGGAATAGCTCAATTCGTGAAGGAAAGCCATGTTTTGCTATGTCAAATGAAAGCTATCGTTTTAAACACGGAGCGGGTAAAGTATAGAGGATCAGATGAGTAGCTCAGTCATTTAAAATTTAAATTACAACACACCAATCCTAAGGCAAATACTTTGCCGGCGAGAAATATAGATATATGGCTTTTAGTTCATTTTCTTGTTTGTTTTTAGCGCTGTTTTCTTTACCTTACCTCTTAATTGCTTCGTGTTTGTACTTGTTGGTATTCGTTCCGAATGAAAATGTTCCAGCATTCTTCATTGTTCGGGATTTTTATTTTCTATTTGTGTTGCTCAAATCAACAAAAAGGTTTTGCCGCCAAAAATTCTGGCTCGCAAATTAACCAATCACATTGCGTAATTCCACCGGAAGTAGCCCTATAACCATATGATAGACCATGGATAGACTCTACTAATGGCAGAATTAAAAAAACATTTACAGAGACGTCATACATTAGCGTATTAGAAGCCGCTTTTCGAGAAAGATCTACGGATGCATGAGTTGACACGAATGAAATGAGATTTATGATGACAAAGCACACACGGTATGGGCGGAATATATAAAAATACTAGAAATACGAATATCGCAATAATCCCCTCGCCCGCCTTTTCTACCCCCCCCCCCCCCCCCCTACTAGGCTTTGGCCCATTGTGCTAAAAAAATTGGCATATTATGCTAATAGCACTGCTCTCAATTTTGCCTAATTATGCTAAAAATTATGCTAGAATTCACAAATTATGCTCGATATTCTCACATAAATGCTCGATATTCTCACAGATTCTTACATAAATTCAACAACTCAAAAAATGTTTGACGCCATTTTGGCAGTAGTGTTTACAACCTCGTGGCTCGTTCCCAGGCTTTTTGCTCGGCAGTTCAGGTGTACAGTGTACTGCAGTGCACAGTCTGCACTACTACTGCCCACAATGAAAGTGAAACTATGAAAGCGGTCTTGTAACAAGTTTCTGACTTTCTAGACTACCAAATGAGTAATATTACCTTTTATGCTTAAAAAAGTGCTAAAATTTTAGGATTATGCTCGAGCAGTGCTCGTTTTAGAAATTATGCTTTTTTGCTCCCATTATGCTAAAAATTATGCTGGCACAATGGGCCAAAGCCTACCCCCTACGGGAATTTCTCCATCCATGGTGCCCAGGCCTCGCACGCGTATTATTTCTGTTTTGCAAAAATTCACAATTTCCAAAAGCCCGTTTCGTCGAAGAAATGTTTGAACGTTATCTCGGCCAATATTTAACCGATTTAAACTCTGAAAACACATTTGGAATTAGCGAGTCAACATACATAACATACGCGTTTACTATATTACGAGAACGTGAGTACCCTTCGTAAAAACGGTTTATGTACTTAGAAATTAGTCGATTATAAACTGGTCATTTAATCGTATATTATTTTGAACGTTATCTCGATCAATATTTAACCGTTTTCAATTCTGAAAACAGATTTGGAATTAGCGAGTCAAAATACATAACATATGTGTCTACTATATTACGAGAACGTGAATACCCTTCGTAAAAATGGTTTATGTACTTAGAAATTAGTCCGGGCTTGGTCGGCTATGATAATCTCGATCAATATATAACCGTTTTCAATTCTGAAAACAGATTTGGAATTAGCGAGTCAAAATACATACTCGGACTCGGATTTCTATTTCCTCAAAAAACTATGTCTCTTGTGACGGTTCAATTTAATCTGAGTATCTAGTTACCAGTGCCACATTTTCCGATGCCGCGCATGAGGACGGTTGATCATACATACATATATATATATATATATATATACCTATAAAGTCGATCCGAGATCAGGATCAGCTCGGATCTCGCGTGATAAGGGACTAAACAACGGTCGATATTAGCACCCTCGCCCTCAGGCCGCCGGGCGAGGGGATAAAAGATTGGAAAGGATATACTGATAAACTAGAAATACGAATTCGCAATACCTCGCCCGCCTTTTCTGATAGGTACTTATAGTACGTATTCCATATAAGGTCATAACGGACGGGACTGGGAAGAGCAAATACGTTGCCCTAACGAGCATATACGTTGCCCTGACGAGCAAATACATTGCCCTCGTACCAGCCTCCAAGTTAATTAGATTGTAACCGACCCCAAAACAACAAAGGTCCTAACCCTCCCACAAAGCTATAGAATATATTCTTTGAAAGTTAAATGATCTATTTACAACATAGATACAGCTTATCCTGGTAGCTAACTTAGTTCTCTTTGAAAGCGGGTAATCGAACATGCCCAAAAATATAATTTTCGTATTACGGATACCATCTTGTAAACGAACTTTCGGCTGTCTTCGACGAACGTTTTCTTGAGAAATAATCAACTCCCAAAGCTACAATATATATTAAAACAAAGGTAAATTATCTGTTTACAATATGCGTACAGCTTATCCGGCGAGCGAACGTAATTTTCTTAGAAAGAGCGGATAATCGAACATATCGTAACGTGTTACGTATCCGCATCCAGTGGGCTGGTACGAGGGCAATGTATTTGCTCGTTAGGGCAACGTATATGCTCGTTAGGGCAACGTATTTGCTCTTCCCAGTCCCGTCCGTTATGACCTTATATGGAATACGTACTATAAGTCCATATGCCTTTTCTACCCCCCCCCCCCCCCCCTACGGGAATTTCTCCATCCATGGTGCCCAGACCTCGCACGCCGTGGCCGTGTATTATTTCTGTTTTGCAAAAATTCACAATTTCCAAAAGCCCGTTTCGTCGAAGAAATGTTTGAACGTTATCTCGGCCAATATTTAACCGATTTAAACTCGGAAAACACATTTGGAATTAGCGAGTAAACATACATAACATACGCGTTTACTATATTGCGAGAACGTGAGTACCCTTCGTAAAAACGGTTTATGTACTTAGAAATTAGTCGATTATAAACTGGTCACTTCATCGTATATTATTTTGAACGTTATCTCGATCAATATTTAACCGTTTTCAATTCTGAAAACAGATTTGGAATTAGCGAGTCAAAATACATCACATATGTGTCTACTATATTACGAGAACGTGAATACCCTTCGTAAAAATGGTTTATGTACTTAGAAAGTTAGTCGGCTTTGTCGGCTAAATAATTGATTAGCCGGTCACTTCGTCGAATATTATGTTGAATATCTCGATCAATATATAACCGTTTTCAATTCTGAAAACAGATTTGGAATTAGCGAGTCAAAATACATAACATATGTGTCTACTATATTACGAGAACGTGAATACCCTTCGTAAAAATGGTTTATGTACTTAGAAATTAGTCCGGGCTTGGTCGGCTATGATAATCTCGATCAATATATAACCGTTTTCAATTCTGAAAACAGATTTGGAATTAGCGAGTCAAAATACATACTCGGACTCGGATTTCTATTTCCTCAAAAAACTATGTCTCTTGTGACGGTTCAATTTAATCTGAGTATCTAGTTACCAGTGCCACATTTTCCGATGCCGCGCATGAGGACGGTTGATCATATATATATATATATATATATACCTATAAAGCCGATGCGAGATCAGGATCCGCTTGGATCTCGCGTGATAAGGGACTAAACGCCAGTCGATATTAGCACCCTCGCCCTCAGGCCTTCGGCCTTCGGCCGGCGCTTCGCGCTGGGCGAGGGGATAAATGATATCCCAATGATAAACAAGCCAGGGTTTTAAAGTTTAGCGATAAGAAACCACGAAATGACATTCAAAATACCATTTAACATAACTCAACTATACCTACAGCGATGAAATATCTGGTGAACGGAATACCCCAACAGGCTCAGAAGCCCAATTATAGGGGTTCCGAGGGCCTACGATTTAAGGTCGTTATCCGAGAAGACCCGAAAGTCTTACCATTTGCTGATATTATTGCAAAGCACTTTGTCCTCAATTATTTTTAAGACCCTGAGTGGTGGTCCGACCAAGGATTTGAACCTGTGTCTCCACTAGACCACAACAGCTGGCTGTCTGGTAATACTTACTTAATTAATTAAGACGAGCATATACAGTACATAAAAAGCATTTAAAGCATTAATTTAAACCTTTTGGGAGGTCCTGGCCATAAGTACTGCCCATGATAAACAAATAAAACGCGAACAAAAAGAAACAGCAATCTCTACCTTGAAAACCTTAGGCGTGGTTTAAGCGGATTACTTATAATGGAAAGAAGACGAAGTGAGTTTCTATATCAACGACCACCATACGTGCCTCCCTGCCCCCTTTCAATGTTATTTGTTTATTTATTTATTTGTTATGCTTCGCCAACTGTATAGTACATAATGAAAGTGGCAGGGTGGCCGCAACAGCATACGCCAATTATTGCGGTCCCATAATTAATTAAATTAAAGTAAAAATTAAATAGTTTCAAGAATGTTCCTGTTCAAGAGTTGTTAGTTGTTATAGACGCAGCAGCGTTGGATACCAATTAGACTGCGAACAGAATTGCATTTTCGGGAAATCGTTTTCCATGTTCACGGCCGATCTTCTGGGTCATAATACTCCAATGCCCTGATGTAATATTGTAGGAGGTTGCATTTAAAGTTTGATAACGTAAGTTCCTTCAACCGAATTTCGTTCGGCAGGACATTCCACGTCCTACTTGTTCGTGTGACGAATGATCGCTGGAAAGTTAGTGTTCTACATTTTCGTGAACGAAATTGTAGAAGATCTGCGGTCGAGCAGATTCTAGTTGTCCTCTTTGGTATGTATATAAAGTAGGTACGATTTCAGGGTTGATTTTAGCCAGGCCATTCACAGTTTTGAAAAAGAAGATCAAATCATCATGTTGTAATGATGCTCGTATTTGTCGACAATATAAGGTCCTGCGTTCAACTACATTCAACACACTTATTTTATTTTATTTCTCTTTTTTTGTATGAATAATTTTATACATTATCTTGATCTTTTTAATGATGTAATGTTCAGTTTTTACTGTAGGGCTCCTATTGATAACAGTATTTATTTTAATACTGATTGGACTACCCTACTAAAATCAAGTTTTTCCATCCCATTAATAGGGGGAGTGGGGGAGAAGTAATGGCCTAATCCTGATCCGCTAACAAGATAAATTGGGGAAAACATAAAGATTATTGAATTCTGAGTGTCTCAGACACCTGGGCGGCAAAATTTCCCATGTAATAGCTCAACATGTTCAGCTCATGAAGGTTGAATTAGGCAGCCATGTGAAAGTCTATACGCAGCCGTACAAGGAAAACCAAGATGGCCTCTTCGCAGTTTCCACGTTTTTATCTGCAGAGGCCCATAACAAACGGCGTATTTTTCATGTGCTGTATTAAATTTCTATTTGCGTCGACAAGGCTAAAAGGGATGACTTTTCCTTCCTATTTTCAAGAATTAGTGTAATCCTGATGCCAATCCTAACCCTAGCTCTGATACTAACCTTAAACCTAACCGCTAGCTAACCCTAATCTACGCCAAACATGCAGGCGTCCGCTAAAATTTATATACGAGTGATGAAATCATGAAAACATTGGCTCAAAAGTAATGGAAAATTGTTCAGTTTGACATTTTCGAATAAGAAAATAAATTCGCTTATGCCTATGGAGTATATCTACACCATATTTGAAGCAAGTAATTATAATCTCGTTTTTTGTGAGCGATTGTTTATCATGTGCCATCGAGCTACTCTACATTTTGAATGGGGAGACTTCTACAAACAAAAAGGTGACACTATCCGAAAATATGGAACAATGCAGTTTGATAAGACTTTTTTACGTTGAAGAAAGGTTGTTTATGGTTGATAAAGCAATTGGACAACTCGCCCTCGTTGTCTATGAGCAAACATGGTCAGAAACTGACCATGGTGCATGACTCTATTACAAATGCTGCATTCCGTTGTCTATTCGTGATAGACTGCATGATGGCAGAACACTCTGACTGCATGATGGCTTCGCCTTCGTTTACTATTCGCTCATAGACAACTCGGACTCGTTGTCTAATTGTTAATTAGGCGTTGCATGCATTTTAGCTGAACTGTTTATTTTCTGACTGATATAATGTAATGCGTTTATCACTCATTAAAAACATGTCAATGTGTTGAAAACCAGTTTATATAAAGTATAGTTAAGACATGACATAACCCAGTCGTACGAGCTTATCTGCCGCCTAAACGGAAGAGGCTTATGCCTCCCCCGAGTGTATAATTAAATACAAGGCATACGTACCTATTCAAGACTTTCCAGAGCTTTCTAAACCAACATGAAACCTGCAGGACAAATGCAAGTACTGTCTATACTGGAAAACTGTTGCACTGTTCTTGTTTGGATGAACGTTTACTTTCATATTTTTACTTCGTCTCACATTGTGCTGATGAAGTGGCCATGAGCACCAAACATCGAATGATCCCTGAACTTGCTTCATTGCCCACAAAACAATGGCTCGTATCGTCCGAGGTTAGTAACCTCGACGGAAAAATATTTCTTCATGCGAGTGTAGATTGAGTCTCGGTATAATGTAAAACAGTAAAAACTCGTTGCTCTGTGGTCAGTTGAACCATTTTTATTCGAACTGATGATATGACTAATTAGTATTTTGACAATTTGTTATGCAGTTATGCTCCTTCATACGATCTTGTGCTTAACAACAATAGGTTAATTTCTAAAGGTCTCGTTTTTTTTATACACCCTGTATATTGTATAGCTTTGGGAGTTGATTATTTCTCAAGAAAACGTTCGTCGAAGACAGCCGAAAGTTCGTGTTTTTGTTTACAAGATGGTATCCGTATTCGAGTCCGTATTAAGAAAATTATATTTTAGGGCACGTTCAATCGAACGTGATAATCATTACGATAAAGCTGTACGTATGTTGTAAATAGATCATTTAACTTTCCTTTGATATATTCTATAGCTTTGGGGGTGGTTTATTTCTCAAGAAAACGTTTGCCAAAGGGGTAGGATCTTTGTTGTTTTGGGGTCGGTTACAATCCAATTAACTAGGAGGCTGCTACGACGGTTCAACTATTTGCTTCGTTAATTCACTCTATTTTCTCGTCAATGCCTTCTATTTGCGACTCCTTATAAGGAATACGTACTAGATACCCCTATCGTTCTATCCGATCCTAGAGTTTCATCCTAACCCCTGTGGGATTTTCCCCATCCATGGTCCCCAGACCTCGCACGCTGTGTATTTGTAACCCACAAATTGCAAAAGGCCGTTCGTCGTATATTTTGAACGTTATCTCGACCAATATTTTACCGATTTTAATCCCCAAAACAGATTTGTAATTACCGAATCTAAATACATAACATACGTGTCTATTATAACACACAAATGTGCAGACCCTTCGTAAAAAAACTGTTTATCTACTTTATGAAATTAATCGGCAAACAGGGGCCGCTTCGTTGTATATTATTTTGAGCGTTATCTCGGTCAATATTTAACCATTTTCAATTCTGAAAACAGATTTGGAATTACCGAGTCTAAATACATAACATTCGTGCCTATTATATTACGAGAACGTGGATAACCTTCATAAAAACCTGCTTATGTATTCGGTCGCGAAGGAAAAATTATTTAATTTATATTATTTAATACGAAAACAGGAAACATGCACAATCTAAAAAGCACCAAAGTTTTTTGTAAATGAAAATTCACCCAGAAAAATCATCACACATTAAAACTTAATAAATTTTATTAAAACATAGATGGCATAACTACAGCAGTTGCCCAGTGCCTAGGTTGAATCATAGGTGGAAGTTCTTCCCATGAGTTACCTCCCAAAGTAAAGCATTCAACTGAACTAAGAATTTCACCTTTCTCATTCACTCCTCCCATTACTACAATGACATCTTCAGTAATAATTGCTGAACATC
The DNA here is from genome assembly GCA_035772405.1 of Chrysogorgia sp. JL179-B06. Lineage (NCBI taxonomy): Eukaryota > Metazoa > Cnidaria > Anthozoa > Scleralcyonacea > Chrysogorgiidae > Chrysogorgia > Chrysogorgia sp. JL179-B06. Next base: position 564,862 of record JAYKKM010000335.1, read on the forward strand.
CGTACCTCTTATGCTGCATTGATGGTAGGACATTGTTCTCTCCAGTTTTAGAATCATACATTAATACATCATTCAAAGCCTTGTCATCCTTATCAGCCCCTCCAATTACAACTACTTTATCTTGCCAACTAACTGTGGCCATTCTCCAGATAGCTTGAGGCAATGAAGGCATTTGTTTACATTCTTTCTTATTTACATCATACACGAGCACACTATCTAGACTATATTCACCTAAGTAAAATGCACTACCTCCCAAAATCAAAATATTGTTCGTAAAGATCTCCACCCCATGACATAATCTTGGTTGCGGCATTCTACATAACAACTTCTTAGAATAAGGTGGAGTAAGAAGAACTTCAGAAATGGCATCAGAGCATTCTCTCTTAGTTGCATCATGACCACCAACATGAATCAAACTGTTCTGATAAACTACCGTCTTATGATCGATGCACTTGAAGGGAAGTTTGGCGGGAGATTCAGTCCATTTTAAAGGTTGTTCACCAATCTTCAAAATTTCCATTGAATCAGTATAATCACATGTGTATCCACCAGACACAAAAATTTGATTTTTGTAAACAAACGATGAAGCTCGTGCACGACATTTTCTCATTGGTGGCAGTTGAGCCCACGCTCCTTTGTTCCAGCTGAATGTCTCGGCGGAACTACTAATACGGCTGCCGCTATTCTCATAACCCCCAGCAATAACAATATCTTGCTTTGTTGCATTAACACGAAGTGGAACTTGAATGGCATGTTCTGCGTTACTCAACTTGTGTAGTACTTCACCCATTACAGCTCTGACTTCTTTCATGTCTTCTTTTAGGGAAGATAGTTCATCTAGTTGAGACTTGAGCCTTCATTCCTGCCAGTTGATTTTTCATTTCGCGTTGTTGATCTCTCATTTCTGGTAGTTGATTGAGATGATATTTCATTCCTTCTATTTCTTTCTTTATTTCACCACAGTCATGACACTTTACTTTCCTAAAGTGACAAACCTCTGTCTCGTGATGAATTCTATCTCGTTTATTGATCACCATGCCACAGTCGTTGTTTGAACACTTCACAGGAACAAACCCACAATTTATAACGTGAGTTTGTAGATCTTCAAGTCGAATGAACTCACGACAACCTCGACTGAAATAATCGCAGTTGATAGTGAGTTCAGACAAGTAATTTTGATACACTCTTGGTGCTCGATGAAGTGTCTCTACAGTCAGCTCTTCCATACATTCAGGACACGTCTGTGAATTAGCAAGATGTCGAGTAATACAGGCAGAGCAAAAGACGTGTTCGTTATTTCTGCACATCTTTGGTTCTTTAAGAACGTTAAGACATATCGGGCAGTGGAAGTCGGCACTGACGGCGTTCTCAAACCGATCATCTTCGTAGCCGTATTTCTGTGAGTGAAGCTCCATCAGACTTCAGAGAATTTAAAACAGGTCGACTGAACGACTCGTTGAACGAAGTGAAATTGGAGGTTTCATCTGGATTGACAAAACTGTTAGTTATCTTGATAGATCAGAGAGACAGACAAAGGTGTTTCTTGCACAGCTTTGCTTTCGTTTTCTCAAGAGAATACCTTGATTATTATAATATTGCGAAATGGAATATCTCGCATTCTCGTGATTAAGAGTCATGCCCCAAATCTCCTTATTTGGAATAGAACTGGTTCACGAACTTCCGGTTATTTGAAATGAACTTTTTCCAGAATCATCTTGAGTGCAACTGATAACTCGCTCGATGGATAGTAATACTACAACAACAATAAGTGCTTTGTGAATCATGTACCCCGTGCGGTTTGAATACTTCCTGCCTTCCCTCTGAAGACTCTACGCGCCGGCCAGCCCTCTCCAACCGCAACGCCTGTAACGCAGGCTGGTTTTTCCTTGGAAAATTACTTTAGGCGGGGGGTTCGGGTTACTATTAGGGTCGTAAAATGTATTCCAAACTCGAAATGTTTATTCCAAACTTAAAATATTCATTCTGACTGGTGGCCGAAGTACAAAGACTACAAAGGCAGTTCTCAAGGATTTAGTTCTCATGCCAAATCCGAAAGCCGTAGTCACTGTTTTCGGAGAAGGATAATGACGTGATTTAGTCGAGTATGATTGCTCTGGGTTCTCTGACTGGCAAAATTGTTTACAGCACTTGCACTAGTTCCAGCGCTGGAACTGGAAATGTTGATCTCTGCAGCAGGGTCAGCATTGGTAGTGACCATCCTCTCCAACTGCAAGATCCTTTGCAACGCATTGCTCAGAGTGTTCCTGTCATCCATAACGAAACCAGTGCTGTGTTCTTGTTAACCACTGATCTCAAAAATAGGACTGGATCGAGCTTCTGTTGTTACAAAAATGAAGCCAACAGCGGCCATATTGGAGTGACCACCTAAGGAGTACTGTGGCATCACAGACATTTTGGGGAGGATTCTGACATTTGCTATTTAACTTTAGCAAAGGAAACATACTCGCTGGACAGTTATTAAATGTCAGAATTCTGCCTTTCCTCTCCGATTCACCACTGTATTCGTAATGAGGTCACTCCAATATGGCCGCCGTTTGCTCTAATTATCCAGTAAGAGAAGCCTAATATGAGACGTCAAATTAGGTTTAAGATTTTATGCATTTAATGTCAACAAAGAAAATATATTGGCCAGACACTAAACCTATTTTGCGAGCGTCGCATTTCGATTTGCTTGCAAACTCGGAGCTTTTGATGATCTCTCGTCAATTTGCATTATGCAAATATGCATTATGCAAATATACAGGCTTCAAAATAAGCTCGTCAGATACAATAGAAAGCTCAATCCAGTCCTATTTTTGAGATCAGTGTTGTTAACCCCACTGATCTCTAAAAAAGACTGGATCGAGCAATTATTGTTCAGAAAATGAAGCCGGAAGTCCGCCATTACTAAGGGACCAACTGAGGATCCTATGAGGTTTTTTGTTGGATTATGTCCTATTTTTGAGAGTATATATACCGAGACTCAAAGTACATTGAGTCTCGGTATAATGTAAAACAGTAAAAACTCGTTGCTCTGTGGTCAGTTGAACCATTTTTATTCGAACTGATGATATGACTAATTAGTACTTTGACAATTTGTTATGTGCACAGTTATGCTCCTTCATACGATCAGAAGCTATTTTAAATTCCCAGGAGCATAAAATATTGTGCTTAACAACAATAAGTTAATTTCGAAAGGTCTCGTGTTTTTTTATACACCCTGTACAGTAGTAGTAGTAGTAGTAATAATACCGGGATAAGATTTTGGGTATATTAGGGACCGGTCATAAAGTAACTGCTAGGGTGGGCTGGAGGATAAACTGAAATTTTTCAAAAATATTTGAGGGCCCAACTCAAGAGGTCTATAAAAATTTCAAAGCCCATCCAAACTGATCAAACTAATTTGGTGACCCATCCATTCTCAACTCCCTGGCCAATCGTGACCCATAGGAATCTGATCTTTTGTTCTCGAAAATTATTTATATATATATATATATATATAGATAGATAGATAGTACAATATCTACAGACACGTGTTTCGTCATCAGTGTATAGCTTGGTACAATCTGGATATTGGGCATGAGAATTGAGAACTAATACAGCGGTCATGCGCAGTGTTGCGCACATCCAGAGAGCGTGAAGCGGTATAGGGCCAGAGTGCTCAGTAAAGACAGCCAGTAAAGTTGACCAGTTAAACCACCAAATATTAATATAAATTTACATATAGTGCGCACATTGTTGAGTACTCGTTATTGTTCGACCATAAAAGGGCGCCAAGTCGCCAACTGTAACTTTATTTCGCGATTTTTAAAGCGCTTGGAGAATTAGCCAATGGGATGACAAATCAGTGGATGACGCGCTCCCATTCCTTCCAACCTCGTAACGTGCCATTCCTTCATGAGATTTAAACAAACTACAAGACATTTGCACACTTTTATCTACAAGGCAAATTGCTCAAAGGAAAAATGACAGCAGAAGTTAAGACGTTTCTGGAGGAAAATAATGTAGCTCAATATTTCGACAGGTTTTTTGAGTTTGGTTATGATGATCTCCGCTGAAGATTTAGATGTTGTGATGACAGAAGTTGGTCTCATTCATATTAAAGCCAGGTCACAAAAAACGATTTGTAGCTTCTTTGCAAATTCTCCATTCCAGGTCAAAACATGGAGAGCCAAATCATGATACTCCACCAATGTGTCTACATGTAAGTATGTTAGTTTATATAAGATATTTTTACTTTTGGAAGATATTTTATGTCTATTTACTTTGAGCTAGGATTCATAAATATGTGAATTAAAATCGTGCAATGTCTTTTGAAGAAAAGCATGAAACTTCCAAATGTACACAGTTCTGAATTAACGAGTGTTCTCAAGAATAAATTCAAATTGGTTCTCAACGATGAATTCAAATGACATACTGCAGCTATTTGATATTCAGTGTGCTGTATTATGTGTAGAATATATACACTTTCCAATTATTATATCAGTTAGTCTACAGTATATAAATGTGCAGATGAAATTCATGTGTGGGAAACTAAAAATATTGTATCATTTAAAATGCAATCATAACAATAATTTTATGCTTCCTAGGGCCACCGACAGCTAAAGATCTCTGGATTCCAAATCCACTGACAGCTCAAACAAAATTTTATAATACTGTACTGGCTGACTTGTATGAAGCTATATATGGTTTAATTCCTCCAATCCAATTTAAGAATGATGTGATTACTCAATGGAAAATCCAAAAGAAGTTTTATAATGAGCATTGGGAAAGAGTTAACAAATTACTCAGCAAAGACAGTAAAGATGGCAACTCTCAGAATGTTCAGAGGTTTTCATCTGAATTACTTACAAATGGAAAAGTCAACTTTCATGATTTAAAGAGCCAGAATACAAAAATTGTCAAAGCTGATGTATGTCCCCATAAAAGTCTCAGCCCAAGGTATCATCTGAAGGCATTAAGTCACTTAATTGAGAAAAAGTGGTTTGATGATGATGCCTTGCCTATTATAGAAAGCATCTTACTGTAGATACATTACACAAATGCAAAGAAGCAACATCTAAAGCTAATCTAGAACGAATTGCGAAGCAAGATGCAATGAAAAAGCAGCGATCGATTGTGGACATGTTTTCTGTGCCATTTAGTTCTGTCACAGCTGTACCTATGGAAACATCAGACTCAGACAATAATTGAACAAAATAATTAATATGAATAGTAAAACCAACCCTGTTAAGGCCCATCTACACAATACGATTGTCGTATATGATTATAATTCTGGTGTATGTGATTGTCATGCTGACGCCAGTAATTGTTTGCACATGACACAATTCTGGTTTATGATTCGCTTGACTCTCTTGTACAGTTAGTCACATACACCAGAATGAGAAATTGTATGACAATCATATCATGTAGATGGGCCTTTACATGTATGTATATTAGAATGTATTAAATGCTGTAGTTGTTCTTTCAGTGAGAAAGAATCCGTATTTTAATTAATATTTTACCGGTATTTAATTAGTCATTTATTAAATATTAAGTTTTCTGTGGAATACTTAATATTAAACACCCATTCTTTTTGATCGATGCTGTAAAGCAACCAATTAATAACATTTTAGCCAGTTCTAATTGGTTATCACTATTTCCTGGAAGTAGAAATGAAATTTTGTTTCATGGCCCAACCATGGGACACAAAATAAATTTGGCGACCCATCAAAACTGGCCAAAAATGTTTCATGGCCCATCCCAAATCACTCCGGCCCACCCTAGCAGTTACTTTATGAATATTTGGCATTTCACTCAATTAAACTACTGCATGTTCTAACGTTATCTCGGTCAATATTTAACCGTTTTCAATTCTGAAAACAGATTTGGAATTACCTAGTCAAAGTACATAACATACGTGCATATTATGTTACGCAAACGTGTATAGTGCTTATGTACTTAAAAATTAATCGGTCATGTTTGTGCCGATTTTCTCGCCAACGAATATTGGCGATTAAAACGATTATTTAATTTATATTATTTAATAGTAAAACAGGAAACATGCATAATCTAAAAAGCACCAAAGTTTTTTGTAAATGAAAATCCACCCAGAAAAATCACAGATATTAAAACTTCATAAATTTTATTAAAACATAGATGGCATAACTACAGCAGTTGCCCCGTACCTAGGTTGAATCATGGGTGGAAGTTCTTCCCATGAGTTACCTCCCAAAGCAAAGCATTCAACTGAACTAAGAATCTCATTTCTCTCATTCCTTCCTCCCATTACTACAATGACATCTCCAGTAATAATCGCTGAACATTGGTACCTCTTATGCTGCATTGATGGTAGGACATTGCTCTCTGCAGTTTTAGAATCATACATTAATACATCATTCAAAGCCTTACCATCCTTATCACGCCCTCCAATCACAACTACTTTATCTTGCCAGCTAACTGTGGCCATTCTCCAGACAGCTCGGGGTAATGAAGGCATTTGTTTACATTCTTTCTTATTTACATCATACACAAGTACACTATCTAGACTATCTTTACCTGAGTAAGATGTACTACCTCCCAAAATCAAAATATTGTCTGTAAAGATCTCCACACCATGCGATAATCTTGGCTGTGGCAGTCTACATAACAGCTTCTTAGAATAAGGTGGAGTAAGAAGAACTTCAGAAATGGCATCAGAGTATTCTCTCTTAGTTTCATCATATCCACCAACATGAATCAAACTGTTCTGATAAACTACCGTCTTATGATCGTTGCACTTGAAAGGAAGTTTGGCGGGAGATTCAGTCCATTTTAAAGGTTGTTCACCAATCTTCAAAATTTCCATTGAATCAGTATGACGATCTCCTGTGTGTCCACCAGACACAAAAATTTGATTTTCGTAAACAAACGATGAAGCTCCTACACGACATTTTCTCATTGGTGGCATTTCAGCCCACGCTCTTTCGTTCCAGCTGAATGTCTCGACGGAACTAATACGGCCGCCCCCCGCAATAACAATATCTTGCTTTGTTGCATTAACACGAAGTGGAACTTGAATGGCATGTTCTGCGTTACTCAACTTGTGTAGTAGTTCACACATTGCAGCTCTGACTTCTTTCATGTCTTCTTTTATGGAAGGTAGTTCGTCTAGTTGGGCCTTCATTCCTGCCAGTTGATCTTTTATTTCGTGCAGTTGATCTTTCATTTCTGGCAGTTTATTCAGTTGATCTTTCATTCCTTCTATTTCTTTCTTTATTTCACCGCAGTCATGACACTTTACTTTCCTAAAGTGACAAACCTCTGCCTCATGATGAATTATATCTCGTTTATTGATCACCATGCCACAGTCGTTGTTTGAACACTTCACGGGGGAAAATCCACAATTCATAACGTGAGTTTGAAGATCTTCAAGTCGAACGAACTCACGACAACCTCGACTTAAATAATCGCAGTTGATAGTGAGTTCAGACAAGTAATTTTGATACACTCTTGGTGCTCGACGAAGTGTCTCTACAGTCAGCTCTTCCATACATTGAGGACACGTCTGTGAATTGCCAAGATGCTGAGTAATACAGGCAGAGCAAAAGACGTGTTCGTTATTTCTGCACATCTTTGGTTCTTTAAGAACGTTAAGACATATTGAGCAGTGGAAGTTGGCACTGACGGCGTTCTCAAACCGATCATCTTCGTAGCCGTATAATTTCTGTGAGTGAAGCTCCATCAGACTTCAGAGAATTTAAAACAGGTCGACTGAACGAGTCGTTGAATGAAGTGAAATTGGAGTTTTCATCTGGATTGACAAAACTGTTAGTTAACTTGATAGATCAAAGAGACAGACGAAGATGTTTCTTGCACAGCTTTGCTTTCGTTTTCTCAAGAGAATATCTCGCATTCTCGTGATTAAGAGTCATCCCCCAAATCTCCTTATTTGGAATAGAACTCATTCACGAACTTCCGGTTATTTGAAATGAACCTTTTTCCAGAATCATCTTCAGTTGCTTCAGTGCAACATAAAGATGAATTACTATATTACTAGAAATACGTGTACGCAACAACACTCGCTCGATGGATGGTAATACTACAACAACAACAAGTGCTTTGTGAATCATGTACCCCGTGCGGTTTGAATACTTCCTGGCTACCCTCTGAAGACTCTACGCGCCGACCAGCCCTCTCCAACCGCAACGCCTGTAACGCAGGCTGGTTTTTCCTTCGAAAATTACTTTAGGCGGGGAGTTCGGGTTACTATTAGGGTCGTAATATGTATTCCAAACTCGAAATGTTTATTCCAAACTTAAAATATTCATTCACTGGTGGCCCCGAAGTACAAAGACTACAAAGCCAGTAATTCTCAGGGATTTAGTTCTCATGCCAAATCCGAATGCCGTAGTCACTGTTTTCGTAGAAGGATAATGACCGTGATTTAGTCGAGTATGATTGCTCTGGGTTCTCTGACTGGCAAAATTGTTTACAGCACTTGCACTAGTTCCAGCGCTGGAACTGGAAATGTTGATCTCTGCAGCAGGGTCAGCTTTGGTAGAGTTCATGGCCATCCTCTCCAACTGCAAGATCCTTTGCAACGCATTGCTTAGAGTGCTCCTGTCATCTATAACGAAACCAGTGCTGTGTCCTTGTTAACCCCACTGATCTCTAAAAAAGACTGGATCGAGCAACTATTGTTCAGAAAACCAACTGAGAATCCTATGAGGTTTTTTGTTGTATTATGTGCTCTTACCATCGACAAAATAAAATAATTTTACTATAAAGAGGACCAGAAGACACTTCAAATTACTGGGTAAAACGATTCATGGCCTACCTACAGATTTACTGCGACTTTGCTCCCTTAGTAATGGCCGCCGTTGGCTCTAATTATCCAGTGAGAAAAGCCTAATATGAGACGTCAAATTAAGTTCAAGATGTTATGCATTTAGTAATGTTGACAAAAAAACTATATTGGCCAGACACTAAACCTATTTCGCGAGCGTCAGTTTGATTTGCTTGCAAACTCGTAGCTTCTAAAGGCGCTGTAATACACTGTGCAATTTTTCATGCAACTTGTCTCGCAACACTGATCTAGAGGCATGCTAAGTAAAAAGTGTAAATGCAAGCATGGGCCCACGTTGCACTCTGCTGACCTTTTTCTTACTTAACATGCCTCTAGATCAGTGTTGCGAGACAAGTTGCATGACAAATTGCAGTGTAACATCTCGTCAATTTACATTATGCAAATATGCAAGCTTCAAAATCAGCTCATCAGATACAATAGAAAGCTCAATCCAGTCCTATTTCAAGGGTAAGCCTTGTTAATGAGTAAGGGGAGTGGTCATTACTTATGGGGGGTGGTAGGGGGTGGATGATTTTTCAGGCGCAAACTAAAAAATAGGTGCACAATGCGAACATGTGGGTAGCCTCGTTAATGAGTAAAAAATCCCATAACCCCTATCTGAGCAATTGTTGACCTTGGTAACCCTCCTTGAGACATTGAAAAAAATCGTAACCCCTCCTCATTTTAATAACACTCTTTTTATATATTAAAAACATAAAATTAATATAAATGTTGATCAGTTTTAATATAGTAATGTATATTATAGAAAGTTCAACTTGAAATGAAGCGCTTATCATAAACCCTGTAATTAAAAATTAAAGCAAACCTAAACAATATATACACATTAATATATGATCTCAGTTATGGCCGAAAGATGACAATGATTATGTAACTCAAAAATATGTTTCTTATAAAACGTCAAGTATTTATCATAACTGTTGAAAGAAAGCTTCAACAAGCAAATTAGTGACCTTGACGGAGAACTATTAAGAAAAGAAGTGTGACTTAGTTCAGGCAGACGAGCTACAACCTGGTGCACTAGATTTCTGTTAATATAAAGAGCTCAGGTGAAAGTTTATAAATTTAGCATTGTTTATGAAGGCGATAGATTTTATTTTTCAGTGTACATCTCTTATTAAAAACTGTTTTTTTAAGACTCAATTTTTTCCGTAACCCCTCGTTCTTTTAGTCAGAAATTAACATAACCCCTCCTTTAAATATTCGTAACCCCTCCTCAAAAACCGTGCACCCCCTCTCTACACTACATAAATGATCTCGGTGTTGCTGTTGATAGACATTTAAAATTAAATACTCCTGTAAATAACATCTGTAAATCGGCCACTTTTGCTATCAGAAATATTGACAAGATCAGGAAATATTTAAGTAGAAAGGACTGTGAGAAGTTGGCGCATGCATTCATAACATCAAAACTTGACAGCTGTAATAGCATCCTATATGGCTTACCAGAAGCTGAATTGAGCAAGTTACAGCGAATTCAAAATACAGCTGCTAGACTTGTTGCAAGGGTTAAAAAATCGGAACATATCTCCCCTGTGCTACGTAATCTTCACTGGTTGCCGGTGAGATCAAGGATTGTTTTTAAGATACTAATGATTACTTTCAAGGCTTCGCATGGCCAGGCGCCTGTTTATATTACTGATCTGCTAACTAAATTTCAAAAACTCATTAATATTCATTAACCAAATTGTCCAATCACATTTCCGTATTTAGTCACGCGCAAGGCTTTTATACCTGATAAAACCATGAATACTAATCAGCATGAAAATTATACGAACTTTATATAAAATTCCTGCTAATTTGCATTTCATACATCAACCCAATTTACCTCTAATAGAAAATAAAAACCAGTACACTCCCTAGTGATTACAATCAATTGTTTTTGAAGCTATTTAAAACACTCGAACTCGCGTTTTATCATATCTAAAATGCTCGCGCTGCGCGCTCGCATTTTAAATATGATAAAACGCTCCTTCTCGTGTTTTAAATACTACATAAACCTACTCGTGCTTTAAGATCATCTGACCTAAATCTGCTACTTGAGCCAAAATCCAAAACGGTGACTCATACAGACAGAACATTCTCGGTTGCAGCACCAAAACTGTGGAATTCATTACCACAGGAAATTAGAAGCTTTGAAATGTTAAGTAGTTTTAAGTCAGCACTTAAGACTGTTCTTTTTTAAAATTAATAGTTTTTTGTTCATAATAATGAAACTGTAATTAGTTTTATAAGTAACATTAAGAATATATTGTTGTAAGAGCATTGCGACTATTGTATAATGCTCCTAATACGTCTTTATTATTATAAGTAATAGCATGGCATTGTGGTTGATTAGTGATTAAATGTACCCGAAAGTCGAGGGACTTTTACTAAACCTCCCGAGGCTTGAGGGACATTTAATCACTAATCAACCGTAATGCCATGCTATCACTTTGTAATATTATGGCTACCGAGACAATAGGAAATTCAACAAGTTGAAATGGAATAAAACTTTGTGAGTTGCTATTAATGGTATTGGAAATTCGACAATGAAGTAATGGTTCACTTAATTGTCTTCGTTAGTTATTCTATTGAAATGTTTAGAGTTTTTAGCATATATACAGTGTGTATCAAAAAAACCGCTACCGGAAGCAACTGTGAATTAGCATTTTTTTCAAAGAACCCATTGTAATAGTTTGAAGGCTTAGACACCTCTGAGCAACGAATGCGTAAAAAATAATTTGGATTGCATTCGTATTGAAAACTGCTTTCTCTCTTCTTGATTAACGCAGCGCTTGGACCATCTTAATTTCCCAGGTGTATAATTTTTTTTTTTAATTACAATAGGTCTCTTCATTTTCTAAGGGTAGCGGTTTTTTTGATACACACTGTACAGGTGTATAAAAAAAAATGCGACCTTTAGAAATTAACCTATTGTTGTTAAGCACAAGATTTTATGCTGCTGGGAATTTAAAATAGCTTCTAATCGTATGAAGGAGCATAACAAATTGTCAAAGTACTAATTAGTCGTATCATCAGTTCGAATAAAAATGGTTCAACTGACCACAGAGCAACGAGTTTTTACTGTTTGACATTATACCGAAACTCAATGTACTTACTCAATGTAAAAACTCGTTGCTCTGTGATCAGTTGAACCATTTTTATTCGAACTGATGATATGACTAATTAGTACTTTGATAATTTGTTATGCAGTTATGCTCCTTCATACGATTAGAAGCTAGCATAAAATCTTGTGCTTAACCACAATAGGTTAATTTCTAAAGATCGCGTTTTTTTATACACCCTGTATACTAGCTGGATGAGTAGCGTGTTTGGTAGTGCAATTTGAGTAAAATAAAACAGGTTTTCCCATAAACATCAGGTATGATTAGTTACTAATCGTGCCTAATGTTTTATGCAGGTGATTGATCAGATTATTTAGAGATTAAACAAAGGATTTCGAGGTAGCCATGATATTATTATTATTATTATAAATAATGACCGCTCCCTAATAAAGTACTAGAACTTTTGGTCGCACGTGTAGGCATATTGATGATTTGGGAAAAGTACTGTATATGTTCTTAGGATAGATTTAAATTGTTTACAATATGAAGTGGTAGCCCTCTTCGGAAGAAAATCACAGTTGAAATCACCAGTTATAATTACCTTTCTCCCTTGTTCCATCGCCAATATCAGAGCGCGCGATTTCACCGGAAGTAACTAATGCCACCAACCCTAAAAATAGATACATTCACGCGTACAAGTAGCAGGCAACTTTTTCCCATTTCACGCCCCAGTCCCCCCGCGTCTACCCTCCCGGCCGGAACAACTCGGTTCGGTGGAGCGCGGTGATGCCTGCGAAGGAGGCTAGCGTACAAGTATATCCGCGCCAATAATTTTAAAACAGGCAGCGTAGTATACATATAATATAGCCAGCCTGTTCTGTCCATATGTACTTCTAGTACGTATTCCATATAAGGAAGTGGCCTACGAGTAAATACAAGGCATTGACGAGCAAATAGAAGGCATTGACGAGCAAATACATGGCACTCGTACCAGCCTACTGGATGTGAGATTGTTAACACGTTACGATATGTTCGATTATCCGCTCTTTTTAAGAAAACTACATTCGCTAGCCTGATAAGCTGTACGCATATTGTAAACAGATAATTTATCTTTATTCTAATATATATTGTAGCTTTGGGAGTTGATTATTTCTCAAGAAAACGTTCGTCGAAGACAGCCGAAAGTTCGTGTTTTTGTTTACAAGATGGTATCCGTATTAAGAAAATTATATTTTTTGGGCATGTTCGATTATCCGCGCTTTTAAAGAGAACTAAGTTAGTTACCGGGATAAAGCTGTACGTATGTTGTAAATAGATCATTTAACTTTCCTTTGATATACAGGGTGTCCCAAAAAAAGGTCTACCTTTTCAAATTCAAATTAGCATGTTAATTCAAGCAACCTATTGTAGTTCTTTGAAATCATTATCGCTTTTGAACTACGAATGCGTGAAAAACACACAGTTTTATACACATGGGATATTAAACACAATAGGTTGTTTGAATTAACACGCTCATTTGAATTTGAAAAGGTAGCCTTTTTTTGGGACACCCTGTATTCTATAGCTTTGATTAATTCACAAATGCCTTCAATATTTGCGCCTCCTTATAAGGAATACGTACTAGATACCCCTATCGTTCTGTCCGGGGATTTCCCCCATCCTTGGTCCCAGACCTTGCACGCCGTGTAATTGCAAAAGGCGTTCGTCGTAAATTTTGAACGTTATCTCGGCCAATATTTAACCGATTTTAATTCCGAAAACAGATTTGTATAATTATTACCGAATCTAAATACATAACATACGTGTCTATTATGTTACACAACTGTGCAGACCCTTCGTAAAAAAATGTTTATGTACTTAGAAATTAATCGGCAAACAGGGGCCGCTTCATCGTATATTATTTTGAACGTTATCTCGGTCAATATTTAACCATTTTCAATTCTGAAAACAGATTTGGAATTACCGAGTCTAAATACATAACATTCGTGTCTATTATATTACGAGAACGTGGATACCCTTCATAAAAACCTGCTTATGTATTCGGTCGTGAAGGAAAAATTATTTAATTTATATTATTTAATAGTAAAACAGGAAACATGCACAATCTAAAAAGCACCAAAGTTTTTTGTAAATCAAAATCCACCCAGAAAAATCATCACACATTAAAACTTCATAAATTTTATTAAAACATAGATGGCATAACTACAGCAGTTGCCCAGTACCTAGGTTGAATCGTGGGTGGAAGTTCTTCCCATGAGTTACCTCCCAAAGTAAAGCATTCAACTGAACTAAGAATTTCACGTTTCTCATTCTGTCCTCCCATTACTACAATGACATCTCCAGTAATAATCGCCGAACATCCCCACCTCTTATGATGCATTGATGGTAGGACATTGTTCTCTCCAGTTTTAGAATCATACATTAATACATCATTCAAAACCTTACCATTCTTATCAACCCCACCAATCACAAATACTTTATCTTGCCAGCTAACTGTGGCCATTCCCCAGACAGCTCGAGGCAATGAAGGCATTTGTTTACATTCTTTCTTATTTACATCATACACGAGCACGCTATCTAGACTATCTTTACCTGAGAAAGATGTACTGCCTCCCAAAATCAAAATATTCTCCTTAAAGATCTCCACACCATGCCATACTCTCGGTTGTGGCATTCTACATAACAGCTTCTTAGAATAAGGTGGAGTAAGAAGAACTTCAGAAATGGCGTTAGAGTATTCTCTCTTAGTTGCATCATATCCACCAACATGAATCAAACTGTTCTGATAAACTACCGTCTTATGATCTTGGCACTTGAAAGGAAGTTTGGCGGGAGATTCAGTCCATCTTAAAGGTTGTTCACCAATCTTCAAAATTTCCATTGAATCAGTATCATGATCTCCTGTGTGTCCACCAGACACAAACATTTGATTTTCGTAAACAAACGATGAAGCTCCTACACGACATTTTCTCATTGGCGGAAGTTGAGCCCACGCTCTTTCGTTCCAGCTGAATGTCACGACGGAACTACTATGGCAGCGCCCCGCCCCGTAGCCCCCCGCAATAACAATATCTTGCTTTGTTGCATTAACACGAAGTGGAACTTGAATGGCATGTTCTGCGTTGCTCAACTTGTGTAGTAGTTCACACATTGCAGCTCTGACTTCTTTCATGTCTTCTTTTATGGAAGATAGTTCGTCTAGTTGGCCCTTCATTCCTGCCAGTTGATCTTTTATTTCGTGCAGTTGATCTTTCATTTCTGGTAGTTGATTGAGTTGATCTTTCATTCCTTCTATTTCTTTCTTCATTTCACCGCAGTCATGACACTTTACTTTCCTAAAGTGACAAACCTCTGCCTCGTGATGAATTATATCTCCTTTATTGATAACCATGCCACAGTCGTTGTTTGAACACTTCACGGGGGCAAACCCACAATTGATAACGTGAGTTTGAAGATCTTCAAGTTGAACGAACTCACGACAACCTCGACTTAAATAATCGCAGTTGATAGTGAGTTCAGACAAGTAATTTTGATACACTCTTGGTGCTCGATGAAGTGTCTCTACAGTCAGCTCTTCCATACATTGAGGACACGTCTGTGAATTGCCAAGATGTTGAGTAATACAGGCAGAGCAAAAGACGTGTTCGTTATTTCTGCACATCTTTGGTTCTTTAAGAACGTTAAGACATATTGAGCAGTGGAAGTTGGCACTGACGGCGTTCTCAAACCGATCATCTTCGTAGCCGTATTTCTGTGAGTGAAGCTCCATCAGACTTCAGAGAATTTAAAACAGGTCGACTGAACGACTCGTTGAACGAAGTGAAATTGGAGGTTTCATCTGGATTGACAAAACTGTTGGTTATCTCGATAGATCAGAGAGACAGACAAAGATGTTTCTTGCACAGCTTTGCTTATTATAATATTGCGAAATGGAATATCTCGCATTCTCGTGATTAAGATCATGCCCCAAATCTCCTTATTTGGAACAGAACTGGTCACGAACTTCCGGTTATTTGAAATGAACCTTTTTCCAGAATCATCTTCAGTGCAACATAAAGATGAATTACTATATTACTACAAATACGTGTACGCAATAACACTCTCTTGATGGATGGTAATACTACAACAACAACAAGTGCTTTGTGAATCATCTACCTTGTGCGGTTTGAATACTTGATTAGTTTTCCTGCCTTCCCTCTGAAGACTCTACCAACCGGAACGCCTGTAACGCAGGCTGGTTTTTCCTTCAAAAATTATAGGGGGTTAGGATGACACTTTAGGCGCGAGGTTCGGGTTACTATTAGGGCATTTATTCGAAACTTAAAATATTCATTCACTGGTGGCCGAAGTACAAAGACTACAAAGCCAGTTCTCAGGGATTTAGTTCTCATCCTAAATCCGAAAGCCGTAGTCACTGTTTTCGTAGAAGGATAATGACCGTTCATTATTTATAGCGTAAGGGGGGGGGGTGTGGGATATTCCTTATCATATAAGCAAATCTTATAGTACCCCCCTATTTGATGCTTTCAAAAATTTTGAACCCCCTCTCATAATGAAATATTTTATATATAAGTCCCCCACGCTCATACAAAACTCGGTATATAAAGAGCTATAACGATTGTTTCCCTTGCGTGCAGTTTGTTACACTATTTTTATATTTTATACAACAATTAAGGATTCCTAGTGTTTACTAATATAATAATATCACCGTATTAATTTGGGGACTATTAAAATGTTGAATGTTTGTTGAATAATTTTGTGAAATTGGTTCTTAAAATACTCACAATTTTAGATTAGTTTCCTTTACATTCGAGATTTAAGTTGTGTGCAACAAAGTAAGTATTACCAACTATTAAAATACATTTTCTAAAATCTCTAATATCAAGGGAGCATAAAGATGTTAAGAGAGCAATCCATAGTATAAAGTAAGTATTACCAACTATTAAAATACATTTGCTAAAATCTCTAATATCAAGGGAGCATAAAGATATTAAGAGATCTTCCTCGTTCCTCTAAAGTTATTTTTAGATACCACGAGGCAATGGTAGATGTGTACTATGGTAGATGTATACCACGAGGCAATGGTAGATATGTATACCACGAGGCAATGGTAGATGTATACTATGGTAGATGCAATGGTAGATGTATACTATGGTAGATGTAATGGTAGATGTATACTATATGGTAGATGTAATGGTAGATGTATACTACGAGGCAATGGTAGATGTATACTATATGGTAGATGTAATGGTAGATGTATACTATATGGTAGATGCAATGGTAGATGTATACTATGGTAGATGCAATGGTAGATGTATACTATATGGTAGATGCAATGGTAGATGTATACTATGGTAGATGCAATGGTAGATGTATACTATGGTAGATGCAATGGTGCAATGGTAGATGTATACTATGGTAGATGCAATGGTGCAATGGTAGATGTATACTATGGTAGATGCAATGGTAGATGTATACTATGGTAGATGCAATGGTAGATGTATACTATGGTAGATGCAATGGTGCAATGGTAGATGTATACTATGGTAGATGCAATGGTAGATGTATACTATGGTAGATGCAATGGTGCAATGGTAGATGTATACTATGGTAGATGCAATGGTAGATGTATACTATGGTAGATGCAATGGTAGATGTATACTATGGTAGATGCAATGGTAGATGTATACTATGGTAGATGCAATGGCAGATGTATACTATGGTAGATGCAATGGTGCAATGGTAGATGTATACTATGGTAGATGCAATGGTAGATGTATACTATAGTAGATGCAATGGTAGATGTATACTATGGTAGATGCAATGGTAGAGGCAATGGTAGATGTATACTATGGTAGATGCAATGGTAGATGTATACTATGGTAGAGGCAATGGTAGATGTATACTATATGGTAGATGCACTGGTAGATGTATACTATGGTAGATGCAATGGTAGAGGCAATGGTAGATGTATACTATATGGTAGATGCAATGGTAGATGTATACCACGAGGTGTTACCTGTATGTTGAAATAAAATCCATCTATCTATTTTTTTACATCAAATTTCAAATTTGCATTATTATATATTGGTACATTATATAATGAAAATTTGTGGACAGTTTAAAACAGAATTCAAGATTCCATAGCATAAACCGCCAGTATAATTAACTAGCATTATTTACAAAATGAAGAATGAATAACAATTATTATAAAGCGTTTGAATTATTTGAAAATTTAACATAATAGTAGTCAATTAGTTTGTTACGAAAGGTAGATAAAAGCTGGTATTCTCTAATACATAACGGTAAAGAATTCCATAAACGACAGACACGTATAAAGTAAGAGTTTTTAAAGGACTCAGTCCTACAGAAAGGAATCTTCAGAGTAAGATGGTCAGTATTTCTAAGAGGCTTAGTACATGAGCGAAAATAAACATATTGAGAAATATCAACCCTACACAGACTCATGCAACATTTAAAGAAAAAAATGTCACTAATTTTTCTACGATAGGCCAACGGAAGTAAATGTAAGCAATCAAGGCGTTTACGCGATAGGACAACTCATTTCCAACAATAAATATAGTTGCTCTTCGCTGAACTCGTTCTAGAGCTGTAATATTTTTTATGGTGTAAGGTGACCATACCACACTAGCGTATTCAAGAGGGGATCTAACCCAAGTAACATAAAGTAGCTTAATTCTATAATATCCCGGTAATTGCTTGCATGCGCGATACAAGACATTTAACATCTTCTGGGCTTTAGCAATCACCGCGTAGTTAATGTGACTGTTCCAACTCAGATCGTGACAGTAATGAGAACTCCCAGATCTTTCTCAACTACTACGTGCTCTGTAGTTGCTTCCCACAAAGAAAGTATAGTCTCTGACAAAATTTATATAGTGTAAATCTATATTCATCTCTATCTAATGTTCTCGATGTCGAAGTATAAAGATAAGAGCTCAATATACGTAAATGTATTGCCATAATAATATGGAAACAAAGTTTTAGAACATATTTACCAACGTTTCGTTACGAACTTACAACATCTTCAGAGTAATAATTACAGGTGTGAAAAGTAAACTACTATACATAAGTCTATATTTGCATAGAGAATAATTAATTAGACGGCTAACCAATAAGGTAACCGAGGCGACAAACAGAAGGTGACATAAGTAACAGAAGCCGAAAAAACAACAACACACAATTAAACCCCCAAAGGTCTGCTATGCGGTGCATGTATCTGCGCCAAAGCCAGCACTGTGGGAATCTCGTCAAGATCTGTGGGAATCTTTTCAAGAATTTTTTCAAGATTTTGTCAAGATTTTTGTCATCCGAAGAGGTGGAATGTATGTCCTTTGAAGACGGTCGCTACGCCCAACGAGTTGAAAACCTTTTGTCAATATAACGCACAAAAGACGGTCGCTACGCCCAACGAGTTGAAAACCTTTTGTCAATATAACGCACAAAAGACGGTCGCTACGCCCAACGAGTTGAAAACCTTTTGTCAATATAACGCACAAAAGATGGTCGCTGCGCCCAACGAGTTGAAAACCTTTTGTCAATATAACGCACAAAAGATGGTCGCTGCGCCCAACGAGTTGAAAACCTTTTGTCAATATAACGCACAAAAATTGTGGTATAGTTTACTATATAAGTCCAGACGATTTTACTCTGACGCCAGACGGTTAATTTACTTCGATTACTCGTTGTTTTTGTCTTCCGAAGAGGTGGAATGTATGTCCTTTGAAGACATGTTTAAAATGGTTACCATTTATATCAGTATTGCCACTTTCTTCGAAAATAATGTTGTTCTTCGTCTCGCTCGACCGTAATTCATACACTGCACACATTACAGGTCAGCGGTTACACCAACAAATTATAACAGAACCCAAAAAGCGGTATGAAAGAGATGTTCTCATTGAGTGAGAGACGGTTTGAATTTATAAATCAGTAAACTCTCTCGAATGAGGAGTTCAAAGTTGGAAGAAGAACGAGAAGAAGAAATAATAGAGACGTCATCAGGAGCAATAGTGTGATGGGTAAAATGAGTATGAGATTGGATAGCAGAAAGGGAAATGGTTGCTCGTTTCTTTCCAGTCAAACGTGAAACCCCCATGTGTTCTGGATGTCGTCAAGATATGCGATAGCAGTCTATTATGCCAAGTTATAGGCGTTATATATACATTTTATCTAAACTGTTTATTTTCTGGCAGATATAATGTAATGCGTTTATCACCCATTAAAAACATGTCAATGTGTTGAAAACCAGTTTATAGAAAGTATAGTTAAGACATGACAGCCAGCCGTACGAGCTTCCCCCGAGTACATAATTAAATACAAGACGTACGTACCTATTCAAGACTTTCCAAAGCTTTCTAAACCAACATGAAACCTGCAGGACAAATGCAAGTACTGTCAAAACAACCTGGATTATACTGGAGAACTGTTGCACGTTGTTCTTGTTTGGACGAACGTTTACTTTCATATTTTTACTTCGTCTCACATTGTGCTGATGAAGTGGCTCGCACCAAACATCGAATGACACTCCCTGAACTTGCTTCATTGCTGGTAACCTCGACGGCAAAATATTTCTTCATGCGAAACAAAGAGAGAATGAAGAATTCTTAATCCCAAGAGTAATCTCAATTACTCTGTCCTCGTTTTCTTTTCAACGTGCAACTGAGAACATATTTACGTCTTTAGGATAACGGTAACTAGCGGAGAATAGCGGAGTGCACTCATGCTTTTTATAGAACCAAAACTCAGACAAACAAACCGAAATTGACTCTCAAGGGAGAATTTATCAGACAAACATACATACTGACGTGTGGTTGCTATATTAATAGCTCAAAATGCGGACAAAGAAACCAAATTTGACTCACAAATGTGGCAAATCGTCTATTTCTTTTGTTATGGCCGCACGAATTATGGGTAAATGCGGACAAACATGGCTACTGACGTCATCTCTACAAAGTGC
The DNA here is from genome assembly GCA_035772405.1 of Chrysogorgia sp. JL179-B06. Classification (NCBI taxonomy): domain Eukaryota; kingdom Metazoa; phylum Cnidaria; class Anthozoa; order Scleralcyonacea; family Chrysogorgiidae; genus Chrysogorgia; species Chrysogorgia sp. JL179-B06. Next base: position 585,710 of record JAYKKM010000335.1, read on the forward strand.
TGTTGAGAGCTGCAGTAATGCATAGATCGATCGATCGATAGATAGATAGATATAGATAGATAGATAGAATGGACGGATGGATATAGATTGGTCAGTGAAAGGGTTAGAAAACTCGTTAGGCAGGGGACAATCCAATTAACTAGGAGGCTGGTACGAGGGTGCAACGTGTCAGCTGTTTGCTCGTTAATTCACTCTATTTGCTCGTCAATGCCTTCCATTTGCGCCACCTTACAAGGAATACGTACTAGATACCCCTATCAAAAATAATAATGCTTTGTTTGAAAGGACATTTAAAATGATGAATAATGGCGTTGGCAGTTCGCGAAGGGTATATTATTTAATTTATATTATTTAATATAGGAAAACAGGAAATATGCACAATCTAAAAAACACCAATGTTTTTGGGCTGGTAAAATTTGCAGGTTGCAGGTTGGACACAGGTCACACAAGCTAAACCGAAAATAGATTATTATATAGCAAGACGTGACCCAGGATGTGAACGGAAAGGCAGGGGTGATTTGCAGAATTAAGATTGCAGAATGCAGGGTTAGAACACTCGTAAGGTGGGAGTTAGGATCTTTGTTGTTTTGGGGTTGTTTTGCCATTCAGAGATTTCACGCACAAATCTATAGCTTGGGTGACTTGTGTCCAACCTGCAACCTGCAAATTTTTCCTGCCGAAAGTTTTTTGTAAATGAAAATCCACCCAGAAAATCATCACACACACTAAAACTTCAGAAATTTTATTATAACATAGATGGCATAACTACAGCAGTTGCACAGGACCTAGGATTGATCATGGGTGGAAATTCTTCCCATGAGGTACCTCCCAAAGTAAAGCATTCAACTGAACTAAGAATCTCATATTTCTCATTCTTCCCTCCCATTACTACAATGACATCTCCAGTAATAATCGCCGAACATTCGTACCTCTTATGCTGCATTGATGGTAGGACATTGTTCTCTCCAGTTTTAGAATCATACATTAATACATCATTCAAAGCCTTACCATCCTTATCACGCCCTCCAATCACAACTACTTTATCTTGCCAGCTAACTGTGGCCATTCTCCAGACAGCTCGGGGCAATGAAGGCATTTGTTTACATTCTTTCTTATTTACATCATACACAAGCACACTATCTAGACTTTCTTTACCTGACCTAGATGTACTGCCTCCCAAAATCAAAATGTTGTCTGTAAAGATCTCCACACCATGACATAATCTTGGTTGTGGCATTCTACATAACAGCTTCTTAGAATAAGGTGGAGTAAGAAGAACTTCAGAAATGGCATCAGAGCATTCTCCCTTAGTTACATCATGTCCACCAACATGAATCAAACTGTTCTGATAAACTACCGTCTTATGATCGGTGCACTTGAAAGGAAGTTTGGCGGGAGATTCAGTCCATTTTAAAGGTTGTTCACCAATCTTCAAAATTTCCATTGAATCAGCAGAATTATCTCTTGTTTCTCCACCAGACACAAAAATTTGATTTTCGTAAACAAACGATGATAGTCAGGGAGCATCTGTAATCCCGTGGGATTTTCTTGAAGATAACAATCCACCTATCCAAAAGTGTCAAGGGGACCCTTAGGAACACAGAAAATGTTGTCGGCAATTTTGCGACTTGCACCGGCAGCTGCTACGGTGGTTTTATATATAGGCCCTGTATGGCTCAGCATGGAAACGAGGCTGAGATTTAAATTGCTCATAACTATCGCTAATTGCAACCAAATTTCACAAAACTTTATCAGGTTTATTATGGGATGATATCTAACATGACAATAGTCATAATGATAGTTAACAAGGTCACGTGACCATGTTGACATGGAAGCGAGGCTCTAACCAAAAATTATTATACCCGGCATAATTATATGTACATTCTTTCAAACATTACTATCACTTGTTCCCCAACGGTACCAACTTTGAATATTGACATGGTCATTTATATCATCATTCATGGCATGAAACAATAAGGCTGTTAAATAAATACCTAAGACTTTCTGCAAATACTCATTTCAGAAATTTCTATATTTGTCCTTTTTAACTTAAACGGTATAAAAAGATGACCGAAGCTTTGATTTTTACGAGTCATCTTCATCGTCATCATCAACATCCACTTCCTCCTCGTCGTCACTGGACTCGCTGCCCATCTCCTCTTCCTCCACAATGGCATTATTGCAAGGCTCGTCTTCTTCATTGTCCATACAACTACAGAGATCAGTGCATGGGAGTCCGGCCTTGCGACATTGGCATCGGTTGGTTGAGCACCTCTCCCTTGAACAACCACACTTGACTAGATGGAGCACGGCATCTGGCGCTGGCTGTGATGGTGTCATTATTGGAAACCATTCATCTGTAAACGAAAGCATATACATTAAGTTTTTGCGCATTATTCTTGGCCATGGGGTGGATAATTTCAGATAAACATATATTACATTGATATGTACCTGTTTCCAATTTCCATCCGTAATTCGATGGCGATGGCAGTTCTGGATTTGGCACGATGTCGTTGTTCCATACCATACACTGGTGATGTGCTCTCTTGATAGCTTCCTTCAGTGCTGCTAGGGTGGGAGGCAGTCTCTCCGATTCAGCTTGCTTCTTGCGAAACAGGAGCCATCTCAGTTCCTTTACCTTGGTGATGTGGGTATTTGGCTGGTACAGCTTGCAAACTAGAATTGTTGTCAAGAATTGTTTGCAACTGGCGGAACACTTCTCAACACGCATCTTTGCTAAGTACGCTGAAAGTGACGAAGTGCGACTGATATTTGACAGGTAAGTTTTATCATCATTCATTATTTATCACTCTAATGGCGACGGTACATTAGAAAGAAATGCGTTTTAAGTAAATGATGCATCAGAGATAACGATATGTATTGAAAATTTTAGATACGATGTGCCACTATCGTTGAAGGCGGCAACAAGAGTGTCAAGACAGGGCAAACAAGCGCCAATCTACTACAAGATCACTGATGCAACCCTCATCGCGAAAACTCCCATGAAGAGACTTCTATCCCATGTAAAGACAAAGTCGGAACTGACTCAGTATCTAGCCAGGAAGGTCTTGGAAAAGGGACAGGAGAGCGTAAAGAATGTGGTAGTGGCATGGGGCACTCGCTGTCAGGCCACTCACAGAGATATGGCCCATCTCGAGAGCAGTCACGAAGAGGCAGACACCAAGCTGTTGTTGCACGCTGTCGACGCGACTTCCTCCGGAGCCACCTGTATTGAGATGGTCTCACCCGACACTGACGTATTTGTGTTGCCCCTTCGACGATACTCGCAGCTATGTGAGGACATATCATTTGTCACCGGCAAAGGAGAGCGTTATCGAAAGATCAAGCTTGGCCCAATCGAGCGTGCCCTTGGGCCTGCTAAAACTGCAGCGCTTCCTGGATTCCATGCATGGAGTGGAGCAGATATCACCGGGAGCTTTACAGGTAAACTAATGATTTCGGTTATCTGGATAAGTAGAATCTTTAGAAGGGCAAGGTAACGTTCTCATTGTTATGATGTTTCAGGTAAAGGAAAGATATTATGCTGGAAAGCTTTCATTAACGCTGATCAAGACAGCATCACTGCACTCGCAGACCTGTGAACCACTGTTCAGCCGAATGGAAGTACCTATGCTGGGATCGAAAAGCTAGTTTGCAAGCTGTACCAGCCAAATACCCACATAACCAAGGTAAAGGAACTGAGATGGCTCCTGTTTCGCAAGAAGCAAGCTGAATCGGAGAGACTGCCTCCCACCCTAGCAGCACTGAAGGAAGCTATCAAGAGAGCACATCACCAGTGTATGGTATGGAACAACGACATCGTGCCAAATCCAGAACTGCCATCGCCATCGAATTACGGATGGAAATTGGAAACAGGTACATATCAATGTAATATATGTTTATCTGAAATTATCCACCCCATGGCCAAGAATAATGCGCAAAAACTTAATGTATATGCTTTCGTTTACAGATGAATGGTTTCCAATAATGACACCATCACAGTCAGCGCCAGATGCCGTGCTCCATCTAGTCAAGTGTGGTTGTTCAAGGGAGAGGTGCTCAACGAACCGATGCCAATGTCGCAAGGCCGGACTCCCATGCACTGATCTCTGTAGTTGTATGGACAATGAAGAAGACGAGCCTTGCAATAATGCCATTGTGGAGGAAGAGGAGATGGGCAGCGAGTCCAGTGACGACGAGGAGGAAGTGGATGTTGATGATGACGATGAAGATGACTCGTAAAAATCAAAGCTTCGGTCATCTTTTTATACCGTTTAAGTTAAAAAGGACAAATATAGAAATTTCTGAAATGAGTATTTGCAGAAAGTCTTAGGTATTTATTTAACAGCCTTATTGTTTCATGCCATGAATGATGATATAAATGACCATGTCAATATTCAAAGTTGGTACCGTTGGGGAACAAGTGATAGTAATGTTTGAAAGAATGTACATATAATTATGCCGGGTATAATTTTTTTGTTAGAGCCTCGCTTCCATGTCAACATGGTCACGTGACCTTGTTAACTATCATTATGACTATTGTCATGTTAGATATCAACCCATAATAAATCTGATAAAGTTTTGTGAAATTTGGTTGCAATTAGCGATAGTTATGAGCAATTTAAATCTCAGCCTCGTTTCCATGCTGAGCCATACATAAAACCTATATATAAAACCACCTAGCAGCTGCCGGTGCAAGTCGCAAAATTGCCGACAACATTTTCTGTGTTCCTAAGGATCCCCTTGACACTTTTGGATAGGTGGATTGTTATCTTCAAGAAAATCCCACGGGTCTTTAAATCGCGACATATGCTCCCTGACTAATGAAGCTCGTGCACGACATTTTCTCATTGGTGGCAGATGAGCCCACGCTCCTTTGTTCCAGCTGAATGTCTCGGCGGAACTACAACGGCTGCCGCTATTCTGATAACCCCCAGCAATAACAATATCTTGCTTTGTTGCATTAACACGAAGTGGAACTTGAATGGCATGTTCTGCGTTACTCAACTTGTGTAGTACTTCACCCATTACAGCTCTGACTTCTTTCATGTCTTCTTTTAGGGAAGATAGTTCATCTAGTTGGGCCTTCATTCCTGCCAGTTGATCTTTCATTTCGCGTTGTTGATCTCTCGTTTCTAGCAGTTGATTGAGTTGATCTTTCATTTCGTGCAGTTGATCTTTCATTTCGCGTTGTTGATCTCTCGTTTCTAGCAGTTGATTGAGTTGATCTTTCATTTCGCGTTGTTGATCTTTCATTTCTGGCAGTTTATTCAGTTGATCTTTCATTCCTTCTATTTCTTTCTTTATTTCACCACAGTCATGACACTTTACTTTCCTAAAGTGACAAACCTCTGTCTCGTGATAAATTCTATCTCGTTTATTGATCACCATGCCACAGTCGTTGTTTGAACACTTCACGGGGGAAAATCCACAATTCATAACGTGAGTTTGAAGATCTTCAAGTCGAACGAACTCACGACAACCTCGACTTAAATAATCGCAGTTGATAGTGAGTTCAGACAAACAATTTTGATACACTCTTGGTGCTCGATGAAGTGTCTCCACAGTCAGCTCGTCCATACATTGAGGACACGTCTCTGAATTGGCAAGATGGCGAGTAATACAGGCAGAGCAAAAGACGTGTTCGTTATTTCTGCACATCTTTGGTTCTTTAAGAACGTTAAGACATATCGAGCAGTGGAAGTTGGCACTGACGGCGTTCTCAAACCGATCATCTTCGTAGCCGTATTTCTGTGAGTGAAGCTCCATCAGACTTCAGAGAATTTAAAACAGGTCGACTGAACGACTCGTTGAATGAAGTGAAATTGGAGTTTTCATCTGGATTGACAAAACTGTTAGTTATCTTGATAGATCAAAGAGACAGACGAAGATGTTTCTTGCACAGCTTTGCTTTCGTTTTCTCAAGAGAATACCTTGATTATTATAATATTGCGAAATGGAATATCTCGCATTCTCGTGATTAAGAGTCATCCCCCAAATCTCCTTATTTGGAATTAAGAACTGATTCACGAACTTCCGGTTATTTGAAATGAGTGCAACTGATAAAGTACGCATTAACACTCGCTCGATGGATGGTAATACTACAACAACAAGAAGTGCTTTGTGAATCATGTACCCGTGCGGTTTGAATACTTCCTGCCTTCCCTCTGAAGACTCTACGCGCCGGCCAGCCCTCTCCAACCGCAACGCCTGTAACGAGGCTGGTTTTTCCTTCGAAAATTACTTTAGGCGGGGGGTTCGGGTTACTATTAGGGTCGTAAAATGTATTCCCAACTCGAAATGTTTATTCCAAACTTAAAATATTCATTCACTGGTGGCCGAAGTACAAAGACTACAAAGCCAGTTCTCAAGGATTTAGTTCTCATCCCAAATCCGAATGCCGTAGTCACTGTTTTCGTAGAAGGATAATGACCGTGATTTAGTCGAGTATGGTTGCTCTGGGTTCTCTGACTGGCAAAATTGTTTACAGCACTTGCACTAGTTCCAGCGCTGGAACTGGAAATGTTGATCTCTGCAGCAGGGTCAGCTTTGGTAGAGTTCATGGCCATCCTCTCCAACTGCAAGATCCTTTGCAACGCATTGCTTAGAGTGCTCCTGTCATCCATAACGAAACCAGTTCCTTGTTAACCCCACTTGATCTCTAAAGAAGACTGGATCGAGCAACTATTGTTCAGAAAATGCAGCCGGAAGTCCGCCATTACTAAGGGACCAACTGAGGATCCTATGAGGTTTTTTGTTGGATTATGTGCTCTTACCATCGACAAAATAAAATAATTTTACTATAAAGAGGACCAGAAGACACTTTTCAAATTGCTGGGTAAAACGATTCATGGCCTACCCACAGATTTACTGCGACTTTGGTCCCTTAGTAATGGCCGCCGTTGGCTCTAATTATCCAGTGAGAGAAGCCTAATAGGAGACGTCAAATTAGGTTCAAGATTTTATGCATTTAGTAATGTTAACAAAAAAACTATATTGGCCAGACACTAAACCTATTTCGCGAGCGTCACAGTTTGATTTGCTTGCAAACTCGGAGCTTCTAATGATCTTTCGCAATTTACATAATGCAAATGAGCTCATCATGAGATACAATAGAAAGCTCAATCCAGTCCTATTTTTGAGATCCGTGGTTAACCCCGGAAATTCACAAGCGTTAAGTCACGTGTGAATGAGCGCGCAATGCATCATAGTTATAATGAATTTATAGTTTAGAATAAATTTTTAGTTTAGAATAAATGTTTAGTTTAGAATGAAAATTTGTAAAAGAAAATGCTTTTGTATTATATAGAACAAGTTTTGGAAGAAAGGAAGGCTTTTTTAACTTTAAGATACATAATTATTTCATGTTTCGAATGAACATTTTAAGTTTAGAATAAACATTTCGAGTTTGGAATACATTTTACGAGTTCAGAACGAATATTTGAAGTTTGGCGAATATTGTCCAATTTGGCGCCCCATGCTATTGAGCTCTATCAAGAAGAATTGTAATATATCTTGTTGTTCGAAAATTTCATCTTCACGCCATTACGTGATTGGAAGTATGTATATACCCATTATATCTTACCACTCTTCGATTATGGAGACATAATCTGGGAGGATAAGGAACTTTAATGGCAGATCTCCAGGTATTACATAACGCGGCTCGAATTATGCTGGATTTTCCCCCTATTGCCTCTGCAACTGAGGCTCTAATTGCACAACTCAACCTCGTTCCCAGGGCATTTTGCCTCCACGGAAGGTCGGAGAAAATGGCCCTGGGATCGGCTGGTCACATGACACCCAGAATTTCTGGGTGTTCAAATATAATTTTTGTAGTCTTGGTTCCATTGCCTTTGTCTACTTTGTTGACCTGAATAATTGAGAAATATTCAATGCTCTTCAGAGTTGTTCATGTCAGCATTCGTCGGCATAGCTAACAAGTTTAATAATCCACCATATATCCATGGTTATCTCTTATAAAGCATATATGAGCCAATTTAGCGAAAGCTATCACTTCTAATTTGCTGTAAAATTTGAAGACAGCATTCAGATTTAGATGAATAAATTATACTCGGCTGAATTAATTGCGTTTTATGACAAGCCAATCGCATTATAGAATGCACCAGCCGATCCCAGGGCCATTTTCGCCCGGCTTCGTTCTAATACCGGCTTCATTATTATCGTCAAGCTCATATCCTGAGAAAATTGATTCTGAGTCCCAGACAGGAATCGTCCATGTATCGTCTGTCTACTCCAAGCTCTCCCACATTCACTACAGCAGTGTGTATATTAACACTCCGGGGATTAGTTACACACCAACAATATGGAGCACCGGCTCGGTGGGCTGCGATTTCATCTATACGTAATCGGTCCCTAGCTAACGAGTCTAAGCTTATCCGTTCAGTCGCCTCATATGCCACTTACATATAGTTGCAACTGCACTAACATGAACAACATGGTCCACATTAAACATTTCATGTACCGCCGAACCTAATTAAATTAGCAAAATCCTTTAGTTGAAGCTCATGTGCGTTGAGGTTCGGCAGACGAAAATTTCGACAGATCTAAGAGTGAAATACCTGGCATTTAAGTTAAGGTTTTTGGGAGGGGGCTGGAGGGGGCTGGAGGGGGCTAGAAGCACAAAAGAGAAAGACTGAGTGTTAAATTACATAATAGGCCCTGCACGAAAAAATGGATTTACTCAAATTTACAATATGCGCAAATATGGAGCAAATTTATTGAAATATTATATTTACCATAGGAGAAAACTTGGTAAATGCCGCATTTACCGCATTTACTCACTTAATTGAGCAAATATGAAGCAAATGCGGCATTTTCCATGTTTACTCCTACAGTAAATGTAACATTTGAACAAATTTGCTCCATATTTTCGCAGTTGTAAATGTGAATAAATCCATTTTTGCTGCTAGAATTCTTATGTTATGAGTAATGATGTCCTTCATATATACAGTAGCTCTCAGCTCTTTAGTTTGGGATACTTTAGACACTCAAAGAATGAAATCGAAAGAGAGATTGATGTATAAAATGTTAAATGGTAAAGGGCCTGATTCACGTGAGAATAAGCATAGGCATAAGGACAAAACAAAAGGCAAAACAAAGGAATGAAGTCAAGCCTGGGACATAAGGATCGTCATCAGCATAAGATCATAGTCGAAGCATAAGCCAAGAGCAGAACAAAAGACAAAACAAAGAAAAATCATTGTTGGTTTGTCTCCGCAAGTCGCAGAAGAGAAGTCATGCTTTGTTTTCGTATTCAGATCAGCTTGTGCTTATGTCACTCGTGCGATCCAGGCTATTATTTATTTATTTTATTTTATTTTATAAGCTTTGCCACATCATCTAGACTAGAGAACAAATATTTACACAATAACATATACAAGACGATGGCAGGGTGTCCGCAACAGCTTTGGCCAATTACTGCAGTCCCTATGTAAAGTAAACAATACACACCTTATATATAGTTACAGATAATTACAATATACAAATACAGATACAAACTAGAAACAACATGAAAGTGGTTTTGTTAAGTCACGTGCCTGGTTGCATTTAAGGCAAATTGTTTTCCAGGAGCGAGGGTCATCTACATTGTAATTGTTTTCTAGAGCATAACGATAGTAATTGAGTAGTGAATTGTTAAAGGTTGTTAGAGTGATATATTTACTGATAATAGATTTTGGTAGTACATTCCAGATCCTTGTTGTCCTAATAGTATAAGATTTTTGATATGTCAGAGTGTTGGATTTCTTAATTTTGAATTGAAGGCAGTTGGGATCCACTGATCTTGTAATTTTGTTGTGAATTTGATGTTCTGGAAGTACTGAGTTAGACAGATTGATGATGCCACAATTTGCTTTAAAAGGAACAGCATGTCGAGATATTCGTGCCAATAACTTAATGGTAGGATATTTAGGACGGTAAGCCTTTGATTGTAATTGGAATCACAAAGAAAAGGTAGATCCAAAATATATTTGGATGCGCGTCTTTGTACGCGTTCCATGCGTGAGATGAGGTTGACAGACTGCGGAGACCAAACTTGTGTTGCGTACCCCAGTTGAGAACGGACGAGACTTAGATAGAGAGTTCGACGTGCTGATGAGTTTTTGATATTTCTAGTTGATCTACGAACATATCCTAGCAATTTGTTGCCTGGATCTCTTAAAGATCTTTTCATAAGAAAGTCTGAAATTACAAATTACAATATACGAGGTTGTAATTCATTGCTGCAAATACCTCAACGTAAAACTAATAGTCTGAAAAAGAGCTTTATGGCGCTGGGACTTGGAACTAGAATCTCAGACCTACTCCACATTTCACATTTAAAAGTAAAGTTGCTGCTCAAGATTTTCAATAACTTTGTAATTAAATAGTAATAGTGTACATATTCATGACTTTTAGTGCTAGGGCTGCTACTTAGTGTGTATCGGATACAGAATATTACTTCATTAAAATATTTAGTTTAAAAGTAGGGTTAGTATTCCTTTATTTCAGGGTTAGGACTAGAGTTTTTATTTGGGTTATGGTTAGGGTTTTTGTTCTTGTAAAACTTCTGAATCCCAAGAAAATAACCTTGACGCTCTCCATGGAAACCAAGTTTTTGTTGATGAAGTTAGTGTGTTGAAATAAAATCTATTTATCTCGAGTGTTGTCAATGTCGTCAAGATATGCGATTTTAGTATCAACCAACTAGTGGTCTATTACAAATTCGGCATTCTGATTGGCTGAGCTACTATTGGTCTATTGGTGATAGCTAGACCACTAGTAGCGTTATCCAATCACAAACCTTCTTATAACTGGAATATTCCTATCCTGACCAATCAGAAGCCACGACATATTCACGCTGCAAGCAAAACCTGAAATCTACGCCAAACATGGCGTCCGCTAAAATTTATATACGAGTGATGAAATCATGAAAACATTGGCCCGAAAGTAATGGAAAATTGTTCAGTTTGACATTTTCGAATAAGAAAATAAATTCGCTTATGCCTATGGAGTATATCTACACCAAATTTGAAGCAAGTAATTATAATCTCGTTTTTTGTGAGCGATTGTTTATCATGTGCCATCGAGCTACTCTACATTTTGAATGGGGAGACTTCTACAAACAAAAAGGTGACACTATCCGAAAATATGGAACAATGTTTGATAAGACTTTTTACGTTAAAGTGCCACTACGATCAAATTTTTACCGATCGATATTTTTACGTATTTATAAAGCAGAGCTTCTAAATATTACTCGGTCGAAACCGTTTTGCGATTCGACGATGGCAAGTATTATTTTTCTTACTCCGAATCTGGAGTTGTTATGTCCGCCATTAATCGATCATGTTCTTGACCAGCGTAACGAAGTGACGTCAGATTCTCAACGCGAAGACTCCACGTGGCTAATTAAGGCTAAAGTAAATCAAGGTCGTTTTTCCAAATTCTTCGTCTGAAAGGCTGAACATTTCATCCACTTCTCGAAAAACAAGAAAACAAATAACCTCGACAGAAATTCAGGCGTAGCATTGAGAATCTGACGTCACAAACAATATTACCTTTTGAAATTGCGGGCTCACTTGGAACACGTTTTTAGTAATGGTGGCTGGCCTAAATAATAGTGATTTCAGAGCTCAAAATACTTACTTCAAAATACCATTTTTTAGTTATTTTTACATCGATGATCACTTTCGACCCTGAAATACTATTCTATGCTAAAGAAAATCTAAAATACGGGGGTGAATTTTCATCGTAGTGCCACTTTAAAGTGCAACTGACCCCCAAAATGATAATGCTATGTTTGAAAGAGCACTTAAAATGATGAAGAATAGCTTTAACAATTCTTCGATATCTATTTTCGTTCTCGATCTATTCAGTTATATGTGATATGTTAATGAGGCACATGATGACGTTAAAGCAGGCAAACAACATTGTGGCAATTCTAAAATTCGTGGATATCTTCAAAGTGTTCCCATAAAATTACTTGAAACTTTGCACGTGGATGCATACTACCAAACTAAAGAACATGGTTCAAGTTATGTTGTCACCATAGTAACATATTAGCTTTCAGACCTCTTAGTTTCTAAAACAAGATAATTTGTTTTCTCTCTTGTGCAGAACATGTTGAAATTGGCAGTTCTCAATATCTTTTTCAATAGCTTTTCCAATGCAATACCCAAGTTTGAAATCGAAAACGTTGCTTGCGACGACAGAAAATGAAGATTTCTGTATGGTAACGGAGAGGTTTGGAATCTATTCTGTTACTATGGTTACAACACAACATGAACCATGTTCTTTAGTTTGGTAGCATGCATTGATGTGCAAAGCATCAAGTAATTTCATTGGATAACTTTGAAGATATGCACGAATTTTAGAATTGCCACAATGTTGTTTGCCTGCTTTGACGTCATCATGTGCGAAAATAGGTATCGAAGAATTGTTAAAGCCATTCTTCATTATTTTAAGTGCTCTTTCAAATATAGCATTAACATTTTTGGGGTCAGTTGCACTTTAAAGAAAGGTTGTTTATGGTTGATAAAGCAATTGGTCAACTCGCCCTCGTTGATATGTCTATGAGCAATTAGTAGAAACTGACCACGGTTCATTACAAATGCTGCATTCGGATTGGCTACTCAACCGTTGTCTATTCGTGATAGACTGCATGATGGCAGAAAACTCTCGTTTTGGCTTAGCCTTCGTTTACTATTCGCTCATAGACAACTCGGACTCGTTGTCTAATTGTTCATTAGGCGTTGCCTGATATAATGTAATGCGTTTATCACTCATTAAAAACATGTCAATGTGTTGAAAACCAGTTTATATATAAAGTATAGTTAAGACATGACATAACCCAGTCGTACGAGCTTATCTGCCGCCTAAACGGAAGAGGCTTATGCCTCCCCCGAGTGTATAATTAAATACAAGGCGTACGTACCTATTCAAGACTTTCCAGAGCTTTCTAAACCACATGAAACTGCAGGACACAGTACTGTCAACACACCCTGGATTATACTGGAGAACTGTTGCAACTTGCACGTTGTTCTTGTTTGGATGAACGTTTACTTTCATATTTTTACTTCGTCTCACATTGTGCTGATGAAGTGGCCAGCACCAAACATCGAATGACACTCCCTGAACTTGCTTCATTGCCCACAAAACAATGGCTCGTATCGTCCGAGGTTAGTAACCTCGACGGCAAAATATTTCTTCATGCGAGTGTAGATTGAGTCTCGGTATAATGTAAAACAGTAAAAACTCGTTGCTCTGTGGTCAGTTGAACCATTTTTAACTGATGATATGACTAATTAGTACTTTGACAATTTGTTATGCTCCTTCATATGACTATTAGAAGCTATTTTAAATTCCCAGGAGCATAAAATCTTGTGCTTAACAACAATAGGTTAATTTCGAAAGGTTTCGTTTTTTTTATACACCCTGTATATTGTAGCTTTGGGAGTTGATTATTTCTCAAGAAAACGTTCGTCGAAGACAGCCGAAAGTTCGTGTTTTTGTTTACAAGATGGTATATCCGTATTACGAAAATTATATTTTTGGGCATGTTCGATTATCCGCGCTTTTAAAGAGAACTAAGTTAGCTACCGGGATAAAGCTGTACGTATGTTGTAAATAGATCATTTAACTTTCCTTTGATATACAGGGTGTCCCAAAAAAAAGTCTACCTTTTCAAATTCAAATTAGCATGTTAATTCAAGCAACCTATTCTTTGAAATTCATTATCGCTTTTGAACTACGAATGCGTAAAAACACAGTTTTATACACATGGGATATTAAACACAATAGGTTGTTTGAATTAACACGCTCATTTGAATTTGAAAAGGTAGCCTTTTTTTTTGGACACCCTGTATTCTATAGCTTTGATTAATTCACAAATGCCTTCTATATTTGCGCCTCCTTCCCCTACCCCCTGTGGGATTTCGCCCATCCTTGATCCCAGACCTTGCACGCCGTGTAATTGCAAAAGGCGTTCGTCGTAAATTTTGAACGTTATCTCGGCCAATATTTAACCATTTTCAATTCTGAAAACAGATTTGGAATTACCGAGTCTAAATACATAACATTCGTGTCTATTATATTACGAGAACGTGCATACACTTCATAAAAACCTGCTTATGTATTCGGTTACGACGGGAAAAATTATTTAATTTATATTATTTAATAGGAAAACAGGAAACATGCACAATCTAAAAAACACCAAAGTTTTTTGTAAATGAAAATCCACCCAGAAAAATCACCACACATTAAAATTTCATAAATGTTATTAAAACAAAGATGGC